>OY744541.1:20259626-20289626 GCA_963556195.1 Sepiola atlantica | reverse complement strand
CGACTCTAAATAGTAAATGAGTCAATGCTGAAGTTCGTTGTGCACGACGAGTTTTTAATCCAATGGTGGGTTATAGAAGACCCGTATGTATTTTTTAGAACGTCCGTTAACCGGAAGGTTCCATTCTATATTTTACTGGGGATGTGTTGCTGTATTCTGTTGTCCAATCCCAACGTCGTCCTACTCATGTAGTTCTCCTTCTTCTTTCCTGTGAATCAGATGATTCTGATGTTGGCATTAGTTTCCCCGATGTTTTTCTAGTTAGAAATCTTTCTGGAAAGACATCGGGTACTTACGGGAAGGACCACGAGAAGGTTGCCAACATCCCTAAGTGTGGTAATATGGAACCGACTGGATTCGAACTTGGAACACCCAGGTCTTCAGTCCTTGTCGATATCCACTTAACCACCATCACCTTCCACCCACCTAACTGTAACTACATTGAAAATGATAACTCAAATTATTTCTTTGTGGGGTGATAAACGTCTTTTCGAGAGGACGTCAACAGGGATGTTGTACAGAACACAACACACACGTTTGAAGCAAATTAGAAGTTTTCCACTGCTGAGCTTCCTCCAGAAAAGAAAATACATAGCAATGCAGTAAACAAACATCCTCAACAAAAACAACTCACATTCATTACAAGGAGAAACTTAGAAATCGCTTCACAGGAAAAGCAGCCATCTCGTTTTATGAAGTAAAGCTATGAAAAATACGCACAATATTAGCCAAGAAAAAACTGACATAATAATGTATAGTTAATTGGTTGAAAGTTTACAAAAGAAGAATTATCATTATATAAGATATGGAATTTAGAGTTAAATTGAAGAGAGAATAATTTCAAAGAATAGCGATACGAAACTACATGGCACTAAGGAAAGACAATCATAAAAATTCAGAGTTTAAGGGGTCTATTAAAGCCTTAGTTGCCTATAAGCATAAGAATAAAAGGAAAATATATGAATTACCAAATCAACAATGTAATATCTCTAAGGTGATATACAACAAGTAGATGGGTTTTTACATACAAATGTCGGATGTTCTTCTGTAGACGAAACGGTCCGTAAATGCACCAAACTTTTTGTTTTGAAAAGATGATCAGTGAGGTGAATAAAATCTTAGTCACTGGAATCTAGCTTAATATTGTTTATTTGTATATGCTCTATTGTTATACATTAACAATCATTGAGCTTTTATCCTGAAAAGGTTAGTCCATAAAAAAACAGAAAGTATATGCAAAATCTTATATTTTCCCACATCCCCCTCTCTCTCTCACACATATATATATATATATATATATATATATATATATATATATATATATATATATATATATATATATATATATATAAACACTTTAATATTTAAAAAAAAAAATTATAGTTAATGCCCCTTTAAGATTTAACAGTCTCAATAGTAGACCACTCTTTAGAGTACGAGATTGTTGTCACCAGCGATTATGCAAAGTTCCGCTCGAGTGTCGAACACTTTCGACAACAACACGCTTGTCCCGCCTCTCAGGTAAGTGTACGTTAATTTCAATTACTGTCTGTGGCGATTTCTCGTAGCCGTGTGGGCATAGACGTTCGTTTTTCGATTATATATATATATATATATTAAAAGTAAATATTAATTATTATTACCTACAGACCTCGATGTTTCATGCTTACTCAATCTTCAGTGTAGTCAATTAGTTTACAAATCGCCACTGATTGGTCAACTATCATGGAAATTAGGAGAGCTTTACATCTATAACGCCAAATCAGTGAACAGAGGGACAATGATTCGACAACAACAAACGGGGTTGGAATCTCGCATTTAAACCGTAATATCGTTATTACATTCTCTCATAATGCACCAATCTTTATAAAGAGGGCTATAAGAATATTTTTAAAAGTAAATATTAATTATTATTACCTACAGACATCGATGTTTCATGCTTATGGAATTTTCAGTGTAGGGATGTTAATTCACGTCGGTCGGAGGGCTCGAATCTATATATATATATATATATATATATATATATATATATATATATATATATATATATATATATATATATTTGAAGCTCCTCGTTAAAAAGTAGAGCACTGTAAAATGGTAGTAGTAACACAGCGTACCGTCACTTGCTTTATGCATCGTTCCTTCGCTTATAGAAGTTTGAATGCCTGTACGCTTTCGCCGCCGTTAATGTGTTAAAATTATCATTGTTTATAAGCTGTTCAGAACTGGCCTAGCGGTTAGCGACGTTAAACTGTAGGTTGAAAAAATACTTGTAGTCCAGGGTTTCGAATCGTGTGACCGGTGGTGAATAGTCGTACTTCTATGTTGATGAGTCTTGATTAAAAAGAGACGAAACGTATACGTCCATAGATAAAAAATATAAACAATAACAAATATATATATATATATATATATATATATATATATATATATATATATATAATATTGGAATAGCTTCAGTTTGAAATCAAGGTTGAAAAGTCATTAATAAGTGCCGTTAAGCATGAAATTATTTCGTATGACGTTTCCAACATGTAAATCTCTTTTTATTTGTTTGTGTGTGCGTAAATTTCTCCTCTATATTCATTCGTATAAACCTATCTATGAAGTTACACATGCGCACACAAATAAGTTCATTAGCTAACTCATACATTTAACCGTAAAATATCTTTTATTGGCTTTCAAAAATCGCTCTCACTTACACTCTCTCGTATATATCAAGGGAGGCGCGAGAGCGCTCTATCCCTTAATAGACTTACAAATGGCCTATGCTGGAAATCTCATTTCTTTGATCAATCATAACTCAAAAACCAATAAACTAAATTAGTTAAAACTTTGCACAACATTTTTATTTGATAGATTCTATAAGTGTGTAGGATTTCAGCATCATTAGTCAAGGCAACCCAGAGATCCAGAAAGTTCAATCATGAAATCATGTTATCTGTGTGTAAGTACGTACGTACGTATGTACGTACGTATGTGCCACCCTGTATCTCATCAACTATTTGATGGAGTCAGCTAGTTTTTGGCAGAGATAGAGGTTCTATGGTCTAGTTGATGACATTTTAATTTCAGTTTACCATGTACCTTAGTTTTCCAGAAAATTAAAAAAAAACTTAAAAATGACTAGTATTCATACACTTTATTCTATATCTTATCGACCATTTGATGGATTCAGCTGATTTTTGGCAAAGATAGAGGTTCTAGTGTCTAGTTGATGGCATTTTAATTTCAGTTTACCATATACCTTGATTAGTCAAACCACCAACTATATCAGTTATGAGAAGGCATTGTATTGAGGCATAGACTTTACAAAAGTAGTGACATTCCATAAAAAATGCCAGTATACTGAAATCATATGCCCTTAATAGGGTTAAGATGAAAATTCATATACACTAAATGTACAAAAGCAAGGAAAATCTCAAATTTTACACTTTTATTGTCATTAAGGGTATGACTACATATCAACCAAACCATTTCATTATCACATCACTACAGTATAAATCTCTATGCCTGAGTGGATGAAGTGTGTGAGGTACGCTGAAGAAAAATTCCTACCAGTAAAATACATAGCCCTGTTGTGCTCGCATACCCTTAATGACAATAATATATATATATATATATATATATATATATATATATATATATATATATATATATATATATATATATAATATTAATATAGAGGCAAACAAGCCTTCAAAAACCATGTATTAGATGCGAGTAATTAAATCAAAAGAAAAATAAAAATATTTCGAAACATTTAATAAATATTTCAAAATACCTTCCGTTTGTTTTTTTCCTTCATCTTGATTTTTTTTAAGCTAATATTTCGCTTGACAAAAACAAGCTTCATCAGAGCCAAGACAAATAAAGGTATAACCTTTTTTTTTCCATAATTTACTTCCTGGTGTTGGTGAAGTGTCACGTCCGGTGTTGTGGACTATTGTTGAAATATATATATATATATATATATATATATATATATATATATATATATATAAATATTAAATTATGTATACCTACAGACGCTAGCGTTTCAAGCTTATTGCTCTTATCAGTGCAGGAAAGTAACAATTTCAGGCGGTCGGGAGGAGCGAACCCGGTTCACAGAGTCAGCCTATAATCTGCAAGCAGTCGCCATATTACAATCATCGATCTTTCACTTTGAATAGCTTAGACTACATATTAAAAATATATGCTCAAAAAAATTTTTTTTCACCTCCTCCCTCTATCACTTTCTTACACACACACACACATATATATATATATATATATATATATATATATATGTGTGTGTGTGTGTGTGTGTGTGTGTGTGTGTGTGTGTATACGGCTTAAATGCGAGATTCCAACCCCGTTTGTTTTTGTTGTCGAATCTCCTGTCCCTCTGTTCACTGTATCGCCCGCTGATTTGGCGTTTATAGAGTTAAATCTTTACTAATTTCCATGCTAGTTGACGGCGGCCGAAGGGTTAGAAGCTCGACTACAAATCAGTGGCGATTTGTAAACCGGGGTCGAGCCCTTCCACCGACGTGAATTAACATCCATACGAGCATGAAACATCGATGTCTGTAGGTGATAATGATTAGTATATACTTAAAAAATAATACATATACACATATATATACATATATATATATATATATATATGTATATAATTATTTTAAAATTAACCCATATACAAATGTGTCTCATGTGCCGAGCCTGCAATCATCAGTAATGAAGGAGACAATCCCTGTCGGCCACACGGTTCGAACCCTAATACGAAAGTTATATTTGACTTAGTAGTCGGATGTACCTACCACGCATTGTCTGGAAATAGGAGAGCGAATTAACGTATAAATAGCAAATTCGGTGGCCATCTAGCAAGTCGTCAACAAACGGGCCTAGGGTATCGCATTACGCTATAAATAACGTCTTGTTAACTTAAAAGTGCTCAATCTAGTGAGAGCCTTGAATAATTACTTACAATTAATATTTTCAAACTAACCCCCTCGCACACACACGCATATATATATATATATATATATATATATATATATATATATATATATATATATATATATATATCAGGTTCATATTATATTCAACTAACCGTGTTTTTATTTTATTATTTTTATTTTTTCACATTTCCAAAAAACATAACATTTCTGTGAGATATATTGTTGTTTGGCACAAGACAAATGAAACGGACCGTAAAAAATATATCTCACAGAAATGTTATGTATTTGCTCTGTTGTCACTAATTGACAATCATCGAGCTGAATCTTTCAAGGAGACTGCAAAGTAAAAGGGCACTGATAGTATATGCTAATACATATATTGTCATTAATAATTATATATATATATATATATATATATATATATATATATATATATATATATATATATATATATATAATTTATTTGAAAACTATATGTTGCATATTTAAGAATCGTACCGCGGTTTTATGCAGATTGGCTGACTTTTTAAATTTGCTAAAACTATTTTCTCATTATTTTTTATTTTATTTTTTTTATCTCATTTCAGTACGCTGACGATTCCTTTTGGGTATAGAATTTTTAATAAATTTAATAAGTCACCTCATGTGGATGAAACCGCGTTACGATTCTGAAATATGTAACATATAATTTTAAAATAAATTATTTGTATTAGCTCTCACTCTTCTGCGATCGAGCTCTTTTAAAAATGTCTTTTCAATATAAATTGACACACTATATATATATATATATATATATATAAATTAGTCGTCCAAGGCTATAGCAATGCGATGTGGTTGCCGTGAGATGGAAAAGTGAAAAGAAATAAACGCAGGGAGAAAGTGAAACTCAAAACGATTTATTAATAATTTCACGAAAACTGATTAAATACCAAATAGTATTTTTTTTTTTTTTTTTTTTTGGTAAGTAACAGATCGGCAAAGGGTAATCTTAAATTTTCGAAAGAAAAACTTTCATTATCAGAAGACAATAGAAGACCGAGAGGGTCGAAAAAACGGGAAAAAAAAAAAAAAAAACCGGTGTCAGATCATCGTAATACAGGGGAAAACAATTGGCAGTAGGAACGCAGAAAATGTCAAAATTCCATTAAGCAATCATATAACTAAGGTTAAAACATTATAAACATTAGTTTAGTAATATACCAATTTTTTTAATTTTATTATGTTTCATTTTACATGACTCATCAATTAGTCTTTATTTATTTATTTTATTTTTTTTTTTTCATTTATTCTCTTCAAATCTAAATTTAAATTTACTGTCAAAGGGAGATAACTTATTCTAAATAATATATTCAGACTTTAGAAATGAGATTGGAAACTTGAGAAGGAATTTGAGCTGTGAAGTGGATAAAAGCCAAGGATGGGACCTTTTTTTAAAATATTTTTTTTAGCAGGGGAAGGGGGGGAATAAGAAATTATGGGAAGGGGGAGGATTATGAAAAAAAAAAAAAAAAAAGAAGGTAAGTAAGTTGGGGGTGGGAGTGTGAGGAGGTGGGAGTGTGAGGATGTAAGAATCAGAGGATGAAGGGAGATGACAACTCGAATCTGTTATTCAAGGCAGGGCGAAATTTAGAGATTAGGATAGCTTCCGAAATTCGAAGCTGACCTATATTGCGGACAGAGTTGAGGATGCGGACACTAATGGAGCGATGTGTGTTGCCACATGATATTAAGTGTTTATGGAAGGAAGAAATGTGGGTGTTTAGATGCTCTTTAATACGTTGGTGTAGAGGCCTAACGGTACTACCGATGTAGAACTTTTGACACTTAGAGCATTGTAGGTTGTATACTGTATATGTGCGGAGGCAGAGGCCAGAGTTGGGGATGGGGCAACTAGCTAGAGAGCAGGGGTCTGGGGTGTAGTGGCTTTTTTTGGATAAATGTTGTCGGAGAGAGGTGCCTGTGTGAGAAAGTTGTATGTTAAGGTTCTCACTACGTATGGCATTGCGGATAGCAGAAGTGATACGGTCGCTAAAGAAGGGGAGTTTAAGGAAGCAAGTGTTGGTGAGAGTGTGGTGTCTACGTCTTCTGGTGTTGTTAAGGCTAGATATGGTAGTTAGCGGGAAGCCGTTGGTCAATAGAGTTTGGTGGAAGGCTTCGGTGTGTGTTGTTTTATCGGAAGAAGAAGAGCATTTGTCTTGTATGCGGGTGATTTCGGTTTGTGCGTAACTAATTTTGGATTTGAGGGGTAGTGCGGATTTGTAGTGGATAAAGAGGTTCCTGCAGGCGAGTTTTCTATAGAAAGTGGTGTGGAGAGATCCGTCGTCATTAATGCTGAGTTTGAAGTCTAGAAGTGAGAGAGAGCCTGAGGTGTTGGGATGTTCGATGGTGAATTTAATGTGGGGGTCAGAATTATTAAATGTATTAAAGATAGAGATAGCTTCCTCTCGGGATGAAGTGAGGATCAAAATGTCGTCGACGTATCTCGAGAAGAAAATATGGGAATGGCAGGTGCTAAGTGCTTGCTGCTCCAGTCTGTTCATGTAAGAAATGTCGAGGAGGCCGGAGAGACTGGAACCCATGGGTAGGCCAGAGACTTGTTTGTATGTGTCTTGTTGGAACTTAAAGTAGGTGTTATCCACAATGATACGTATGAGCTGATGAATGTCTGTAGGGGTAAGCCCAAAACAGTCAAGATTGTTAGAGGAGATGTGGTCAGTTATGAGGTCAATGACGGGGTGTGCGGGAATGGAAGTATAAAGGGAGACTACGTCAAGGCTGAAGATGTAGTTGTTGACGCGGAGCTGTTGGGGTTGGAGCAAGTTGAGTCTATCTATTACCTGGTCAGAGCTGCTGACGTGTGCCGGGAAGGTGGGGAGTAGCGGTTTAAGTAAGTGGGAGAGGAGCCAGGAGATCTTGTAAAGAGGTCCCTCAGTACTGGAGACTATAGGTCTGATCTGTAGGTGGTTGCTGGTTTTGTGGGTTTTAATAAGATGGTAAAAGGTGGGGAGTCTACTGTTTCTAGTGGTGAGATTGAGCCTATAAGCCTTGGGGAGATTACGTCTGGAGCAAATTTGGGACCAAGCGTTGTTAATAGAGGTTTGTATGCGGGTAGCAGAGATGTCATTATCGGGTGTGTAAAGGGATGTATTGCTGAGGTGTTCTAGGGCGAGAGTATTGTAGGATTCTTGGGAGATATATATATATATATATGTATTGAAGTAAATTTGATACATAAAAGATTATATCTCTTTATAACATTGTATGTCTATACATGAAATAATAATATATTTATATATATATATATATATATATATATATATATATACCAAACTTTATATTTAAGAGAGAGAGAAGGGAGAGAGAGAAGGGGGAGAGAGGGGGAAAGAGAGTAAGATAGTGAATGATATATATATATATATATATATATATATATATATATATATATATATATATATATTGAAGTAAATACTAAAAATTGATACATAAAATATTATATCTCTTTATAACATTGTATGTGGATAAATGAAATAATATATATATATATATATATATATATATATATATATATATATATATATAAGGGTGGAAGTGTGAAAGACAAGTTCATAAAATCAAAGACAGAAATCAATAAAAAAAATCGTATCGACTCTCTTCTTTTTCCATCTCAGCATTATCGCAAAGCTTTTAAGTTCAAAATAGAAACCCTTTCATTCCTTCCCTTCCCCCACACCGCATTCAACCCCCCCACCCCTACATCGTCAGCCCCCCCCCCCAACACTCCATTACTCTTCAGCCTCGTTAGTTTCCACTCGAGAGCATTATCAATATAACAGCCGCTCTTCAGTGACTGCAGAACACGCTCAGGAGGGATCAGACCTTATTTATTTAAAGTCGTGAGACTCTCTCGCCGTTTCTAGTAAAACATTATCAAAACAGCAACAACAACGTGTATGTTTAAGATGCGTCCTTTCAGTGTACGCGTTTACCGATGGAAATGGTATTTGAAACTAAAGCGTGACGGGCCGACCAACGGGGCGTCACATGTAGGTGCGTTGACACAGCGTGTATGTTTAAGATGCGTCCTTTCAGTATACGCGTTTAGCGATGGAAATGGTATTTGAAACTAAAGCGTGACGGACCGACCAACAGGGCGTCACATGTAGGTGCGTTGACACAGCGTGTATGTTTAAGATGAGTCCATTTAGTGTACGCGTTTAGCGATGGAAATGGTATTTGAAACTGAAGCGTGACGGACAGACCAACCGGGCGTCACATGTAGTTGCGTTGACACAGCGTGTATGTTTAAGATGCGTCTATTCAGTGTACGCGCTTAACGATGGAAATGGTATTTCAAACGTAATCGTGACGGACCGACCAACGGGGCGTCACATGTAGGTGCGTTGACACAGCGTGTATGTTTAAGATGCGTCCTTTCAGTGTACGCGTTTAGCGATGGAAATGGTATTTGAAACTTAAGCGTGACGAACAGACCAACGGGGCGTCACATGTAGGTGCGTTGACACAGCGTGTATGTTTAAGATGCGTCCATTCAGTGTACGCGTTTAGCGATGGAAATGGTATTTGAAACTAAAGCGTGACGGACCGACCAACAGGGCGTCACATGTAGGTGCGTTGACTCATCTTTTCAAGAACTTTCCATCCATGGAACACATTATCTCGAGACTGCTTCCTTACATACTACAACATCGTCGTCTTCAAATTCAATGTCAACTTTTACTTGTCATAAACTGTGCTCATAAGTAATTAGATTTTGCTCATTCCATTCATCATTTTCAATCCTCTCATAATATTCATCATCATTCAACGTACAATCCATCTATCTCATTAACCATTATCCTCGAGTGGCTTTTGGCCTTGTGGTTATTTATTAGCAAAAAACAAAAAACTAAAAAATACAGTGACGACTAATTTTTAATGATAAAGTATTTACGCAATGAAACACGGCCATTCCTTTTCAATTTGTTTTTCTTCTGTTCAAGACATTTTTTAAATTTATTTGTATGTCTTCACATTTCTATCTTTCTTTACGCCTGGCCCACTTTCGAACCCTATAAACTACTCAAGCTCACCCCACCCCCCTTAATTCGCCTGGGCATGACCTTAAAGTGCATCCGGTGATGACGCCCCAATTTTGGAGCTTTTGGGAGTGTTGAGTCATTCTCTTAGCTACCATTGCTCCCATGTCCACTCTCATCCGGAGTGATAGTACCTGACTGTCTATCTATGGGTCAAGTAGAATTTCACCCTGGCACGTCACTAAATTGCTTTGGAAACACTTGGGCAAGGTGTTAGCTTCTACACCACCTATCAACCCCCAAATCCATATTTTGTCTGCCTATCCTATTTCCTACCCCTATCAACTACTTAAGACCCCGTCCAGATAAACCGTGTTGGATATAACACAAAACTACGCTCCATGTTCACTCTTACCCTGTTAGGGTCCCATCTGTGGGTTAAATCGAAACTATCGTTTTCAGACCATTTGTTTACCATATCAACACCTACCAAACAAATTGATCTATAAACAATTCCCATACAAAAACTTCCATAAAAACCAACACCCAACCCTTAACAAACATTAACATACACTATGTTTTTATTAATACCTTTCGGTCTGTTATCTACTATATAAACGAATAGTCGTCTATCTGTTTATGTCTGTCTGTGTGTCCAGCTAAAAGTAAAGACTACACAAGACACACAAGCATAGCTAATATATATACTCATTCGGTGTTTCCCGAAAATACATCAAATAAATATAGGTTTCATTATATTATTAAGGGGTGATAGATAAGAAAATCGGTGTTACCCGGGAATACATTAAAAACAAAGATAGGTTTCATTATATTATTAAGGGGTTGAGATAAGAGACTTGGTGTTACCCAAGGATACATTAAAACACATATATGTTTCATTACTTTAAAACTGAACGCTCAGGTGAATTTCTTACATTTTTATTATTAATAATATATTAAGACAAGAGAGAGTAAAGGAGGAATGGGATAGGAAGAGAAAGATATAGAGAGGGACAGAGAGAGAAGTTTTAAAAGATGTTACATTTTTTAACCTCCACTATTTTGTAGCTCTGTTTGTCTTTAATAAATCTAATGTATAGTATGATTAAGCTGACAAATCCAACTTTGATACTGATTAGCCAATTTTCATTTGTTATTTGTGTATCATGTTATTGGCAATAAACTAACGTACTTCACTATAATTTATTTAAAACATACTTTATCTGGTTCGGCAGTTTGCTAATATGGAGGCATTCTTAAATAAACACTAAAAGAACCATAAGAAAATGGGACTAACTCTTATTTTTAGTATGGGTTAGGGTTAGGGTTAGGATTAGGGTTACCGTTTAGGGTTAGGGTTAGGGCTAGAGTTAGAATTAGGGCTAGGGTAAGGTTTAGAGTTAGGGTTAGGGTTAGGGCTACGGTTAGGGTTAGGGATAGGGTTAGAGTTAGAATTAGGGCTAGGGAAGGGTTTAGAGTTAGGGTTAGGGTTAGGGTTAGGGCTAGGGTTAGGGCTAGGGTTAGAGTTAGAATTAGGGCTAGGGTAAGGTTTAGAGTTAGGGTTAGGGTTAGGGTTAGGGCTAGCCATACGTATTTTATTTTTTAGCTAAGGTGTTGCACCTATCAAAAATGGCGTCATTATAGAACATAGAAGTATTAACAAACCAAATTTTAACGTAACAGATCCCTGGCAATGCCGGGTCAAAACAGCTAGTTCTAAATAAATCCCCTAAAATTTCTTCTACTGGACATATAGCCTCGCGCATAAAGTAAAGCAAATCTATATGAATCAACACGATACACCATTTTTGACGGGCTTGATTCTATTGCTGGCATTGGTTAGCCCGGTTCTCCTTAGAATCAGTTACATATAGGAATAGCCACGTGAACGTTGCCAACATCCATAAATGAAATGGTGCTGTAGAACCGACCGGATACGAACTTGGCACAGCAGGTCGTTAGTTCGCGTCGTTATTAACATCACTAGGGAAACCTCCCACCTTGTGGATAATTAACATATATTAATTTAATTATTTTCGCAATCAGACAACGCCGCAGCCCACAACCTACGAAAGAAACAAACCGGAGGTCCTAGACTCGAATTTCGCCCTCCTTTGGGGTCATCAGTGGTACACATCCGAACTCAGGATTCGAAATCCGACTCACTTGCATGCCAAGCGAGTACTCTGCCACTGGAATGTATATGTATACGTACATTCCACAGTCGGCCTTCGCCGCGGTTTACTTAATCCATGTAAATTTATAGACATCATTGTGGCGAGGTAGCTCAGTGGCAGAGTACTCGCTTGGCATGCAAGTGACTCGGGTTTCGAATCCTGAGTTCGGATGTGTTCTACTGATGAGCCCAAAGGAGGGCGAAACTTGAGTCTAGGACTTCCAGTTTGTTTCTTTCATAGGTTGTGGGCTGCGGCGTTGTCTGATTGTGGAAATAATTATATATATCAAAAATTTATACCCGCTCTTTGTTCCTACAGTACCCGGGTATGTCAATGTGTTCCTACAGTACCCGGATATGTCAATGTGTTCCTACAGTACCCGAATATGTCAATGTGTTCCTACAGTACCCGGGTATGTCAATGTGTTCCTACAGTACCCGGGTATGTCAATGTGTTCCTACAGTACCTGGGTATGTCAATGTGTTCCTACAGTACCCGGGCATGGCAATGTGTTCCTACAGTACCCGGGTATGTCAATGTGTTCCTACAGTACCCGGATATGTCAATTTGTTCCTACAGTACCCGGATATGTCAATGTGTTCCTACAGTACCCGGGTATGTCAATTTCCATCATTACCTAGCTTTTATTGTTTTATATCTAGTACAAAGAAAAAATATTTGTAAAATTTCGTTAAAAGAATTTCGTTACGTAGTATTTTCATAAGAGAGTAAGTAACTACAATGAATGTATTTACATATTGTTTTTTTTTATTGGCAAACACACATTAGACATTATGTTTTAAGCAAAACTAATTCGCTTTGAACTAATACCGAATACTTTGTATGTCTACTTTTTGCGGATTATCAAAAAATGTCATTTAGTTAAAAAATATATATCTATTAATAATGGAGTTTATGTATCTGTCTGTCTGTCTGAAGCCGAAACTCCAGTATGACTATTTTACTGAAACTAATCTTTTTGAAATTCTTTATATACTGTCATTAAAAGACGTTAAGACACCGGATGGGTTTTTCCATTTACATATGTCATTCCTTTAAACCTTCAATTAAATTAATATTTACAAATATACACTTATAACTGCTATTATCAAATTTACATATGTATTTACAATATTTTCCGATAAGGGTATATTAATAAAAATTATTCATACAATTAATTAAAGCCATTTTCTTCATAACCGGCGTGTTTTCAAAACCATTTCAATGGCAAGGACCGTTAAAATTGCAAAGTCATTGGCTGTTTAATCACTGGTGTCCTCCCTCCCTCCGGTAATAAAATATGGCGATCTGATTAAGCAGCCGATTGGCTGTTTAATCAGTAGTGTCCTCCCTCCCTCCGGTAATTAAATATGGTGATCTTATTAAGCAGCCGATTGGCTGTTTAATCAGTGCTGTCCTACCTCCCTCCGATAATTAAATATGCCGATCTGATTAAGCAGCCGATTGGCTGTTTAATCAGTGCTGTCCTACCTCCCTCCGGTAATTAAATATGGCGATCTGATTAAGCAGCCGATTGGCTGTTTAATCAGTGGTGTCCTTCCTCCCTCCGGTAATTAAATATGGCGATCTGATTAAGCAGCCGATTGGCTGTTTAATCAGTGGTGTCCTCCCTCCCTCCGGTAATTAAATATGGCGATCTGATTAAGCAGCCGATTGGCTGTTTAATCAATGGTGTCCTCCCTCCCTCCGGTAATTAAATATGGCGATCTGATTAAGCAGCCGATTGGCTGTTTAATCAGTGGTGTCCTCCCTCCCTCCGGTAATTAAATATGGCGATCTGATTTAGCAGCCGACGTTAATATCGCACGTTAAATATGTAAACAACAAGGCTGGCAAACACCGTGCTCAGTTTTCTATTTTTAAAACCGTCCTAAGTTTGTTTATTCTTAGCCATTATGTTTTAAAACACAAATTTATTAAATCAAATTGTTTAATTAAAATAATAATTGATTTAAAAATTAC
Organism: Sepiola atlantica; assembly: GCA_963556195.1. Taxonomy (NCBI): domain Eukaryota; kingdom Metazoa; phylum Mollusca; class Cephalopoda; order Sepiida; family Sepiolidae; genus Sepiola; species Sepiola atlantica. The sequence goes on along the minus strand of OY744541.1, from coordinate 20,275,481 downwards.
TATATAAAAACGCGCGCGCTCGCACGCACACACACACAGTTCAGGTAAACATTTTCTTTCCGAGAATTAAAAAACTTTTCGTGTTTACTGTATTCGATTTCTTAATACTTTCATATCCCATATTATCATTTTTTCTCGACGTCAACAGAATTTATGATTCCATGTTTTATTTATTAAAAAAAAAGATGTGATTTTTTTTTTCTTTAATGTCAACAAAATAAACTAACACATTGTACTTGAAAACTATACAACTGATTGTAGAATCAAATTGTTTAATTAAAAAAAGGTCATTAAACAAACACACACACACACACACCTACACCCACACCCACACACACTCACACACACACACTGTGTTCACTGTATTTTATTTTTGGGTGCTTTTTCATTTTAGGACCCACGTTAACTTTGACCCCGTCGTTACAGTTAGGGTTAGGTTTGTTTTTTTTCCTTTTTAATTAAAAATATTTACATTTATAGGGGGGGAGGATAAAAAAATTGGGGAAGGCGGTCAAAAAAATATTTTTTTTTTTCTTAACTAAAAAATATTTCTATGACTGGTAATATAAAAAAATTGAGGGGGGTACAAAAAAAATTTTTCTTTCTTTTTAAACTACAGGTCTTTCTATTTATGGGCGAGGGTACAACAAAAATCGAGGTAGAGTAAAAAAAATTTTTTCTTTATTTTCAACTAGAAATATTCTTGGTCATAAACACAGAAAATCAATGTCTAACCACCACAGAAATATGACTGGGGCTCCATTGGCTTACGCGTGAGCCTTCATTTCTGATGCGGCAGCCTAGCAAAAATATGCGACCGGAGGGAGCATATATTTGCTAGTTTATGTAATATTTTTTATGTTAGTATGTTATGTTAATTTCTTTAAATTTAATGAACACGTATGCAATAAAAAATAATTATCTAGACTTACGCGTGATTCGAACTCAGGTATGAACATCTTAAAAACTACTGCCTTAGTAATGTGTACTCCACCTATTCCTTTTTGGTCAACCAATCACGTTTCTTTTTGTGTACGAAGACAAACTCCAAAAAACGACATCACTTTTTAATAGTATATAGATCCTTGCGCGAAATTTACTAGGCGGGTCCACTTGAAAGTAGTCCATCTCTCAGTCACGATTATTTGTGTCATACGCTTAAAATATTGTTTTCGATTCAAGTGTTTTTGTTACTGTTTTTTTTTTCATTCAATGCGCACGCAAATAATCCCAAACAAACCCAAACGAAAGACCTATTTCCACTTCATTATTTTTACTTTGATTTTTCCAGTCGACTAGTATTCGGGGTGTTGCATACCTTTAAATTCTCGTACCTTTTCTTCTTCGTCGCGTGGAGGGGTGTCGGCTCGATGTCGTCTGCTGTGTATGCAACAAAACCTTCATACCACAAAATTGACTTTGATTTGTTTATTTCAGGCGTCAGTCTACCGTCGATCTTGGAGATGTTTCACCAACGTTAAGGGAGAGACCAAATTACTACTTTATCGTAGTTAATTCCTAGCTTAAGTCCTTAGCCATTCGAGGAGAGGGGAAGACGGAATCTCATGCCTGTATTCTCATAGGGAATTTAATTGCCCTAATCATTTGAAGACTACATAGAGAAACACGTCCGTTCGGCTTGCTTCCAAAACCCAGACTGACAAAACTCCGTTTCCCACACAAAAGCCCGTGACGTCACAGAGCCCCTATGCGCAGTTGCACCTTGACCTTTGACCTGAGGTCTCGTCAACGTCGTGGCCCTGTCAACGTTTGTGAGTTCCAACTGTGAGAACCAGTTTATTTTGCACTCGGCTGTACAGGTCCACCCGCACTAAATCCCGCAAGCCAAACCAAACGATCTCCCCCACATACGTCCACTTCAAAATGCGTCCGGTCTCACAGTGCCATTATCCAACACGGGGTACTTTTAAGTGGATCACTTTATATAATAATATTCCGTTTCGTTTATCGATATCGACACCTCGGAATAATCTGTAACCGTTAATGGTTTTACATAACAACGGTCATTATATTTAACTACATCGATTCATGAATATAATGATCATCCTCTATATTTGATTGGACTTCGACTCTGCAGTGAGGGCAGTCGTGTCGCATAAATATTTATGGGCTGACGAGTAAGTTGTTTTTTCTTCTTCTTTGCGTGTCTTTGAAGTGTCATGTGGTCATACGACAGTTTCCCATCTTTTTACGCAGTCCTTTGCGTTAATGCTCTACTCAGCAAGACTTTTCAAGCTGTGTCTGTTGGGCAGTGGGGGTGGGGGGCAGCCAAGGCAGTGTTGCAGCGCATGATCCTCCTTTCCACATTCACATATGATTGGGTCAGTTTTGTAGCCCCATATAGTCATAGCAAATTTTGATCGCATAGAAACTTTTGACTTCAGTGATAGAGAGGGAGAGAAAGAGACGGACAGAGATAGAGAGAGATTAGTTTTCTTAAACTACAAGCGTTGTAGAGATTGAACGAGTGTCGTTTCTTGTAGGAGGAAACGGTTGTTTTTCTTCTTCGGATCCTTCTTCTTTTTTTCTTCTTCTTCTTCTTCTTCTTCTTCTTCTTATCCTTCTTCTTCTTCTTCTTCTTCTTGTTTGTGTGTCTTTGAAGCATGTGATCATACAACAGTTTCTCACTGGTTTACGCAATCCTTTGCGTATTCATGAATATAATGATCACCCTCTATATTTGGTTGGACTTCGACTCTGAAGTGAGGGCAGTTGTGTCGCATTAATACTTATGGGCTGACGAGTAAGTTGTTTTTCTTCTTCTTTGCGTGTCTTTGAAGTGTCATGTGGTCATACGACAGTTTCCCACTTTTTTATGCAGTCCTATGCATTATTGTTGTACTCTGCAATATCTTTCAAACTGCAGCGGTTGGGCAGCGTATGATCCTCCTCTCCACATTCACATATGATTGGGTCAGTTTTGTAGCCCCATCTACTGATGGAAACTTTTGATAGCATAGAAACTTTTGACTTCAGTGATAGAGAGAGAGAAAGAGACGGACAGAGATAGAGAGGGATTAGTTTTCTTAAACTGTAAGCGTTGTAGAGATTGAAGGAGTGTCGTTTCTTGTAGGAGGAAACGGTTGTAGAATAAACATTCATCCTCTGACCTTGATCGGTATGAAGTCCTTTGCATTATTGTTTTACTTTACAAGATCTTTCAAGCTGCACCGGTTGGGCAGTAGAGGGCAGACAAGGCAGTGTTGCAGCGCACGGACCCCCTATCCACATTCGCAGATGGTTTGTAGCCCCATTTAGTCATAGCAACTTTTGATCGCCCCATTCCCGTTCTCAGGCGTTTGGGTGTTTTCCACTGAACCCAGGGTACTTCTAAGTCAGAGGGAGTGAGGCTCAGAGGGGAGGGATTCCCATGAAAGGGGGGTTATTATTCTCTAGCCGCGATGTGAACACTTTTACTTTCATCTCCGGATGTCAGCTATCATTTGTGATGTCTGGTTACTGGTTCAGATGCCCGATTTTGAACGGCTGTCATCGATAGCATTGATGTTAGAAAAACGAACATCGATATTGGCAAGCGCGTGTTCAGTCAGCGGAAAATCTGTTGTTTGTTGCTTACACAGAATTGTTAATTGATCTCGTTGATTCCAGCTCACGAGCAGTGACGTCACGGCCTGTAACGAAATAGGACAACAGGTATTGATTGCGAAAACGATACAGAACAACGACGATCAATAGATGAGTGGTCACCAACTAGTGTTGGGACGATTAATTGGAATCGGAGAAATCGGAGTTTTGGGGGGTATTGGAATCAGTATCGGAATCGGAAATTTTTTAGCCTATTTTCCGATGGCAAAAAAAGCGATTCTTTTGATTTTTTGTTTCAAACTTAATTTTCCTTTGCTGGTACTAATGATGATTGGTAGGTTTGGTAGTTTTGTTTTACGGCATATCAACCCTTTTTGGGTTATTTAATGCCGAATCTGGTCTTGTTTTCTTCTCTTTTTTGTTTCTTTCCCCTTTTAATATCTGTTTCTATTTAACCCATAGTTGGGACCCTAACAGGTACTACCACTCCGGGTCAGGGTGGACCTGGGAGCAATGGTAATTAAGAGGAGGCTCCACATTCCCCAAAGTCCGTAAGCCGGATCTCACCATCGGATGTAGTTTAAGGTCATACCCAGGACCGGGAGTAGGGTAGGAAAAATAAAAATAAAAAAGGGGAGGGAGAAAGGGAGAGGGGCTGTTGTTTTTGTTTTGGGTTTTGTAGAACATAATTAAGTTTTACAAACAAAAAAAAAACAAAAAAAACAAAAAACGTCAATGTAGGTGAATTTCGTCTCAGGGGGTATTAATGATGAAATGATAAATATTTATTTATTTTAAGCTACCAATAAAACTAAAATCTATAGACCCCCCCCCCCTCTTCCCACAAGTGTATTTTTACGTTTGCAAAAATATATCCACATAGTACATGTTTTTTTTTGGCTCTCTATAAAAAAATGGATACCCATCATTCTATAAAAAAATGGATACCCATCATTCTATAAAAAAATGGATACCCATCATTCTATAAAAAAGCACTGAATATTTTGATACAATTTCCAACAACATATTTGAGCAAAAAAATATTTTCATCTGTCACAACAATTAAAATTCAAGGCGCACATCCACAAACTGGTTTTAAAAAAACGGGAACAAATATCAAAAGAATTAAAAATGTGTAAAACTTTAATAAACTTTGAATTTTCAATTTGTTTTATTTAAATTACACTACAACTTTGTTATCTTTAATGGGTGAATTTCATATTTTTTTTAATTAATGGGTGAATTTCATATTTAAAAATTAATGGGTGAATTTCATATTTAAAAATTAATGGGTGAATTTCATATTTAAAAATTAATGGGTGAATTTCATATTTAAAAATTAATGGGTGAATTTCATATTTAAAAATTAATGGGTGAATTTCATATTTAAAAATTAATGGGTGAATTTCATATTTAAAAATTAATGGGTGAATTTCATATTTAAAAATTAATGGGTGAATTTCATATTTAAAAATTAATGGGTGAATTTCATATTTAAAAAAATTATGGGTGAATTTCATATTTAAAAAAATTATGGGTGAATTTAATATTTTAAAAATTTAATAGGTGAATTTCATATTTTTTTTAATTAATGGGTGAATTTCATATTTTTTTGATTAATTTAAAAAAATTAATGGGTTAATTTCATATGAAAAAATTTAATGGGTGAATTTTATATTAATTTTTTTCTTCAATTATCTCTATTTATATGAAGCTAAATATGTGCATATGTTTATATATTTCTACGTATATAAACTCTTGAATTAATTAGTTGAGTATTATGGATTTTGGAAGGCAATTGCGAGGCATAATGGTATACCACTGGTTAGTATCAGTGAACAATCACTAATAATGAAAAAGAAAGAAAGAAAAACGGGAAAAAGAAAGAAAGACCAAAGAAGACGAAAAAAGAAAAAAGACGTATAAAGAAAGAAAGAAAAACGAAAAAAAAGAAAGAAAGACCAAAGAAGACGAAAAAAGAAAAAAGACGTAAAATGAAAGAAAGAAAAACGAAAAAAAGAAAGAAAGACCAAAGAAGACGAAAAAAGAAAAAAGACGTAAAATGAAAGAAAGAAAAACGAAAAAAGAAAGAAAGACCAAAGAAGACGAAAAAAGAAAAAAAACGTATAAAGAAAGAAAGAAAAATGGAAAAAAGAAAGAAAGACCAAAGAAGACGAAAAAAGAAAAAAGACGTAAAAAGAAAGAAAGAAAAACGAAAAAAGAAAGAAAGACCAAAGAAGACGAAAAAAGAAAAAAGACGTAAAAAGAAAGAAAGAAAAACGGAAAAAAGAAAGAAAGACCAAAGAAGACGAAAAAAGAAAAAAGACGTATAAAGAAAGAAAGAAAGAAAAACGAAAAAAGAAAGAAAGACCAAAGAAGACGAAAAAAGAAAAAAGACGTAAAAAGAAAGAAAGAAAAACGGAAAAAAAGCATGAAAGACCAAAGAAGACGAAAAAAGAAAAAAGACGTAAAAAGAAACAAAGAAAGAAAAACGAAAAAAAGAAAGAAAGACCAAAGAAGACGAAAAAAGACGTAAAAAGAAAGAAAGACGAAGAATAAATTGTAGGTACTATTTAGTTATTAAAGATGTTTATAAGCCATAAGAAACGGATAAACACTGGAAAACAATGAATAAAAGTTGATTAAAAGATAACACAAAATATTTATATATGTACAAATCTTACATGGTGAAATGTTAGTTTGAAATGTTCGTTGGAAGTCAGTTCCGAGAATAGTAGTAAGCACATGTGTGCGACCATGTTTGTATGTGTGTGTGTGTGGCCATGTGAGGCTTGGCGTTAGTACGTCGAAGTGTGTGAATGTACGTGTATGTTTAGTAGTTAGCCGACGCGCATGGAACCACCTCTAGCCTCTCGCCCAAAAGCGAGGGGCTAGAGAAAAGAGGGGGAAAAAGAGACTGATTTTGTCACGGCTGTTTGTTTTCTTATTTTGTTTAACCCCTGGTTTTGCGGACGTAGTAGTAGACAATCACGTGATCAATATTTTGGGCGTTTTTATCGCCTTTTTTCTAGACAGCTTGTGGGAGCCGATTTTTATGGCTATTTTGAGCGTTTTGTTGTTGAAGTGAATTTGCTATTACTTTGTGTTTTTTCTGCTTACGCCGGTATGATAACATATTAGGATGTCAATCCGATAAAATAAAGACGAAAAAAAATAAAGACGAAAAAAGAAAGAAAGGTGGAAAAAGAAAGGAAGGCTAAAAAGAAAGAAAGACGATAAAAGAAAGAAAGTAATGGATAGCAAGAATAATCATACGGTGGTCAAAGAAAGAAAGAAAGAAAGAAAGAAAGAAAGAAAAAAGAAAATGCGAGAAAAGGAAAGAAATACTTAAAAAAAGAAAGAGACAGCGAATGGGAATATAGACAAATAGAAAGAAAGAAATAAGAAGCAATAAGGGTGAAAAATCTGAAAGAGAAAAAAAAAAAGTAAAACGATTCAAAACGGTTGACTACTGTATGAGCAACGGCCATTATAAAATTCGTTCATCCAATCAGCAAACCGGAAGTGCAGTCTGTGTTCCGCGAATGCGCATATCGGCGCGTGATCATAAAACGCTTTGAACGCCACGTAACGATTTTACACCCGAAGATCTTATTTTTATCGACTGTGTAATTCACGTCATTATATAGTAATTTACGCGGCGTGAGCAGTCTACATCGACGCCTCGTCACCGCTGGTTATTGCTCAGGCAATAGAATATATATCTCATTTACGGAGAAACGACTATCTTTTAATGGGTCGTGCGCTTATCTTATTACCAATTGAAAACCTTTCCATTCATTTTAATGTATTTATTTTCCGATGGTTTACGCGTTATTTCATTCATTGATACTATAATGGTGCGGTCGACAATACTGTTTGCGTTTGGTTTACGAGCACAAATGAACCATAATACTTGACCGTGGCCAATAAACTTTAATTCTTTCTTATATATATTTTTAAAAGGCTTCTCCATCTGTGGAACAAATTATCACGAGGCTGCTTCCCAACCGGATACAACATTGTCGTCTTCATGTTTAATGTAAACAAATATTTAGTTGGAGGTGACCCTTTAGAGTTTGTAGATTAAATCGGGAAGAGAATCAGAATGATGAACTTACTTGGAAGAGTAATACGTCTGGCCGAATCTGACTGAAATAGAAATGTTGCATAAGCAAAAAAGGATCACCATTCTTCCACGAAATAAATAATGGCTCCACAACTAATATGTCAAGGGAGGCGCGAGAGCGCTCTATCCCTTAATAGACCTCACGAATGGCCTATGCTAGAAATCTCATTTCTTTGATCAATCATAACTCAAAAACCAATAAACCAAATTAGTTAAAACTTTGCACAAAATGTTTATTTGATAGGTTCTATAAGTGTGTAGAATTTTAGCATCATTAGCCAAGGCAACCCAAGGATCCAGAAAGTTAAATCATGAAATCATGTTATCTGTGTGTACGTACGTACGTGCCACCCTGTATCTCATCAACTATTTGATGGATTCAGATGATTTTTGGCAGAGATAAAGGTTCTAGGGTCTAGTTGATGGCATTTTAATTTCAGTTTACCATATACCTTAGTTTTCCAGAAAATTCCAAAAAACCTTAAAAATAACCAGTATTCATACACTTTATTCTATATCTTATCGACCTTCTGATGGATTCAGCTGATTTTTGGCAAAGATAGAGGTTCTAGTGTCTAGTTGATGGCATTTTAATTTTAGTTTACCATATACCTTGATTAGTCAAACTACCAACTATATCAGTTATGAGAAGGCATTGTATTGCGGCATAGCCTTTACAAGGGTAGTGACATTCTATAAAAAATGCCAGTATACTGAAATAATATGCCCTTAATAGGGTTAAGATAAAAATTCATATACACTAAATGTACAAAAGCAAGGAAATTCCCAAATTTTTACACTTTTATTGTCATTAAGGGTATGCAAGCACAACAGGGCTATGCATTTTACTGGTAGGAATTTTTCTTCAGCGCACCTCACACACTTCATCCATTCATGCATAGAGATTTATACTGTAGTGATGTGATGATGAAGTGGTTGGTTGATATGTAGTCATACCCTTAATGACAATAAAAGTGTAAAAATTTTGGAATTTCCTTGCCTTTGTACATTTAGTGTATATGAATTTTCATCTTAACCCTATTAAGGGTATATGATTTCAGTATACTGGCATTTAACATTGAATATATATATATATATATATATATATATATATATATATATATATATATATATATATATATATATATATATATATAATGGGTCGTTCATTTCAAAGCATTGCTGGGTCAGTATTATAAAATTGAAAATAGAAGCCTTTATGGATGCAAGATTATTTTTTTTTTTTTACTTTAATCTTATTAATTTCGGAATACAATTCCATCATCAGAGTTGACCAGTATTGTGTCATTTTATTTTTTTTTCAATTTTTTTTTATCAAAAAACCCAAAGACAAAAATAAACAAACTTTTTTCCTTTTGTTTCTTTGATAAAATGTCCTTGTTATGATGTATCCGCGCCGATGTCGTTGGCGGTTATGAATTCAAATTCTGGTTGTAGAACGAAGAAAGCATTGGTATGCTAGAGTTTAATAAAATGGGTCGTTCAGTTTTAAAGCATTGGTAGGTCAGTATTATAAAATTGAAAATAGAAGCCTTTATCAATGCAAGATTTTTTTTTTTTTACTTTAATCTTATTAATTTCGGAATAAAATTCCATCATCAGAGTTGACCAGTATTGGGCCATTTTTTTTTTTTAATTTTATAATACTGACCCAGCAATGATGGTTCCTGGTCGTCAGATTGATGTTATAGTCTTATTTCAACTACTTTTGTAATCACAAATAGAGCGAACAAATGTGTTAATTTCTGGAACTTGTACACAGAGAACACTTCTGATTGGCTGGTTGCGGAGCAGGGCAGTAACTTCGCTCGCTTTATATATATATATATATATATATATATATATATATATATATAATCAAAAAACGAACGTCTATGCCCACACGGCTACGAGAAATCGCCACAGACAGTAATTAAAATTAACGTACACTTACCCGAGAGGCGGGGCAAGCGTGTTGTTGTCGAAAGTGTTCGACGCTCGAGCTGAACTTTAATTATCGCTGGTGACAACAAACTCGTAACTCCAAAGAGTGGTCTACTATTGAGACTGTTAAATCTTAAATGGGCATTAACTATAAATAGTTTTTTTTTAATATTAAAGTGTTATATATATATATATATATATATATATATATATATATATATATATATATATAGAGAGAGAGAGAGAGAGAGAGAGAGAGAGAGAGAGAGAGAGAGAGAGAAAGAGAGAGAGAGATTAATTAATTAATTTATGAATTAAATTTGTATACAAACATTGATGACTCATCCGATTAAGGGTGAATTAAAAATGCGGTCATGTGTATATTCTTAAAAATAAAGAAACCGCTTAGGGTAGCGAAAAATAATTTTAAAAACGCACCGGTAAACTATCGCCAAAACACTAACAAAAATAATCAGCGTATATATATATATATATATATATATATATATATATATATATATATTTAATAAGAAATAGGTAAAATAAATACCTTTTGAGGCATTAAAGATGCGATATCAATTTTTTTTTTTCTTTAAATACAAATCCGATGACATCAAGATATATTACACACCGATGATGCCAAGTTTTTGGCGAAATATCTGTATCACTTTAAACTAACAAAAAAAAATGCTAGTTTATAATTTTAAAAAAAGAAAAAAAATCGGTTTCGATTTATTATTTTTCTTAAAAAAAAAAAAAATTGATATCGCATCTTTAATGCTTCAAAAGTATTTATTTTACTTATTTCTTATTAAATTTAACAATAGATGCTTCTTAAAAAAATATGAACCTTAAAACACTTATATATATATATATATATATATATATATATATATATATATATATATATATATATATATATATACATATATATATATATATATATATATATATATATATATATATATATATTCCACAGTACCGGATTAGACTAGCATCTAACATTTCAGAGCAACACCGCTCAGAAAAATTTAGTCTAAACATGAAAATATATTCAAATGGTGTATATATATATATATATATATATATATATATATATATATATACTTAGGCAGCAAGTCATTATCCAAGCAAGCGTTGTTGAACGTCATTGAACTTTCTCGTTTGTGAATCTTCTTCGTGAGGTCTTAAACTATAAAACATTAACTCAAGTCTTCTTATTTAAAAAAAAAAGCCTAACCCTGAAGATGACTAGGAAAGTCGAAAGCGCCCGAGAAAAAAAAATGGCCGAATTAAGAACAATCGGTGAAATACTCTACGGACTGTCACAGTCAAGTTTATACGTGTTGTTTCAGTAAGAAAAAGAGATCGAATAAATGTGTTCTAATTGGCCACCACTTCGAATATGGCTGATTTTTGTATGTGTAGGTGGGGGGGGGGGCATGGAAACAACTACTTTCTTATTTATATAACTGAAGTAAATCCGTATGAATCAGAATGGTACAACTTTGTTGACCGGTTTCATTCTGTTGTCGGCATTCTTGGTTGCCAACATCCTTAAGTGAAAGTGGTATTATGGAACCGACTGGATTCGAACTTGGCACCGCCAGGTCGTCAGTCCGTGTCGTTATCAACGTGACCATCATCACCACCTGCACTGGCTTTGATCAATTTCTTCTGGCTTTAATGAATTTCAATACTGGTTAAAAAAAATTGTCGTCTGGTAGGTGACTGCTGATTGGCTAATCGCTCGGCATCTCTCAGTTGTTTATGTAACATGCCCGAACGCTGCCGATACGAAGTTCACAGAAACTGGTTCATATTCGATATATCTACCATTTTTTTTAACCCGGCTTTTTTCAAACGATGCTCTTAATAAAAAGTACACAATTTGCCGAAACATCATATGAACTGAATAGAACTTATGGAGTATTGATTTACTCCTCTCCAGGAGTTAGGCACAAGGCCAGTTTTTATCTTACTCCCACAAGTAAGATGTGACCCAAGGTCGGGTCGGGAAAGTGGGGTTTAAAAATTGCCTGGGCAGCCTCGTCGGCATTCCCCGGTAGGGGCGCCTCAGGCAGTAAGCAATAAACTTACTCCTCTCCAAAGAGGGGAGGCGAAGCCTGGGAGGGTGGACCTCCTAGAACTGCACAGGACAGACCCATAGACCGGCGTAAATCAAGCCCCGAAGGACAAAACAATACAAGTCTATGGGGTGCAGTATCCATCGGAACAGATACTATGGAGTAGCGTAGATTCTAGCTTTGATAAGGTATAGACGATCGTCGCATCTTCCTAATGTGCCAAGAACCATGTTAGCTAAAAGTAATTGCGTATTAATCAACACGGTACAACTTTGTTGACCGGCTTAATTCTGTTGTTGGCATTCTTGCAGGAGGGACCACGTAATGGTTGCCAACATCCCTAAGTGAAAGTGATTTTATGGAATCGACTAGATTCGAACTTGGCACACCCGGGTCGTCAGTTTGCGTCGTTATCCTCTTTATATAACTGAATATAATGTATATGAATTAATTGTTTATATTAATTTAGCATATTTATGAACTTTATGTTTCGGAATTTTTTAGATGAGGGTTGATAATTTGTAGAATTTGCTATATTCGAACTACTGTTCTCATCTTGGGTCTTTTTATCACAACGTTTCGGCCGATGTAACCTCCGACCTTCTTCAGGTGTATCTTGTCGAACTTGGGAATCTTTCTGTCGAACTCGGGAATTTGGACGGAATGCCCCGTGGCACAGTGGATATAGTACTAAGTAAAATTCAGTTCTATTTGACAATCATCTAAAGGTTAAAGGTTCAATCCTCAGTGCGGGTGATACGAAGAATTGCGAATTACTGAAGACTTCTTCTCAATCATGGCAGATGGAACGAGAGCATGCTATCACCGTGGATTTAATAAAGGGTTCCGTTCGAAATTCCGCCCAGATTCCCGAGTTCGACAGAAAGATTCCCGAGTTCGACAAAGAAGGTTGGAGGTTACATCGGCCGAAACGTCGTGATAAAAAACACCCAAGATGAGAACAGTAGTCCGAATATACCAAATTCTACAATAAACTTTACGTTTTGGAATTTTTGAGATGAGGATTGAGGGTTAGGGTTATTCGGATTATTCGGGCGACTTTTCTTATCTTGCTTGTTATTTTCACAACGTTTCGGCCGATGTAACTGCCGACCTCCTTCAGGGGCATCTTTTCGAACTAGGGAATATGTATGTTGAACTCGAAAATCTATGCGGAATTTCGTACTGAACCTTTTATTTAGTTAACAATTGTAGATTGTTCTCGTTCCGTCAGCCACGATCGGGTAGAAGTGTTAAATATGTTGTTGTTGTTTTATTCTTAATTATTATCGCATGTAGTGAGAATACAACCATAAACCTTCAAAAGAATGTCTCTTAGAACTGATTGACGCGCAACGCCTTTATCCGTTGCGCAACAAGTGAAAATAACAACCAAGATGAGGATATGAGTCCGAATAATCAAAATCATACAAATTAATAATGTTAGCTAACGAAGGGGGTTGGAAGGAGGGCGTCCCAAGGGAACTGGGGCTAAATGGATATCGGAAATGACGTCACTTCCGTTCGGGACTGATTCACTCTCTTGAGCCTGAATCCAGCCGACAAACAAGAACTGATCGTCCCGCCAACCCCGGCAGAGATGAACGTGGACAATGGGCACATGTGGCTAAAAGTCGTTATGGTATCTCTCCCCAATTCACCTTAGACTCTCTCTCCCTCTCGTACAAAATACAGTAAATTTCTGTCTCTGTCATCTAATATATAAAGTAGAGACGATTTTCTCCTGTACATTCTCGGAGTATAGGAAAATAACCATTATTTGCCTGGTATTAATTTAACACGCATGCCAATAATCAAGCTTATGTTAACTGGCCTATTTTCACATGTATTTTTAACCCGGAAGCGTAGCGCGGTCGGTAAGAAATCAGGTTTCATGATCGCCAGTTTTAGCGTTCGATCTCATTCTACTCTACCACTTTTTTTTCTTTTTTTTTAAATTTAAAACATTCGCCAACACGGTAGACGGGAGAGAAAAAACAATAGGTGGTTTCTTTTTTTTATTCGACGTCATGCAATAGGTAGTACTTTCTCCCGTGCAACGCCGGGCGACGGGTTCTGCTAGTGTTAAATAAAACCTTTAAAAACGAAATCCGGCGTTCATGTGTCGTCGATCATGGCCGAAGAACAGGAGCCAGCAACGACGAAACCTGGGTATAGACCCAACGGTAAGCAGCAATGTACAAATAAACGTTATCCATTTAAAAATGTTGATGCCGAGTGTTGTTCTAGTTTCCTGTTTTCGTTGTTTTGTTATTTTGTGTGAAGACATTTACTTGTCATTATCCGTTGTCCCAGTTTTTGAGAAACAAGGAATGAACTGTCGACGTCATATGTCGATTCTTCGGAATTTGGACTCTAAGACGATCTTACAAAAAGCTGAATATAATTCGACTGGACACATTCTATAAATAAGGCCATTCCTGCCTGTGTCTTCGTTCTGTCCACTAATCCAGTTCTGAATTTGGCACTTTGTCAAAGATAGTCAAGCAACAACGTGGGACAAGGGATAATCTCTGCGTGGTATTGTAGAGGAATAGGCAACATCAAAAAGAAACTATTACAAAGTATGTCCACACAAAAATAATTATTTTTTATTGACAACTTGTTTAGACAACGAAAAATAAAGAGTTCGTAATCTATGACAATCCATAGTGTCCCCAAAACGTCCTAGGTGAAGAAAGAGTTATTTTTTCTGTAAATATAATTTTAGTAGACATGTTCATTTCGGTTGGTGTCGTGTTAGTTTGCGTGTGACAGTGTGAATAAATGCGATATGATTCGTAAATGTGTGAGTATATATTATTGATTTGTCTTTATATTGTCAGTTAGTTAATGTGCGTACAAACTTCTGTGTGCGTGCGTTCGATAAGTTGTGTGAATATGCGGCCGCTGTGTTTAGTAGTTCTTGTTGCGTCTACCGAGACCTTACACGCTAAATGCCTCGGCTGGATTGTTACGCAGGCATGCACATGTGTTGAGTCTGAAAGGAAAATACTACAAAAGGAAAAAAAGAAACGTGTGTCTTTGAGTTTTTATATTAAGCGCGAAATTTCGGCAGTGAATATTCTCGCACCTGTGGTTGGCTGAAAGAAACTACCGATTGGTGAGTTTGTCTAATTAAGAATTGATATGTGAAAACAAAATTCGCTGCTGCTGCTGATTCTGATAGGAATGGAGGAAAGAAAGAAAAGCAGTTATGCATACTTAACGACAGCCTCAACCTGAAAATAACCCTAACTCAAAACCCTCACCCTAACTTTAATCTTAACCCCAACCCTAACCCCTCTCTCTTACCCCAATCCTAATCCTAACCCTAACTCCAACCCTCTTTCATCCTAACCCAAACCCTAACCCCTCTCTCTAACCCCAACCCTAACCCCTCACCCTAACTTTAATCCTAACCCTAACCCTCTCTCTAAACTCAACCCTAACCCTAACCCCTCTCTCTAAACTCAACCCTAACCCTAACTCTAACCCCTTTCTCTAAACTCAACCCTAACCCTAAGGAAGTGTTATAGAGAGATAAAAGTAAAAAAGACTTTAAACCGATGCTGCTGCTGCTGCTGCTGATGATGATGATGATGATGCTGCTGCTGCTGCTGCTGATGATGATGATGATGATGATGATGATGATGATGATGATGATGATGATGATGATGATGATGATGATGATGATGATGATGATGATGATGATGATGATTCGAATTATGAACAGAATGATGCATAATTAAAATAAATCAGATTGCAAAGAGAAAAATAACTGATTACAAATGGATCCGGATCAAATATTAAGAAAATTATTTGAACATAAAATAACTGCACAGATGTCCTAAAAATAAGAAAGACTGCTTATTAGGTATTTTTAGACTCTGCTAATATTCAGGAGAGCTAGAGAAACATACAAGATTATAGTCAACTAGCTGGACCTCGTGGAGATTTCACGGTGCTTTCTACATCAATCCGTATAATTTATTTTCCATGCTCGATTTGGAAATCTTGAGAATGTCTGTGATTTGTCTGGTTGTCAAACGCCAATCTTGTCCAACTACGGCTTTCACTTGGTCACTGCCGATAATCTTTGGCCGACCAGGGCAACAACTACAAGAA
>OY744541.1:20252126-20254626 GCA_963556195.1 Sepiola atlantica | reverse complement strand
AATTCTAGCAATGAAAGCGTTTTTAAAAAATCAAACAACATTTACAATACAGCTCTAAAAAATAGTGGTTACCACAATACCGAAATTAAATATAAAAAACAGGACACCAATAATTACAACAAAATTAAAAATAAAAACAAAAGAAAAAGAAATATAATCTACTATACCCCTCCCTATAACCAGATGCTAAAAACTAAACTAGGCAAAAAATTCCTAAATCTGATTGAAAAACACTTCCCCGTAACCAACTCTCTACATAAAATATTCAATAAAAATAATCTAAAACTATCCTACAGCTGCTGTGAAAACCTAGAAATGATAATTAAGGCACACAACAACAAAATACTAAAAGACAACAATAGAGAAGAAAAAAATAAACAAAGTGGAAAATATAACAAAAATAACACTACGAAGAACAAAAATATAAACAATACTAATAGAAATAAACAAAACACTAATAATAACCACCCGAATAGAAACGAAAAAGTTAGCAATGACGAGAAAAGATGTAACTGCATGAATCGTAAACTTTGTCCACTACAAAATAAATGCCTAACTAAAAGTGTTGTATACCAAGCAACGATATTTGCCAACGAAAGACCAAATAACAAGAAATACTACGTGGGTATGATATCCCTAGACTTTAAGACCAGATACTATGACCATAAAAGCACATTTAAAAACAAAGAACGTCGAACTAAACAGCATTAGCTAACCATTATTGGGAGCTCAAAGAAAGTGGACACTCACCAATAATTGAATGGAAAATAGTAAGACAGGCCAGTACATGTAGAAACTTAGACGACCCGTGTAGATTATGCCTGAATGAAAAATACGAAATCCTAAATTTTAAAGATCCCCGAAACCTATTAAACTCTAGAAGTGAAATAGCAAACAGCTGTTTACACAGAAATAAATTTACCTTAGGATGATATATAATAAATAAAAATAAATAAATAAATAAATAAAAAACTGAATTAGTTAAAATTTAAAACCTCAAATAGAAATACAAGAAACCACGTGTTAAAATAAATTCGCCCACTGTATTGACAAAACAAAGGAAACAGGATATAGGAAAATCCATTGTTAACAAAAATAGGAGCGTCACCAACAATGCCTTTGTTCGAGGGGAGCCCAACGATTGGCTGAGGAAACAACAAAGAATCTGATTGGTTAACTAGCAAGCCATGTATACAAAAACACCTGACAAAAATTACTCCATGCATTTAGCCTGACGATTCCCCCCGGGGATGAAACACGGGAGCCTGTGTGTAACTTGATTGCATATATATTTTCATTGCTTACTATATATATATATATATATATATATATATATATATATATATATATATATATATATATATATGTAAGGTTGATCAATAACACCGACATGACAATATCGTAGATTATGTGCATGTTGTATGTATAAATAAAAATAATCATATATATATATATATATATATATATATATATATATATATATATATATATATATATATATATATCGAAAATGAAAAACGGAAAACCGGAACCATTATTTATGTGTTAATTAACGTTTCGTCTTTATTTCAAGACTTCCATGGGATGATTGATTTGAAAAAACGGACCAAACTTTTTCAAATATTTGCACTTGTGTTATTTCTTCAAATCAATTATCTTGAGGAAGTCTTGAAATAAAGACGAAACTTTGATGAATAATTTTTTGTTTTTTCCTTTTTACGTTGGAATATTATTTCTGTTTTTTATCATTCATATATATATATATATATATATATATATATATATATATATATACATATATATATATATATATGTGTGTGTGTGTGTATGTGTGTTTGTGTGTGTATTCTTTTAAACAGCTGAACTCTTTACGTCAGCTGCCTTTTAGTAGGATTAATCTCCTGCTGATTTACCGAGTTATTGGCGACGGCCGTGTGGGCAAAGACGTTGGAATTTGAGTTTGAAATATAACTCGGGTTCCGGGGATTCGAGCGACCGGTTGGAATAATTCTTTTCTACACTGACGATTTCCGTAGGGATGAAACGTATACGTATGTAGATAAAAACAAACACACACACACACACACACACACACACACACACATATATATATATATATATATATATATATATTGGCCTTTATTATAGAGTCGAGGAAATATATGTGTGTGTCTGTTTATTTGCTAATCGTCTATTTCATTGGATATTGATCGATCATTAGATTAATCGAAAGATAGGGAGCAGACTTAAGTATGCATAACCAGATCGATCGATAATAGGCTTACATTCGATATACAGATATATTCTTCTGTGCCTGTTGAGACTAGCGTATCAATCTATGGCCGCCATTATCGCCCGGTTTTATTGACTAATGAGATTGAGCTCGACTTTCAAAATGTCGGCCATTTTGGAAAAGGGGAAAACACAAAGCAAAGAATCATCATTATGCAACATCAGATTGGCATTAATTGCTTAATCGATAATAATAATAATTAATAAC
>OY744541.1:20222126-20247126 GCA_963556195.1 Sepiola atlantica | reverse complement strand
AGAATGGGTTTATATAAAAACATGTTTATTCTCACATAAATTGTTTGTAGGAGATTTTAAAAAAGTAGGGATGGTTGACCCTGATGTTTGATTTATTAATTAGTTAAGACATGATGTGGCAGGAAATATGGCGTGAGCGAATGTGCGTGGTTAGGGTTGTGATGAATAAAGTATGTAACAGCAAGCAAACTGGAGCAAAATCTCGGACACGAATTATACTGATGAATATGTATTTATTTGCGCGCACGTGGCCAACGCTGAAGTATAACATCTTTTCACCGTAACACTGGAAATACATGAAAATAAACAAGTCTTACAAACATGTTCTAAGACAAAACAAAGCAAATTATGAAAGAGTAAAAATTCAAATAGGTTTAGAGAACTATGCGTTGCTTACCTCTATTTTTGCCAAGCTACTTGCCCCAGAGCCAACGTCTATCACAAGCGGGACAAACGTCCGACTCCCATGTTGACTGATTCGAAAAGACTGCCTCTCGGCAAGCAGGCGGTGTAGAGGCACGACAGTTACGCCGTGCGCATGTCTTCCGGAAGAGGACGGTGCTGAATACAAAATGTCCCCTTCCTGATTTATGACCGGCCAACATGTGAAACTCCTACGTTTACAAAGTAATTAGAATTTTTTTAAATGTTGCGTGACAGTCTCAAGTAGAGTAGAGTTCTAATTAAATATATCAATATAATCATATATTTTAGCGGATACCAGTAGTTTGCACAGATAAATTCAGTATTATATAAAACGGATACTGATTATCAACCGAGAGGCAGCGTCCCTATTTACTTGCCTCCTCACGACGGCTGGTACAAATCGGCTCGTCAACACTCGGGCGTTTGCGTAGGACAGCCGAACGCTTCAGAGTCGAACCTCACGAAAACTGGTTCAGGATCGATATCAGTACCAAAAAACAATTCAAACTGCGTGAAATATTCTTATTTTCCCATTAGATTTAAAATTTATATTTTGTTATGTTTTATTTTTTTTATTTTTAATATTTATAATTCGGCTTGAGAACCAGACTGTTGTGCATATTTTGTGTCACCACGACCGCACCAATTCACCTATGTTAAAATGCACACTGGCTGGTGCAACCGCTATCCGACTTACGTCCACCCACACAGATGCATACATGTATGTATATACATATATGTACATACACAAAATATGCAAACCGAAGAATATAAATATATATACATATATACACATACATATATGCATACCCATACACCCTCGTTTAGACTCGTGCATACATATACATAAATATATACACACACACAAATATACACACATATAAACGTATCCTTTAATACATACGTGTATATAAATATCCGTCCGTACAAATGCTGAAACTTGACTTTGTTTTTGCATGTGTAAGCCTATGCGTACACATGCAAAAACAAAGTCAAGTTAAGTTCACACGAATACAAATAAAAGAAACGATATGCCTTATTTCTCAAGAGACTTGTCTCCCAAATGAGGGCATCTGATGTCCTTCATACACTAACCGCCCCCACCCATCCCCCTTATCCCCTGGTAACCGTGATAGTGTCAAACGATTTTATTATATTTACACCCAGACTAGTGCCCCTATTTACCTGTCACCCCCACGATGCCAGAGTTAGACACAAGGTCATTTTTTTAATGTGGGGAGAAAAAAGGGACAGTCTGGATCTGGACGAAAATAGAAATTGCTTCTATAAAGAAGGACTTTACTCTTCACTGAACGAGGACGGGAAAGTTGAAATATAGAATGCGAACAGATGATACACTTAACTCTTAGCAAAAAGGCCAAGGAAGTGTTTTTTTCTTGTTTTTTTTTATTTATTTATTTTTATTTATTTATTTATTTATTTTTAATATTTTTTTGTATTTAATTTTTTCTTTATTTTCTTTATTTTTATTTATTAATTTTTGTTTAAATT
This sequence comes from Sepiola atlantica, assembly GCA_963556195.1. Lineage (NCBI taxonomy): Eukaryota > Metazoa > Mollusca > Cephalopoda > Sepiida > Sepiolidae > Sepiola > Sepiola atlantica. The sequence goes on along the minus strand of OY744541.1, from coordinate 20,245,188 downwards.
TATTTTATTTTTTTAATTTTTAATCTTTTTTTTTAATTTATTTATTTTTAAAATTTTTAATCTTTTTTATATTTATTTTTTAAATTTATTTTTATTTATTTAGTTTTTAATTTTTTTTGTATTTATTTTTTTGTATCTATTTTTTTTTTAATTTTAATTTTTAAATTTTTTTAATGTCATTTATTTATTTTTTTAAAAATTTATTTATCTATTTATTTATTTTTTTTTTGTTATTTATTTTTTTTTTTAATTTTATTTACCTGCTTAGGAGATTGGGCACAAGTTCAAGTTGAGTAAGAAAAGCAAGCTCACTAGAGAAAGTGCACTCTGGCATACAATAAATTCCTGAGTAGCCTCGTCGACATTCCACTGTCGAACTGATTGCCAAGGACATATCCTCGACTGGTATGCAAAAAGCAAAGACCCTTTGTCGTGAGTTTTACGGTCATAAATGCTCGAGCGTTGGAAAACTAACATATCGACAGATTAAAAGATAAGATAGTATTTCGTAAAACCTGTACAACTTTATTTGTTGGTAATTTTTATGTCATATCAACAATTTTAGAGTTATTTAATGCCGAATCCACTCATTTTGGGGAAAGATTCCATGCTTGAAATTCTTCTGATTTCTATTCGTCCCTTAAATATATGTTTCGCATACGATTCGGATGTAGATTGTAAACAAAGTCTGTAATTAGTAGATTCCACGAGCTCGCCTGAAGTCACGACGCCTATTCTCAGAGAATACCCACTAGCTCCTGCTTTCAACACCCGGTGACGTCACAAAACGAATCTGGCTGAAACGTTGCTGGACGGAGCAATGGCAGGCAGTTGCACAGATTTGTGAAGGACCCGGATAACCTACCAGGCATGGACCTCCCTCGCCGGCAGTGGACAATGCTCAACCGCCTCAGGACAGGTGTCGGCCGTTTCGCCGTGACCATGAATGGATGGGTACTCAGGGACTCGGTTGTCTGCGACTGTGGTTACTCTGAACAGACAGTAGACCACATCATCGAGTCATGCCGTAAATATCGACCACCCAACGGCGAAGCCGGCATAGCTGCGCTAGACAACAAAACATTAGCATAGCTTTCCTCAACCGAGCTGGTGATCTAACAGTGAGATGCTGTGAAGCAAACGAAAGAAGAAGATTCCATAGATGGGACCATGACGTGTGTTACCACTTCGGCGCAGAGTGAGCCTGGGAGTAATGGCGACTAAAAAGTGACTCCACATCATTGGATGCAGTTTTGTGTCACATGGGTGTGACACAAAAATAATGAATATATATATGCGTCCGTTTGGTCACCCATTGAGTTCGGATTAGACTGTTTGAATCGGGCAAAAGTAAGTTTGCAAAGCCAGTAATATTTATTTTTTTTAAATAAAGATAAAATCGAAAATTAGTATTTTTGATAGCTATATCTCCGCTCTCTGGTTCTCTCTCTCTCTCTCTCTCTTTCCATCTCTCCAGCTATGGGTTAAATATTGATAATACTTGTGATAATATTCCCTATTGGTTATAATGGATCCGTCCAATCTTCTTTTTTATAGTTTTATTAGTTTTGCCTGTTAATAAACAGAGAAAGAGAGAGAGTAAGAAAGTGAGTGAGAGGGGGGATATATATATATATATATATATATATATATATATATATATATATATATATATATATGTATATATATATATAGAGAGAGAGAGAGAGACAGAGGACCAATTCATCTGCGTACGCTTACAACTAAACCTGCAAACATACGCTGGACCGGATTATAACCTTTTGGTGTCTTTCGTAATACAATTATGGGCAGACCATTAGACAGGGACACTCTTTAACACACCTGCAATTGTTTTAAATGTTGTTGCTAATGATTATATGACACATTTGTCTCCACATGATTTCATTTCATGATATATCGTGTATTTTACCTTCATGACAGGATGTGTGAAAAAGACAAAACGAAAAACAAATTAAATACAGGAAGAAATCATCAAAAACGAGAGATGTACCGGTTTCGTTCGGATCAAGAAAAAAATGGAGATTTTAAATTTATTGAATAACGGCAAAACATGAGAAAAAAGAAAAGACGCACAACGGGATGTTTTTGGCACGTACATAACTATTGGAAAAAAAGAATTATGCAGCGCGTGCGACAAAGACGTTAATATGGGAAAAAGAAGAAAAGGAAAAAAAATGGAAACATAGATAAAATGTAGTAAAAATGAGTAATACTTTAACCGTGATCGGAGTTCGTTATGCAGTGGCGAGGTATATTGCATTGTTTTAGTGCGGGTTTTTTTCCAGATGTCGAGTCTTTGTACGACGAATGTGAGTTAACGGTTGATTATTAGGACATTTATCTTTCATCTCGCGCTACGGTGTATGATCTTTCAAACTAAGATGTTTTTGTACTTTCTGAAGATCTCAGGGAGGACAGATCCAATATGACATACTAATGTTAGTTGGTCTACATTTAGCGAAACGAGTTCGTAAAATAATTTTACTCAGGAGTATCTGTTTTGAAAATGACTTCGTAAGATAAAATAAAATCTTATATATATTTGAACGAAAAATTCAAAATGGCGTATTAGTGGGTTCCCCACGTGTGAGTTTGCTCTTTTTCTTTGTTCTTTGTTTGGTTTCACCCAAAAAATGAGCCACTGTATAGTGTAGGTTTTTTCAAGACACTTTAATCCAAAAACTTTTTACTCTTTGTGAATTTTTCTGATGATTTTGTAATGTTGCAGAGACGATATTGACATAAAAAAAGTTGTTTGGCACAAGACAAATAAAACGGACCGTAAAAAATATATCTCACAGAAATGTTATGTTTTTTGGAAATGTGAAAAAATAAAATTAAAAAATAAAACCATGGTTATTGGAATATAATATGAACTGACTTATATATATATATATATATATATATATATATATATATATATATATATATATATATATATATACCTAACTTTATCTTTAAGAGATATAGAGAAAAGGGGGAAAGAGGGGGAAAGAGAGTAAGATAGTGAATGATATATATATATATATATATATATATATATATATATATATATATATATATATATATACTTTTTAGCTATATTCTAATGACTAAAGAAAAAATCAATCCATGACAATAATTTTTATTTATTTATTTTTCTCAATTTCCTCATTTTCTAACTTCGACGAATGCCTGTATTTTTTCTGTTGTCTTACAAATTTATATTTATAGTTTTCCATTTAAACATCTTTTTTTTTATATCTTACGCGCGTTTCACAGGACAGTCAAGAAAAATATATAGTTCTTATTTTGGTATCGCTGATCATGTGAGAAATTGTTAATTTAATAGTAATGGAAAAAACATAGCAGTCCAGAACAGAAGAACGGAAGATGATCATTTGTCATTGGAATATAACTAAAAAGTATATATGCTCTGAAGCTTGTAACACAACCTCATTGAGCTTGCAATTTGAAACTATTTAGAGGATTATAAACAGTGTATACCTAAATATATATTTGTTATAAACTCTCTCTCTCTCTCTCTCTCTCTCTCTATATATATATATATATATATATATATATATATATATATATATATATAGCATAATATAAAATGAAATAATAAAATAAGGTGCAAATCAAATTTTATTAGAATTCAAAGTTCAGGCAAAGTATCTTAAAGTCCTTAAAAGATATTAGTTTCCTCTTATATCTTCTGTTGGATTAACTTTGTATATATATATATATATATATATATATATATATATATATATATATATATATATATATATATAGGAAATGAAAAAGGAAAAACCAAAAAGGATGTTTTTTAAGTGTTCATCAACGTTTCGTCTTTATTTGTAAGACTTCTTCAGGATGATAATATTAAGTAAAATGTCATGCAAGTACGTGAACATATTAGGTTGACATGATGGGTTGATGGGAAGACGTAGTAGCCACTATTGGAAGCAGTAGGACCAACGTCCGGGCTTGGTGATGTCCCCCGACGTTGGTCCTACTGCTTCCAGGTGTGTCGGGTTCTAATCCACTTTGTTCCACAGAAAAAAATTTCATCAAAACCCACACCTGACCTTGGGTCTAACCTCTTGGAGATGAGGTAAATAGAATACTAGTTTAGGTTTTATTAATAATCAAGTCATTTAGGGAACGGGTGTTACTTTGGCTTTATATCTACAAGGAAAAATATCTACATTGTACCCTCTCATTTATTCAATATTCGAATGTTTGCGTCAAGCCATTATCTCTCCATTCCTTGTGTATGTGCTCCGGTGTTGGGATCGACGATATTTTGCTGATGATTAAATTGACGATGACGTAAATTGAGTTGGTTTAACTTAGCGTAAGCTCTCCATTCGTCGAAATAGATTACGTTTTTAAAATAATACTAAATGAGGAACCATTTTGAGTAAAAATTATTGTATGATTACGCATGTAATCGGAAGAAAAACACGTTTGAAATGTGAAAATATGCCACAAGAATGGAGACTGAACGCCAACGGCTACAAAATGGAGTCTGAACAGCTACAAAATGGAGGCTTAACAGCTACAAAATGAAGTCTGAACAGCTACAAAATGGAGGCTTAACAGCTACAAAATGGAGTCTGAACAGACCGGAAGTACGCCCTAACGAAGCGCGCCATTGTTTGTTTTCGACGAAAAATATTTTAAAACATCTTTTCCCCTATTACTACGTAATAATGCATTGATGTTTACTCGAAATGGTCCCTCATTTAATATTATTTAACTACACAACAACAAAAAACCATTTTTTATCGCCTATACACAATTTTTTATCACATTATGTTACGAGACGCCAACATAGACTCTGGCCCTATAACGATTTTTTAAAAATCCTATTTAAAAAATATATATACGTGATTAGCTTCGTATCACATAAAATTGAACGCACGCCTTTTATTTGTTTTGGTTGTATTGTGGACTTCCAAGAAACGTTGGTGTTACTTTGGCTTGATATCTACAAGGAAAAAATATCCACACTGTATGCCTCTCATTTTTTTTTTTCAATATACGAATCTGCGGCAATTCATTATCTCTCAATTCCTGGTGTATGTGCTCCGGTGTTGAAATCGACGAAATTTTGCTGATGATTTACGAAAGAATTACGAAAATTTAAAATAGGATCAATTTGAATTTGTTCTAATTAGCCCTCATTTACAATTTACCAACCGCGTTATTCCTCTCGTACTATGTTTCTGTCTATTGCTCTCACCCTCTCTCACTCATGTTTTTTTACCCACCGCTCTTATTTTATACAATATCTATCACTCTCGCTCCCGTCCCTAACTCTCTCTCTCTCTCTCTCTCTCTCGCTCTCTCTCTCTCTCTCTCTATCTCTTTCTCTGTTTATTAACAGGCAAAACGAATAAAAATAACTATTAAAAAAGAAGATTGGACGGATCCATTATAACCAAAAGGGAATATCATCACAAGTATTATCATTATTTAACCCATAGCTGGAGAGATGGAAAAAAAGAGAGGGAGAGAGAAACAAAAAGTGGAGATATAGCTATCAAAAAGACTAATTTTGGATTTTATCTTTATTTAAAAAAAAAATATTACTTGCTTTGCAAACTTACTTTTGCCTGATTCAAACAGTCTAATCCGAACTCAATGGGTGACCAAACGGACGCATATATACATTCATTAGTTTTGTTTCTTCTTGTTCCAAGAATACGTATATTGCATCAAATACGAAGACATTTACCCTAGGCAGGTGGAACCAGCTTCCTCCAAAAGAGGAAGTTTCTAGGGAATATCAAATTCACATGCGGTCCCCAGTCGAATGTATATTCCGGCCAGGAGAGATGACAACGTTAGATTTTTGCAGTTCCTGTAAGGAGGTGTCGATGTCATCCTACATACAGCGCCTGCTATTGCCCCCAAATTACCTAGTCAATTATCCTAGTCATTATTTCTGAGACGATTCCATATCATTTGGATGTGTAAATTTATGATTCTTCCCGTGCCCGGTTGCGTTCTCACCCTGAGCAACTCGCCACAATGTCGCACGAGATGGTGCGTAAAACACGCGCGTGCACACACACACACAGATAACCGACCACCACACAACCGATCGCCCCCCCCCCCCTCGCCCTCAACCGGCGAAAGCGATACGATTTCATATCATGAGGATGTCTTCTTTTTTTTTCTTTTTTTTTTTTTGCTGTCACCCGAGAGTGAAAGTAATTAACCCAACGGGAAAATAGTTAGTATTTTTCATCTGCGATAATCGCCTCGTTACGCCGAGGCGAGGGCGAAAGAATCTGTAAAATCGGTGTCCAATGCCAGTGCGCGTAGCATGGGTTGTCAGTGAGGGTGGTGTGGGGGGAGCTGGGCAAGAATTTAGCTCCCCACATGTAACTCATACGCCTTTTCAACAACCCAGCATTTGAATCCGCCCCCACCTCCTATTTTACTTTTTTAAAAAGGGGCCAAAAATCCATCCAATTAAGATTTTGTTTCAAAATCGGATCTATTGAGTGAAGAGGACGGGATCGGTTTGAATTATTATTAGACGCAAGCTGAATTAATCAACGTTGGCTTCCCTAAGGCTGTTGACTATGAATCCATTTATATATATATATATATATATATATATATATATATAATTCCCAACGGTCGGTGGGCGCGAACCCCGAGCACAAATCACCATTGATTCGTAGTCGGAGATCTTACCTGCAGGCCATATATATATATATATATAAATTTTTGCACTATAATCATTTATTTAATATTTCGGGAAAACCTTCCCTTTGTCAAAAATAATATATATATATATATATATATATATATATATATATATATATATATATATATATATATATTATTTTTGACAAAGGGAAGATTTTCCCGAAATATTAAATAAATGATTTTTAATCATCATCCGGACAACACACAAACAGCCAACACCACACTTGCTGTTATCTAAGATTTTAAAGAAAAATAAATAGTTAGTCCCCCAATTTATTATTTTTGTTCCTTTCAGCTTACAACCTATCCGGCACTCTGCATTGCTCTCAGCCTTCTTAACATATTACTATATATATATAAAGGTATACAAGGGAAATGAATTTATGACATATTAATTTACATACGTTTCAAGAATTCAACATAAACAACAATCTTGTGCACAATTGTATCTGAGACGATATGGATTTTTTGGATTTTTTGGATTTTTTATATCAGGTTTCATCATCAGCACAGGAAATAGACACCAAGTTCGAAGTTAAAAATGGCATCATGGCTAGAGTGCAGACAATCAGTTATACAGCGATTCGAGAGGTTGGGGGAGGGTGAGGGTATGATAATTACAATTCAGTTCAAACCTTCTACAAAGCAATTATCAAACATACAAAGGGACACAAGAAGAAAAAATAAGAGAAATTATATATATATATATATATATATATATATGTGATATTATGAAGGCTTACCAAAGCATTCCTTTCAAGACACCAATGATCACCATTAAAGATATTTTTTCTTACAAACACTATTTATTCAATAATAAATAAATTATAATATAAATAATTATAATAAATTATTGCATCGATGATTATGTAATTTCATTTTACTATATATATATATATATATATATATATATATATATATAGTAAAATGAAATTACATAATCATCGATGCAATAATTTATTTCAACCTTGTGCTATTGTCAAGCATCCAAGTGAGATGATTACATTTTTGAAAATGAGAACAGAGAAGGCATACTACATAATCAGACAAACACAACGTGGCTCTTGGAGTGTGATCCCGCTGACAAGACGCCGAGATCATTGATTACTGTCACCGGCACGACTAACTCAACAGCGGTGACGTCATCTTGATAGCGGAGACCCGAACGAGTACACGACGGTATCTTGGTTGTTAGGGTTAGGGGGTAATAAGTTTATATTAGTGCGAAATTGCACACGACAAATTCGACTGGATTCGAACTCTGTTTATTCAATAGCCAGGGACGGTATCTATTAAGCCAAACACGTACGCGTGTACGCATACACACATACACCTTCGCAAGAACCCGTGGCGCAGTGGATATAGTACAAAGTTAAATTCAGTTCCAAGGTTCAATCCTCGGTGTGGGCGATACGAAGAATTGCGAGTTACTGAAGACTTCTCCCATGACTTTGGGAAAGTCTTCAGTAACTCGCATGTCATGAGAGAAGTCTTCAGTAGTTCAGAAATGAACAAGAGCATGGTACCCCAGTGGATTAAATAAAAGGGTTCCGTTCGAAATTCCGTCCAGATTCCCGAGTTCGACAGAAATATTCTCGAGTTCGAAGAGATACACCTTTTTTTTTCTTTTTTTAAATTTTTTTACAACATAGTTAACCCCAAACAAGGCAGGCCGCCACTGTATACGTAAGTGGCTACTGAGAAAAAAGAAAAGTGGAGAAGATTGGGGGGGGGGGGTAAACCTAAATTGGGATCTGCGCAGCGAGATGTCTGTTTACATTAGTTTTAAATTTCTGCATGTCAGTACTGTCGGGGAAACAGGGGGCAGAGAGGGAGTTCCAGAGGCCAGCAGCACGAGGAAAGAAGCTATTTGAGTAGAAGGCTACCCGGCATCTAAGGACCTCCACAGTGAATGAATGAGATTTAGTTGATTGTCGAGTTGGTCTAGTGAATTTACGTCGAGGGGGCACCAGAGTAGCCAAGTCATCAGAGCATAATCCATTGAAGTATTTGTAAAACAATCATAAGGATGCTACATTGCGGCGATGGGACAGGGACTGGAGCTTGGTTGACAGTGTGGGACCTATTAGGTTGGCGACTCTATTTTGGATCTTGTCAAGGAGGGAGAGACTAGTAGATGATGCACCAGCCCAGATGTGACAACAGTACTCCATGCATGGGCCGATGGTGGCTTTGTAGAGATACAGGATAATGTCAGGCGTGAGGAGTTTACTAGCACGATAGAGGGAGCCAACCTTCTTTGCGGCAGCCTGAAGAAGGCCTGAGGTTACAGTAGCCGAAACGTTGTGAGGATAACACTCAAGATGAGAAATGTAGTCCGAATTATCCAAATTATGCAAATCATCAATCGTCATCTTAAAAATTCAGAAATACCCCCGTACACCTATACACCTTCGTGTCGAGGGGTAAATTACAAAGCACAAATAACACGTTTTCGTTCTTTCATGCCGATACATCCTAAATCTTTTACCACTTCGATAGGGGTGATATTTGATTCCACCCAAGAAAATTAGATTTCGAAAAAACACCAACATGTATTTAAGAAAACAAAAAACCAAGACGTTAATGAGACATGTTTAAAAGCTGTAAAGTTTAATCCGTATTTAAAGTGTTGCGTGAACGTGTAATCGGAGAATATTGAATTAAAACGGGAGAAATATGCGCTTCGAATGTCCCTTTTCTTTCCCTTCTACGCCATCATCCTGGATCTTTTGGACTCGACTCGTCCTTTCCGGATCCTTAAATCGACAACGATGCCAGTGGGTCTAGTCCCTGACAAGTCTTACGCATTCGATAGCGGTGCCGTTCCGTTTTAACTAGCTTTTATTTCCCGTTTCGCGGTAAATGTGATTTAATGACTGACGATAAACTAACGAACGGGAAGGGAAATAAACAGACAGTGGCGATGTCCGTCAGTTTTACCAATTTATTTAACTCGACATACAGGCAAAAGACCGACAAAGTAAGGAGACCATTACGATAAAACTCAAAATTAATACGCAATATATATATATATATATATATATATATATATATATATATATATATATATATATATACAAAATATAAAATACTTTAGACTAGATAAAGTACTTTAATCATTATTCAATTAGAGTTTGACAAACAAATCTTTCTATTCATTTTAAACATAAGGATTGGTTGATTGGAAGCTTTTACGGCATATCAACCATCTTTAACTCATTTTATGCCGAAACCATAGATACGTTTTCCATTCGATTGGTTGTATGCCTATGTCAACCCTCGACGATCGTCGACCCCAAAAACGCATGTGCCATGCACTGGTTACAATTTCTATTCAAAGCAAGTAACTAGGCAATCATAGATATATACATTGTAAAAAACTGAGTTGTTGAACACGGGTGTGTGTGTGAGTGTGTACTTAGGGTCCCGTCGTTGGCATCCACTCTTCTTTGCCAATCCTTCACTTTCCCAAGTCCAGTATATCAGGTAGACATAACTAAGATCATCTGCCTGTCGAGACCCTTATAAATTAGAAAGCATTTAAACAATCGATAGAAAGGCTTACGATTCCGTAACAATTAAATGTAACTATCAAAATTCTATTAAAAATAATACGGTTACAATAAAAAAAACTTGGAAAGCAAAATTAAGATAATTATTAATTTATTAAAATATCGGTTTACTAAAAAAAAAACGTGTAAAATGAGTGAATAAAGAAGACATTGGTCAACATAAACAATAAATGTTAAGGAAGTTTGCAGACGCCATGCTTGTAAAAATCACGTCGGGGTCACCACTAATGAAGTTTGCAGACGCTTGGGTAGCATCTCACCTCTATATATGTTCTAATACGACCAATTACAAATGTAACAACGAAACAACACGGAAACGATAAGGTATGCAAAAGACGACAGGGTTCGTTTTAAGTCGTTTTTTTTTGTTGTTTTTTTATCTATTAACATATTAAAATTGATCAATTTTGATAAGAAACAAAAAGTCATTCTGGTGGATTTAATTTAGTAATGAAATTATTTAAAATATTCCGTTTGAATAAGAAAATTCTATAAATTTTACATATATATATATATATATATATATATATATATATATACATATTATTTATTTAAAAACTATACAATAGATGTACCATGGTTTCATTGACACAGGTATGCCTTTACTGTTTAGAAAAAAAGCCTTCCAAACCATTTTATATCATCAGCGTCTTAATAAAGAAGACATGGATATATATATATATATACGTTCTCTCCAAATATGATCTGAGGTTAAGATCGGATTCTAACTCTGCCTGATGAGATCTCAGTTTATAGTAACTGTTGATCGATAACATCGACATGCCAGTGTCGCAGATTTTGTACATGTCTGTGTAAATAAAATTATCATATATATATATATATATACATATATATATATATATATAAATTAATTATTTAAAAACTATACATTACAGATTCCAGATATGTACCATAGGTTCATTGACACGAGTAGGCATTTACTGTTTAGAAAATGTCCTTACAAACCATTTCAAATCATCAGTGTCGCAAGAAGAAGACATTATATATATATACATATATATAAAGATATATATATATATAAGATATATATATATAAGATATATATATAATATATATATATATATATATATATATATATATATATATATATATATATAAAGACATATATATATATATATATATATATATATATATATATATATATATATATATATATATTTAAGAGAGATATATAGGCTTCTTTATTGGAGGGGCAATCTTATGAAGAAAATAATGATTTCCACTTAGCATTAAAACCATGTACTTCCGTTAAATTAATTGAATACTTACAATTATGAGTATCGTAAATAAAAACAATATAAATGAATAATATTCTATATAAATATCCGTCTCGTCACACAACAGTTATCAAGTAGAAAACTACCGAACGAATCCATTGAAGTAAATCTATTTCCATTGTTTTCATTATACTTTCAAAATCGATTTATACGTTTTTTCTTTTTTCTTTTTTTAAACTTTCTAATTTTCTTTCCCATTTTTTAACTTCACAGATTTAAACGTTATTTTATATGAATATGAATATTCGTGCGAACACTGGCGAAGAGTACATTTTTATGACGGAAGGCGTACACTCCTGTTAAATATTCTGTGAGATTTCTATTTTCTTTTTAAGGTTGCCATGAAATAATTGATCGAGACAGGAAGAGACCCGTCGGCCATATTTATTTACTCCTCTGCAGGAGTTAGGCACAAGGCCAGTTTTATCTTACTCCCACAAGTAAGATGTCACCACAGCTTGGGTCGAGTAAGTGGGGTTAAAAGCCAGCGCTCGAGAGGTGAGCACTCTGGCCATTTAAAAATTGCCTGGGCAGCCCCGTCGGCATTCCCCGGTAGGGGCGCCTCAAGCAGTAAGCAATAAACTTACTCCTCCCCAAAGAGGGGAGGCGAAGCCTGGGAGGGTGGACCTCCTAGAACTGCACAGGACAAACCCACAGACAGGTGGAATCAAGTCCCGAAGGACAAGACGACATCCGTCTATAGGGGTGCAGTATCCATCGGAACAGATACTACACTTACTTCCTAGCGTGTGCCAGTCGGCCATATTCAGCTTTAAAAACCGAACCACGATGGCTCCAACCATGCTATGACAGAATTGGAGCAACTGTAGCCGTTTACGGTGCCACTAATTTAGAGTAACCAATGGCGGCGTTTCCCGAATTGGCTGCCAATGGCGTACAGATTTGAGAGCGAAACGGATTACCGCACGTCATTTACCGTTAGTCATCTGCAGGGATGATTAGACTCCCTAATTACAGCAACCATTGCTGATAACAGTGTCATTCCCCATATGCACAAACCTCTCATTGGCAAACCGAAGGTCACAAAATAGGTCAAACACGTCTTCGCAATATAAGTGATGCGTAGTTCATAATTCTGTAACTGCCCATAAAAAAAAACAATGAGTGGAAAGTGACTACTACTAATGTTCGAAGATCATTTGTATCAATCTTGTCATTTCTATTTAAAGAGAAAATCTTTCATTGTTAATGCCATATTATACTCTTTCCGCATCAATCTTAACATTTTCTTTTTTTTGTAATTATATTTAAAAATCAATCTTCTCAATGTATGTGTGTATGTGTACGTGTGATGTTTGTATCTGCTTTACATAAATAAAAGGTAAACCATCTAAAATAAATCTAAAAGTGTATTCTTATGTAAAATCTATTGTGAAAGACAATGAAAGTATTATCGAATCTCTAAGTGAAACCCTAAGGTGTCTATGAGTGCGGATCCCATTAAAACTTCATATGTACCCTATTTTTATGATATTTAAATTATATGTATAAAATTTTATGGGGAAGACAATGGAAGCGGTCCCGAATCTCTAAGTACTCTCCTAATGGAGCTATGGGCGTTGAACCTCCTTAAAACTTCAAATACGTATATCTGATTTAATGAAATTTGAACCATAAGTATAAGACACTAATTCAGAGAGTTTTACCAAAATTTCAGCTCCTTCCAATTATATTACGGGGCGAAACGGAAGGGGAGTGGTAAAAAGAAAGAAAGTAATATGGTGTTCAGAACATAGTGAAAAAGTACATAGTAGTGATCCTCATTCAATCCCGAGCAACGTCGGGTCTTCCGGTAGTTATTATACAAAGGATGAATTAAGCAACGTTTGTTTTAGGCTTTTTTATATATATTTTAATCACACAAAATACACGCGAAAATATTTCTCGGTTTGGGGATTGAGTTACGTTTGAAAAAACTTCCATTTTAATTGTTATAATTAGCCGTAATTTGCAATTAACTCATCAAGTGACACATTTCTTATTAAATTTCTATCCATCACTTTCACCCTCTCTCAATGATTGGTGTTTGAGACCTGGTCTCTTATTCTATAAGTCATCTACTACTCTTTCTTTCTTTCTGTATCTCTCTCTCTCTCTCCTTCATTCTCTCGGTATATATATATATATATATATATATATATATATATATATATATATATATATTATTAAAAATAACCGATAATTTTTGTCTGGTTATTTTAGTATTGATCCCTTCAATTTTCCGGATTAAAATCTTAATCTCGGAATGCTTATAAGCATAAATATAGTTTCATATTTAAATTTTCCCGCCATAATTAATTATAAATCTCACTCCAGGTCTTTACCTGCTTGTCATTATTCCACTGACGACGGACCCAGACGGATCAGAAAGTACTCTGGACCAACATGTACATTACGGCGGTTTCATCAGCCAATTTTCTTCCGAGATTAAGATTTTAATCCGGAAAATTGAAGGGATCAATACTAAAATAACCAGACAAAAATTGTCGGTTATTTTTAATAATACGTGTCTTAAGGAAAAAATGCTGCCTCGATATATATATATATATATATATATATATATATATATATATATATATATATATATATATATATATATAGGTATAGTTATATGTTTATATATTAGTATGTACAGAATTCACTCCTAAACTAATTAAGGGGTCACTATGAATGAATTTGGAAACACAGCTATTAGGCGTAAGGGGTCCAAATGTAGGCTATATTTAGTTTAATTCAGTTTGATGCAAAGAGAGTAAAATAAAGTTGAAGTCCTTTCGTGAAAATTTAGATACCCCCTATTGTCGTGAAATTTTGACAATAGGCATCAGTTATAATTATTCTACAAAATTCAGTTTATTTGGGATATTTTAAAGCATTTTTAAGTGGCATAATATAAGCACAACCTCTCATTTGAACATTCGAATATTTCAGATTTGCATTGAATTTAATCCTTAGTTATTCGACACCAATTAAGAAAGATTCCCTGAATTTTAATTTCTTCGTAAGATTTCTTAAACTTAAGCCTTAAATTTTAGACATTTTCTAGAATCAAAATCATGTAATGGATCTTGATGAAAATTACAAGCAAGATTCTAGACATAATGTTTAATATGATCATATATTGATTTTAATCTTAGCAAGGATAAAAAGATAAAATTGGTGCAAAAGTGTTCGGTGAATTAATTTTATCCGTCTTGGGACGGGTCTTCTGGTCGTATATATATAAAATATTATTATGGCAAGGAATATAGACGTTTGTGACATTTTGGGGTGTGAGTGAAATTGAAAAAGTGTTAAAAAACGAGAAACGAATAATAATTACATAAATCTACTAAGCCTGCTTTCGTCCACACTCATCAGAGTAAATACGTGTAAATAAAACTTAAAATAGTGAAATGAAGACTAGTGACAAGTTTAGGGGAAAAAATTGGGGATGTCACAAGTTGACCACATCAAGTCCTAGAAGCCACTCCTTTTGTTTACATAGGGTTTTAATGACTTAATGTATATTGTTTCCAGGACTTTAAGATGGAATAGCGAATGTGATCTACTTATGACAGAAAAAATGTCACTAGTGTCAGCCGACGCACATTCCGCGCTATTTTTGGCTTTTCAACTGTCAACTTATCCATCTATGTAATTCCTTTGATAATAAGATGTTAATCTTTGAAAAGCCTTGGCTTAAGGAAAGAATAATAAACATGTTTTTACCGCGTACACCTTGCATTGAACAATTGAAGTTGAAATAGATTTGTCATTCGTACATGTTTATCCCTCTTCTTTCATTTATCTTTATATATATATATATATATATATATATATATATATATATATATATATATATATATATATATATATATATATATATGGGAAGAGAAGGATGAAGGTAATCCGACGTGATGGTAAAATGAAAAAGGAAAACCAAAAACTGGATGTTTTTTATGTGTACATCAACGTTTCGTCTTTATTTATAAGACTTCATCAGGATGATGATATAGGGAAAAGATATCATGCAAGCACAGATACATGTAGGGTAGACATGTTGGGAAGAAAAATAAAATAAAATGAAAAATAATGGCAGCGTCTAGCTGGACGTCCGTACTTGTTAGAGAATGAAAATGAGTGGGAGAAAAAAGGGAAAGGGTGGAGGGAGCATTTTTAATACTACAGTCCAAATAAACTTTCTCATGTTCCAAATATTTCAAATATTCCTCACCCACCCTTTCAATCACCCCCCTCCCCCACCCACTCCAATCCCTCACTCATTGCTATCATTTTCCAAATATTTCAAATATTTCACACCCTATCACGACAAATCCTCCCTCTTCCCCCTCTCATCTATTTTCTCCCATACCTCTTCTTAAATTCCCTCATTTTCTCCAACCGCTCTCTAAGACCATAACTTTCGCCCATCCACCAAAATCACAGCCCCCCCCTCCCTCTCTACCCATCCCCATTTTCCCTGCATACACCCCCCACACACAAACATTCCCACTCACTCTTCCCCCTTCAATCTCGACCACAGCCATCTGGTCAAACACCCCCTCCCCCTCTTCCTCCAATCTCTCTCTGCCATCCATTTTACCCCTGCTCATCCCCCACCTCTTTCTCTCATCGCCAGCCACAGTAGTCCTTGCTCCCTCCACCCTTCCCCTTTTTTCTCCCACTCATTTTCATTCTCTAACAAGTACGGACGTCCAGCTAGACGCTGCCATTATTTTTCATTTTATTTTATTTTTCTTCCCAACATGTCTACCCTACATGTATCTGTGCTTGCATGATATCTTTTCCCTATATCATCATCCTGATGAAGTCTTATAAATAAAGACGAAACGTTGATGTACACATAAAAAACATCCAGTTTTTGGTTTTCCTTTTTCATTTTACCATATATATATATATATATATATATATATATATATATATATACATGGTGATTCATTTATTTTTGAAATTCTAAAGTTAAAAAATACGGTAATACAAAACAGAAAGTTTATTCAACAAATTAATTTATGAGAGTTTAAAATTACAGCAAATTTTCAAAATGTCCACCTTCGTTCTGCATGCATAGCTCCATTCTTTTTTGCAAGAAATTTACAACTCTTTGTAGGATATTTGATTGATTATGAAATAAATATATATAGAAACAAATATATAAACGAACAAATTGAAAATAACAAATAGCAGTAATTAGAGAGTAAGATAACAATTATCAAAAGTTCGTTGTATGTTTGTGCTTCATATGGTAATCATTTTAAATAGCTAAGTGAAGTGACTTATGAATAACCCTGTATATATATATATATATATATATATATATATATATATATATATATATATATATATATATATATATATATATATATATATATATAATACAGTTCAATTTGAAAAAGTCAATAGAGGCGGATCCATTTCTTAAAGAGATTTATCAGAGGAGTAACGTTAAAATTTTAAAAGCCAAACGTATACATCATCTGTCTAAACATTTCAGTAATCTCTTATGTTTATTCCACTGTAGCAGATCTGAATACGAATATACGTACAAAATGTAATATTCCGCGCATAGCTCTGAATGAGTGACGCCAGGTACGTGACTGTCCTATCTCTTTCATACCAGACACTCATAGAGAGAGGATAATTTAATAGCCGGGGAGATATTCAACATCTACCCACAACGGACTCTTAATAATATACACTACACTGCGTACACATCAAAATACAACAAACACATTCTCCCACATACTTAATAGAGCTGTGATACAAGTTTGCGTGTGTGTTCATTTTTCTCGCGTCAACGTAACCTCGCTAATTACACATTGAATTATTATTCTTTTATTTACTACTAGCATAACCCGTGCCCGGCGTTGCCCGGGGTAGATATAAATTTGTGAAATCTGTAACAGGTGTTTTCAATATGGAACTAATATTGAAAACACCGGTTACAGATTTATTTAATATTTTCGGCGGTGTATGTGAGGTGCGTGGCAGGAATAAAATATTAGAGGGAAAATAAGTGTGTTATCCTCTGTTTGGATTACGTATTTGGAAGAGCCAGATGTAAAGGTCTAATACTAGTAATTAATGTTTGAGGATGATATTAAATGAAACATTTTTTAAACACGCTCGAGTGAAAGTAGGTGAACGAAGTATTGAGTTTTGTAGCGTATGATGCATATGTTTTTGTGTTTGTCTAGTGAAGTCAAAGCTACAGGGGCAAACACAGTCTACTTTATGCAGAAGTTGAATCAAATATTTATTGAAATCAAAAATGCAATAGCGTAAACGAAATTTTTAGATCCTGGTTTAAGCTTAGTTAATATTAATTCTTGTCGACCCTTTGCTTGCACACAAGATTGCTACGACGTTGTCAGGTTGTCCCCCCCCCCTGCATTAGTCACGTAATCAACACTCTCCTTTTCTCCATCGACGTGCTTTCTGATTTGGCATCACTGGCTCTTAGCTGATCTCTTTATATATATATGAAGTTAGGTATGTGTGTATGTTTATATGTATAGGAGTAACTCTTCCACTAATGAACGGATCATTATTAATTATAGAATATATTCTAGGAAACACGGTGAGTAACCCAGACACATTATTATTATTTTTTAAACTTCACCATTTGTGGAGGGGGGCAAATCGCCCCCATCAAAAAAAAAATCTTAAAATAAGCGAGGTACAAAATATTTAATATAGAAAAGAATTGCTCTACATCAAATGTTGAGTTATATTATGCAATAAAATTTTAACCAGACCGATGCGTGCACGATCGTCAATAATATGCATGTACGGGCTACTTACGTTGACACACCGGTTCTCGTTAGATCACAGAAGTTAAGCAACGTTGAGCCTGGTCAATACAAATGGGTGACGATTTTGGAATTCTAGGAGCTGTATGTAGGAGTACGTCGACACCTCCATGCAAGAACTGCAAAAACCGATTGTATCATCTCCCCTGACTGGGGAGCGCTTGTGAATTTAATACTTCCTTGAAAGTTCCTGCTTCGGAAGGAGCGGGTTCAACCCGCCTAGGATTAATGCCGTATCAAGTACCAGGTAGGGTAGGATGTGCGGGGTAAACTCCTAAACTAATCAACTTGTTATGAATTATGGGATACTAATTCTAGGCAACACGGTGAGTATTGATTTACTCCTTTCCAGGAGTTAGGCACAAGGCCAGTTTTTATCTTACTCCCACAAGTAAGATGTGACCCAAGGTCGGGTCGGGAAAGTGAGGTTTAAAAATTGCCTGGGCAGCCCCGTCGGCATTCCCCGGTAGGGGCGCCTCAGTCAGTAAGCAATAAACTTACTCTTCTCCAAAGAGGGGAGGCGAAGCCTGGGAGGGTCGAACCTCCTAGAACTGCACGGGACAGACCCATAGACCGGCGAAAATCAAGCCCCGAAGGCCAAGACAATACCAGTCTATGGGGTGCAGTATCCATCGGAACAGATACTACACTTTGATCTTAGCCAAAAGTAACGTAAGCTGATTTTTTTGTTTTTGTAAATTGTACCACTGATGAGGGTGTGCGCTCAATACCGCAACCATAAGAAAAAATACAATTTTTTTTTTAAAAGTGATACATATTACTTATACAAGTTCTGGGACGGGTATGTTTCTAGTTATTTATGAATTTACGAATTGAAAAAAATAAGACTGGAGAGTCACATGTTATGTATGCGATTGAAAAAATAAACAAAAAGCGAAACAAAAATGAAAGTAAACTGACTCTCGGGCAGCGCCGGGTATGGACAGCTGGTTGTTAGTATTTTCTTCGTTCGTCACGTTAACAAAATCAGTTACACTAACAAACTCGCCGCTTAAAATAGAACTTATAGCTCTCTCTCTCTCTCTCTCTCTCTATATATATATATATATATATATATATATATATATATATATATATATATATATATATATATATAATTATAATATATGTTGCTTTCTTCGTTAAATTTGACAAGCGTGTCGATACAGGATACACACACACAACTTCCGCTCTATTAACGTCGCTCAGAGAAGTAGGCACTTTTAATATCGCCTTCCATTCGGCGAAGAGTTGTCATATTTGGCTGAATCGCGGAAGAACGAAGTTTAATTATTTTTTTCGCTCGGGTTGGAAGATATAACCGGGTTTACTGACTCAATTCAATCTTATTTTTGTTCAATTCGGATTTAACGGACTCTCTAATTAACAAATGAACTTTGATTTGATTTGGGTTGCCCAGATCAGGACTTTGGAATTTTAAGTGAGTTTATTGAACTTTCTATATTATTTGATTTGATTTATTTATCGTTATCGTTGTAATAATTAACATAAACATTGAATACTTTTTAATTCATCGATTGTTGACGCATTTCGCGACTGGATAACTTTGTCAGCTCTGTCAATTTCTCGTATTTGGACTGGTACTCATCACCTGGATTAATCTTAAGTCAACCCTCTGGATGTCTTTCCTGATTATGTTTTTCAAATTGTTTGACTTGGATGGATTATATAGATTTAACAAAATGTATGTTTTTGGGTTGATATATTTGATGTTATATATTTTAATGTATTTTTGTATATATTTTTATATATTTTCAAAGTTTAATTTTATTACCTGTAGTGGTATAACTGCCGTAATGGTCATCTGAAGAGAAGAATTATCTTTGAAAACTCATGAGCTAAGGACTTTAAGATACTTTGCTTGAACTTTGAATTCTAATAAAATTTGATTGACACCTTATTTTATTATTTCATTTTATATTATAATATTATAATATTAATACTCTATCCAGTATATTTTTATCCGGATGTTTCACTAATTATAAGATATTAGTTGACGCTTATATCTTTTGTTGGATTGCTTCATACATATATATATATATATATATATATATATATATATATATATATATATATATATATATATATATATGTTTTTAAATTTGAAATTTATTTCCGACAGTATACAATATGCTATGTATTAAGATGCTTTTATGTTGATGCTAGTGTTTGCGCGGATAATATTACTGTTGTGACCCTTTTAGGGGCCGAAATAAAGACAAGGAATCACGGGGTTACAGGAACAAAGACATATTATTGAAGAAAAAGAATATATATACAAGAAGTGGTATTCTGGACTGCCAGTATACAACTGGGGTGGAAGAAGTCTGAGAGTTGGAATGCTTCTCGCATTTTATTATGGATAGACGAGTCCATTTGTACTTCGTACAGGTACGGCACCATAACAATTACTTAACAAGCAATTATTTAGTCTGCGGGGCTGGACATATGCAAAGAATACCACAAATAGAAGAATTAGACTCGTAGAGAATTTATATATATATATATATATATATATATATATATATATATATATATATATATATATATATATATGTATGTGTGTGTGTGTATCCTCTGATGAAAAGAGTTTATCTTAAAAAATCCATGGATAAAGGATATAAAACTCCTTCCTTTGAACTTTTGATGTTCTAATAAAAATTGTATCTTTACAATTATTTTATTCTCATCTTTCATCTCTAAAATTGATTGCTCTATTCAATATATTGAGCTTTATATTATCACGATAGATTATTATTAAACGATAATTCAATTATCTTTAATTTAACTCAACATTTAAATATATATATATATATATATATATATATATATATATATATATATATATATATATAAGTGCGTAAGGATATATGTTTGTTCATAATTTGTTTATTATATAGTACAAACTATTCAAATTTCACAACAGAGCATATATAAGTAAACAATATAAGTAAACAATATAAGTAAACAATATTACGCTAAATTCCAGTGACCAAGTTTATTCAAATTTTTCATTGTTTTCTAAATACAAAAAGAAGAAGTAGAAGAAGATAAAAATTATATATAAATATTTATAGATTCCTCAGATATTCAAGCAAGGAATATATATAAAGAAATTCTTACTCCATGGATTTTCAAAAAAAAAGCTCTTTTTATCGGAGGAGATAAACCAGTAAAATAATGTATTACTGGTAGCATATTTTTGAAAATATGACAGTCGTAAACAAAGGAAATCTTCAATTAAATGTGGGTACAAGATAAAAATTGTCAATCTAATGATCACGTTGAGATGAGTTGAGCATTAGATTATAATCCGATAGCAAAATCCGAAATCCAACGTATGAGAGGATACATTAGAATGAAATCCAAAACAAAAAATTAGTTTATAAAAAAGTAGGTGGTTTACCAAAAAATATTCATAAATAAAATAACTTCCAACTATATAGCTCCGTGCCAAGCATGACTTCAAGAAATTGAAGTGGGTTGTCCAACGGAAAAATTAAAATGAAAAAGGCTTATCTTTGAAAATCAATGGATTAACCAAAAAAACTTTTTTTATATTCCTTGCTAAAATATCTGATGAATTACTAAATATTGTAATTTATTCAATTTTTATTTTCATCATATTTTTGTTCTTATATAAATGTTATATCCATTATATCGAGCATACTCTTATCACGATAGGATCTAACATAAAGATACATTTATATTTATTGTTTCATTTATATATATATATATATATATATATATATATATATATATATATACAGGGTGCATCAGGTATATGAGAACATCGCGTAATGTCGTTATTGTTACGTTATATTAATTATTTTTATTCTTTTTTTGCAGATAATGAAAA
This sequence comes from Sepiola atlantica, assembly GCA_963556195.1. Classification (NCBI taxonomy): domain Eukaryota; kingdom Metazoa; phylum Mollusca; class Cephalopoda; order Sepiida; family Sepiolidae; genus Sepiola; species Sepiola atlantica. The sequence goes on along the minus strand of OY744541.1, from coordinate 20,222,867 downwards.
ATGGCAGATAATAATGTAACGGAACAAATGAAAAGACAGGCTGTAATTCTCGCAATAAAGGCAGATCATAGCGATTTACAAATCGCACAATTTCTTAAAGTCGCCCGTTCTTTTGTTTATAAAGTCCGTAGGGAGTTAGAAGAAAATGATGGTGATTGTAAGCAGGTTGCTAAACGTAAAAAGCACGACCAACGGTCAGACACGATTAGAACACCTGAATTTATTCATCAAGTTCAGAATATTATTGATGAGAGCCCCCAAAAGTCAATGAGGTCCATCGCAAAAGACCTGAATGTTTCAGAAGCCACAATTCGAAGGACTGCTCATGAAAATCTTCGTTACAAGTCTTATGTGATGAGGAGAGGCCAGTTTATGTCCGAGACCACCAAAGAGAATCGTTTGATAAGGTCCAAGAGGCTGTTAAACAAACTGAAACATCCTGTTGAGCAAGGCATGCTTTGGTTTTTCTCAGATGAGAAAAACTTTGATCAAGATCAAAAGGTAAACAGAAGGAATGACAGATGGCTGTGTAATGACCCTTCCGAAGTTCCAACAGTCATGCATACAAAATTTCCTGCAACTGTTATGGTTTTGGGGGTTGTTAGCAACGAAGGACATGTGATGCCACCACACTTCTTTCGGCAAGGACTAAGAGTCACTTCTGCTGCTTACATTGAAGTCTTGGATACTGTTGTTAAGCCCTGGATCGATAGAGTAACAAATGGAAGGCCCTACATCTTT
>OY744541.1:20192126-20209626 GCA_963556195.1 Sepiola atlantica | reverse complement strand
ACCAAAGTGTATTTATTCGTATACAAGCAAAACACAACCCGCCATCCGGCAGCTATTAACCTGGCTCCAAGTATTCTTTTAAATGTTTAACTTAGATTACATATCTTTAATATAAATCTTTTGTAATTTTAAAAACTAACAGTTTTCATTTAAATTACCTTCCTTTAAAATTAATGAATATAATATTTTAATAAATGTTTCTGTAATTAATCCGTTTGTTATTAAATCACTTTAATTACTATTAATATCGACAAAACTATTGCATATATATAGGAAAAATAGAACAATAAAATTACAAATGAATAACACCAAACATTAATTTATTATAAACTGTTTTATAAAAAATAGTTATGCAAATTAAACATACAAATAGCTGTGTTTGGCTTTTGATCTCAACTATATATAGTATTTCAACGGACCATCTAGTATTATTAATTTAAATAAGAGTTTTGATATTAATATACTCGTGCTGGTCAAAAAAATAGAACATATGTATAAAACTGTAAAAATCATTCCGTTTGAGATAATTTTCGGCTTTTAAATTGTGTAGGCGAAATATTCTATATGTAAATAACAATTACAACTATTGTTAATCATTTGTAATATTTGCATATGTCAGACTTTATTGTCACAGAGTAGTTTATTGTCACATTGGGAAATTCAGCGTTTCAATTTAATAGAACATTATTCGTTGAGTAATCTTAAACTCAAAAAATTTCTGTGTTTAAAAAGATTTTGCAAGTAATTTAATCATAATCTCTCATTATGGGTCGCTCTAAAGACATATCTTTGTTTGAGAAGCAGCGAATGTTCGATTTGCGGGAAGTAGGAAAGACGCACATGGAAATCGCAACCAAGGTCGGATGTTCAAAATCGGTAGTGACCAAAGTGCTCCAGAAAGATGTTAAGGTTGTTTCCAACAGCAATTGCAAGAAATGCGGACGAAAGAAAAGCACCACTGAAAGACAAGACCGGGCACTGGACAAGGTGGCAAAGAAAAGTCGATTACAGTCAACAAGCAACATTACTAAAAGTGGAAACAGGCTTCTGGTGCCGACGTTTCACGAAGCACTACCTACCGAAGGCTCCAGCAACTGGGATACCAAAATCGTATAGCTGCCACCAAACCGCTCCTTAGCAAAAATCAGATGTTGAAGAGGCTACGATGGGCAACTGCTCATCAAACCTAGACTACAGACGAATGGCGGCGTGTGATCTTTTCAGATGAGTCTCGATTTTGTATTTCCTTCGGCGACCAAGGGCCACGTGTTTGGCGAAGATCCACGGAACGGTATAACCAAGAATGCGTCAAGAAGTCTGTGAAGTTCCCGCAGTCTTGCAGGGTTTTGGGCTGTATGAGTGCTAAGGGTGTTGTTATTTCTGCTTCATCAAAGGAAATGTAAACGCAACAGTGTACCAAGATATCATGGAAGCTAATTTACTGTAAGTGCTGGATAATCAGTTTGACAGTGACGCCACATACATCATTTTTCAACATGACTTGGCACCGACACACTCTGCCAAGTCCACAACTTACTGGCTCCGAGAACAACCGATACCTGTTCTTGAATGGCCGGCGAACTCGCCAGATTTTAACGTTATTGAAGCCTTGTGGGATCAGATGAAGAGGAAGCTTCGCAAAGAAAAACCTACTACCTTTGCACATCTCACAGATTGTCCTCAATAAGAATGAAAGATTATGATTAAATTACTTGCAAAATCTTTTTAAACACAGAAATTTTTTGAGTTTGAGATTACTCAACGAATAATGTTCTATTAAATTGAAACGTTGAATTTCCTAATGTGACAATAAACTACTCTGTGACAATCAAGTCTGATATATGCAAATATTACAAATGATTAAAAATAGTTGTAATTGTTATTTACATATAGAATATTTCGCCTACACAATTTAAAAGCCGAAAATTATCTCAAACGGCATGATTTTTAGTTTTATACATATGTTCTATTTTTTTGACCAGCACGAGTATGTGTGATAGATGAAAATTAATTAATATTGAATTAATATTGATATGTGAAAAAAAAACTTTCACATAAATATGAATCCATCTCGTCACACAAAAGTTAGAGTATAAGAAAGTGCCTTTCTCAAGCCATCAGATGAAATATTTAAAAAATATATTGTTTTATATTGTATCATAGGCGATCGGGCGATCCCATCTTTTTTTTAATTGGTGGAGGGTGATAACGTACGTATGAACATGAAATTTGCTTAGTGCATTATTCAGGGCTTGGTGGAAATTCTACGGTGTTTCCGACATCAATCTGTATAATTTACTGTTAATAATATTCCTTTTGAATCAGGGTAAATACTATTAAGAAAAAAAAATGACTGTTTTTTTTCTTCTGTCGAAATAATTGTCATCATCAGCTAAATATTCTTTAAATAAATAAAACGAATATATCTCTTCTTTATTTATGTAAAATTATAGCAATTTAATTTTCAGTTAATTCGTCGTTTGCCAGACAAAATGGTGGGCAATAGAATCGGTTACCTTTTTCTGATTTTTGTTCCGACCTCACAAATGAGTAAGTAAACCCAAATAAGTTGTTTGGAACTAATTTCCCAACTGTATTTTCTTTTAAAATAATTTAAGGTAAATTAGAAATTAGTCCTAAACAATTTATGTGGGTTTACTTACTCATTTGTGAGATCAGAACAAATTCAGACGATTGATTGTCCGCCATTTTGTCTGGGAAACGACGAATTAAATTAATTCTCTTCAAGACAATAAGTATTCTCCGTCTTCTTACCGTCGAAATAATTGTCAGCTAAATATTCTTCAAATTAATAAAACACATGTCAATGTTTATGATGTATTTATTTCAAATGTTTCTGTTTGAGTCGAAGGGACGACATAATTTGATTTGGGAACACTTCATTTTAAAAATGGGTGAAGTCGGAATTGTTTACCTTGGAAAATTCAGATTAATCACCAATTACCACGGAAGATCTACTTTTTTTATGTCTCTCAAAAATGATAACATAGTACGCACATCAAATGGCTAAGCATATTATTATATAGATTAAAATAACGTACGCTTGATCGACCGACCAAACCCTAACCTTAATCTTAACTCTAACCCTGACCCTAACCCTAACCCTGACTCTAACCCTAAGCCTAAGCCTAACCCTATCCTTAACCCTAACCCTAAATCTAACCCGAACACTAACCCAAACACTAACCCTAACCCTAACCCTAACCCTAACCCTAACTCACACCCTAACCTTAACCGTAACCCTAACTCTAACTCTAACCCTAACTCCAACCCTAACCCTAACCCTAAATCTAACCCTAACTCCAACCCTAACCCAAAACCTGACTCTAACCCTGAATCTAACCCTGACTCTAACCCTAACTCTAACCCTAACCCTAACTCACACCCTAACCTTAACCGTAACCCTAACTCTAACTCTAACCCTAACTTCAACCCTAACCCTAACCCTAAATCTAACCCTAACCCTAACCCTGACTCTAACCCTGAATCTAACCCTGACTCTAACCTTAAGCCTAACCCTAACTCTAAATCTAACTCGAACACTAACCCTTACCCTAACCCTAACCCTCACACTAACCCTTACCCTAACTCTCACACTAAACCTAACCCTAAATCTAACCCTAAATCTAACGATAACACTAAACCTTACTCTAACCTTAACAATAACCCTAACCCTAACTCACACCCTAACCTTAACCCTAACCCTAACTCCAACCCTAACCCTTACCCTAACCCTAACTCTGACTCTAACCCTAACCCTAAATCTAACCATAACCCTAACACTAACCCTAACCCTAACTCTGACTCTAACCCTAACCCTAACCCTAACTCTAACTCTAACCCTAAATCTAACCTTGACCCTAACTCTAACCCTAACCCTAAGTCTGTAGTTCAACCCTAACCTTAACCCTAACTTCTTCATATGATCGTAATACTTCTCAAGAATTATCCTCTTTCGTCACCAACATTAAAAGAATGCGTAGTTTTTATTTTTGTTTCATTTAGTAAATACCAAAGTCCTTCACCGTTTTGTTTTTCCTGTAATCTCTTTTTCTCAAGGAGTAACCCGTGCCAGGATTGGCGAAGACACGAAGATACCAAAAATGTTGTCTTGTGCAAGACTTGAGGAATTCTTAGGAAAGAAGCCAAACTCGAAAAGGCAGCCGAAGAGCTCTTTCGCACGCTCTCTGGCGTGATGCCACCGTAAGAGACCAATGTCTTGGCATTGGTCAGCACTGTTTCGGACCGAGACGAGACAAGTGTTGGGACGCTGTGAAGCTAAATAAAAACAACGAACACGGCATCGCGAATAAATCGGTGAAGGATCAACTTAAATCGCACGGAATTGTTTTTATTTTTGGTGCTTTTTCTTTTGATTCTGATGGTGTTGCCGGGAAGACAATCCTGGCACGGGTTACTCTTCGAGAAAAAGAGATTACAGGCAATTTCTTTTCCTTTTCTTCTTTTTTTCCTTCTCCCCCCCTCCCCTTTCGTATTTTAACGTCTCTCCGCACGCGTTTTATTATTCTTTCTTTTTCAAATAGTTAAACACGTGCCAATGACGTCTCGTTGTGCGTTTTTCTTTTTTCCTATGTTTTTTTTTTTTGCCGTTATCGAATAAATTTAAAATCTTCACTTTTTCTGTTAATCCGAACGAACCCGATAAAATCTCTCGTTTCTTGATAATTTTTTTTTTACTGTATTTAAATTTCCGTTTGTGTTTTTCACACATATTGTCTTTCACGGCATTTCATTTTATGATATACCGTGCATTTTATCCTCATATATATATATATATATATATATATATATATATATATATATATATATATATATATATATATATATATATATATAATGGGTCGTTCATTTAAAAGCATTGCTGGGTCAGTATTATAAAATTTAAAATAGAAGCCTTTATGGATGCAAGATTAATTTATATATATATATATATATATATATATATATATATATATATATATATATATATATATATATATATATATATATATATATATATATATATATATATAGTCAGTGTCGTATGATAACGCAGGGTTAGAGGCTCCGGCTATCAGCTCGACGATTGAGTTTCAATTCCGGCTTGAATCACTAACTGGTCTAGCCGCACTGAAGAGCTGTGATACAGCGAAACAGTCTGTATGCGGATGACTATATAAAGCTTAGGTAGAGCTTATTTGTAAGGATATCGCCAACTGCCATCAGCTTAAAGACTAATTCGAGCTCCCGGCACTTGACAATGTTTACATTGATATATCTCTTACATTCAGTCAGTGTGGTATGATAGCGCAGGGGTAGAGGCACCGACTGTCGAGTTTCAATTTACTGACTGGTCTAGCTGCACTGAAGAACTGTGATACAGCGAAACAGTCCGTATGTGGATCTCTCTCTCTCTCTCTCTCTCTCTCTCTCTCTCTCTCTCTCTCTCTCTCTCTCTACATATACATATATATATATATATATATATATATATATTTATAACGTATGAAACTAAAAGTAGAACGCATATTTTGACAAATTTGAACCTATCGTGAAGTGTTTAAAGCTCAATATACGGTATAGAGCAATTATATAGACAAATGAAAGAAGAGAAATAAAAATGTGACAATGACAAATCTATTTCATCTTCAGTTGTTCAATAATATGTATATATAATATTGTTATAAGCCCCTTTAATAAGATTCAAGTTGAGCCCTGTTCGGGGAAGTTCAAAACAGACTGACACGTAGCTATAAGGAATATTCCGACAACGTTCGTAGAATCTTTAGTCAGTCTTTCTTGATATGCTGCCCTTCGCATAAATATAACTTAAATTCCCTTTTTGAATGTGGTAACATCTCTTGGCCTAATGGTTATGGCGCTTGCTTGATTCTATGGCAGGGGGTCAAACCGTGCGACCCGCTGAGCTTATCATCCCTACACTGATGAGAACGAAAGCTTGAAACGCTGGCGTATGTAGGTAAAAATAATTTAATATTAAGTTCCTGGTTACAGACATCTTGGGCTCTTTGCCCCTTAGTTTACGATCGATTCTTAGTCATTCTTTACCCGTGCTGTCTGCTCCAAAGCTTCCCAACGAACTGAACAACTTCTCTTGCTCCCTATCTCTTTTATCCAAGTGACGTCACGTCCGCTTCTGGCTACAGGAGATTGACCGCATGACCCCGTTTTTCATGTGTAGGTGTGAACGCTGTCCTGCGAACCCAAATAATCAGATAAATACTACTAAACGTACTCTTTACTATTTAACACTTGTCAACGGTCTGTGGAGATTTCAGGGCTGTCCAATAATTGCCGTCTGATAGCAGAACAATATTGTTGATCTGTGTCGCCTTAATTGTTATGCTCAAAACGTTTTCATACCCATGTTTTACATGGTCATTCATCTAAGTACTGACCAGAATCAACGTAGCTTAACTTCGGTGATCTTGCAGGGAACCTGTGTGGAAGCATGCTTATATGAATGATAAATACATGGCGAGTAGAAAGTGACTAACTTCGAATTACTTTCTACAGCCTCGTAACTCTCGCGTCCCTTATTTTGTCCTTTAGTCCTCACATTCCATGAGCGATGTTTCTGACAAAGGGGGAATAATTGTTGTTTTCTCGATCGGAATCTATCCATCTAACACTTATCGTTGGCTAGTTTTTTTTACCTTGAAGTGGTATTTTAGCTCCTTGCATCAAGTGGCTTCATGCCTTGTCTGGAGCTATTTCCCTTAAAAAAAATACAACCCGACAATTTGTAAATTTTCATTAAACAACTCCACACAATTCGTGGGCTTTTTGGCTAGGAACAAAGTGTAGTATCTGTTCTGATGCTATACCTAGTTTTTTCTGTCCTCGGTCAGCGAAGGAGAATCCTTCTTGACTGAGGCAATATTTATTTTTGTTCCAATCCAGAGTGCCCCTTTTTGTAGGAGCTGGATTTTCCCTAGATTAAAAACTGACCTTGTGTCTAACTTTTCCCATCGATTAGTGTTGCCCCGCTTCCCTCTCTCTCCCCCTCTTTCTCGCCCTCCCCCTCTTTCTTCCCCCTCCCCTTCCAGACACCGTTATGTAAAACGGTATAAAATATCATGCGTACATACTTATTAAACGCTATGCAATATTACGTATATATATGACGTAACACCGGTTAACATCGGATCACGGAAGTTAAGCAACGTTGACCCTTGTCAGTACTTAGATGGGTGACCGCTTTAGAATATCAAGTTTGAAAGGGAAAATGGTTGCAAAATCATTTTCACTAATATCTTTTAGAAATGTCTGAATGCATTCAACCCTCTTCATCCCAGATAGGATAGACAAGACTCTCAAGCCTTGCTAGAACAACGAGTCTTGAAGGAAAACTCCGGAATAACACCAATCCTTCTCCGATTATCCCAGAGTTATTTCCGAACATCTTGAATTTATTCTTGCCACTGGACTTAAGCAATGCCGTGTCAGGGGAAGTGCAGATATGGACAGTGCAACCTTTGTTTCACTATCAACTGATCGTTGTGCAAGCGCCATTTCAGCGGATATCCATTGTCTCTTTAGAGAGAAGGGGGGGGGGTCAAACACTAAAAATGTTGCCAAAAGTATCTCAGGACGAGCAAGTTAAACAAACAAGAAAATACTTTTTGTTTCAAAACTTAGAATCACAAATTTAGATAAGGAATGTACATTCTAGTATCTCCATTGAATTTATAATAAGTTTTCTGTGGATACCCTGACACCATTTGAAAATGGTGTCAGTGCCTACCTATTGTTATCTTCTTCTTTCGTGTGAATCAAATGATTCTGTGTATATGTTTATATATAAAATGCATGAAAGTTCTACTCCAGCGAACAATCATGGCACATCTTACATCTACTGCTATCATCTCTCCATCTCAACCATGGTTTCATTCTAAAACGTTCATGTCGCACGAATTTACTTGTGATAGAAGAATGGGTTACGAGTATCATGAACGACGGAGATACTGCTTCTATTTATCTTCCTCCCACAAGGTAAGATGTGACACAAGGTCTTGAAAGTGGGGAAAAACCAGCGCTCGAGAATTTGAGCACTCTGGCCATTTAAAAATTGCCTGGGCAGCCCCGTCGGCATTCCCCGGTAGGGGCGCCTCGGACGATTAGCAATAAACTAACCTCTTCTCAAAGGGTGAGAAGGCAAAGCCTGGGAGGGTGCATCTCCTAGAACTGCACAGGACGGACAACCGATAGACCGGCATAAATCAAGACCCGAAGGCCCGGACAATACCGGTTTATTGGATGGGGTAAAAAGAGATTCTGCTGATATTGTGTTTTTGGTGCTGTTTCTCAAGGCTCCGTGCTGGGTACTATTCTCTTTCTACTTTATATAAACGACATGCTGGTGAAAACGTGATCCTATTGGCTGATGACGTCAAATTAGTAGCTCGTAGAAGCGAAATTGACAATCTCAAGTCTGCATGAAAATGGTCTTCTTTTTCTTTCGTGTGAATCCGATGTTTTTCTAGTTAGATATCTTTCTGAGAAGACATCGGGTACTTACGAGACGAACCACTAGAAGGTTGCCAACATTCATAAGTGAAAGTGATACTGTGGAACCGACTGGATTCGAACTTGGAACACCCAGGTCTTCAGTCCGTGTCGTTATCCACTACTACTACTACTACTACTACTACTATTATTACTTCTTCTTTCGTGTGAATCAGACGATGCTGGTGTTGGCATTAGTTTTCCCCGATGTTTTTCTAGTTAGATATCTTTCTGGAAAGACATCGAGTATTTACGGGAAGGACCACGAGAATGTTGCTAAGTGAAAGTGGTACTGTGGAACCGACTGGATACGAACTTGGAACACCCAGGTCTTCAGTCCGTGTCGTTATCCACTTCAACGCAGTCACCTCCCACCTATGTTATTATAGCTGAACACCGTGGAATTTCCACAGGTACAGCTGGGAGAATGAGCGAAAAAAAACCCGCTAAGGATTATAACTAAGTGATCGATCGATCGAAGCAGTAACGAGCTTTTGCGGAGTTCCATTGTGCCAAATCTGAGAGCCTCCCCAGGTGTTTTTCAAGAAAAGATATTGAATTTCTGGGACTACTTTGCTACCTAATTCGAAAGTCAATAAAAATGTTTGGCGCCATCCATAATGTCTCAAAAGAAGAAAGAAAAATAAATAAAGGGGGCGGGGGGAGGGCGCGGGGGTGGAAGATGAAAGTAAACGCACGTTTACCAGAAAGGAAGGGGAAATGAAGAGAAGGAAGATATACGAGATTCCCTTTTTCTTCCAATTCTGTTTCTTTTACCGTTTCACTCAACAACTGGCTCTTGCGATAAAAGACTTTGGAAAAAAAGAAAAAAAAACGGTTATCTACGAAAGTGTTGTTTTTCTGCTGACAGGGTACATTTAAAGTAAAGTTTTTTTTTGGTTCTTTTTAATTGAAGCTTTTTTTTTTTTTTTTTTTTTAACTTTTTCTGAGACATTCGGTGCAGATGTGTATCGAAAACTGCAAAAGAATTACACTCGATGAGAAATGCAGTTCCCAATAAATCTCCATGCCGTAAGAGTGTGTTTACATAACTAACATGAAACGAGTCAAAAACTTTGCAGCATTCTTCATTCTAAGACAACAAACCCAGAAAGTGAAAAGAGACCAATTATAATTCAAGAATTGAACTCCTTTTTTTTCTCTTTTTTTTTTTTTTTTTTAACTATTTTAGCGATTTTGAAAGATTTGTAAAATGTTTTTGTTTGTTTTTGATTATTTTGTGTTTGTTTTTTTTTTTGGTAAACTAGAAAGTATCCACTTCATCGTGGTCGCCGTAACTGAAATTTAAAAATTGCGAACCGGTGTTTACTCCCCCCACCAAAAAAAAAATCCACTACTATTAAATATTAATATTAAAATTAAGTGACAAATTATACTTAAGAATCCTTTTCAACTATTCTTTTTTACTACTTCACTTGTAGCAGTTATATAATTACGATCTGTTGTCTTTTGCGCTGGCTTGTTCTCACTCGTGGAGTGATTGATGCGTTGTTCAGTAAGAAAACATTTTGCGTAGAGACACTTCCATCCAAAACTTTCCCACTCTTTTTCAACAGTCGGTGTTTAAACGTCAAGGTGACAAGACGCTATATGCCTGTCTTGCCAGATATTTAAATGTAATATGAACAAACATCTCGCTGCACAACTCCCCAGTAAGGAATCCCATCTATAAATCTGGCCCCTAATTCATAGTATACCCTTGCGTCTCAGTGACGGTGTGCCTTGTTCGGAATGAAAAATAAACCCAATATATAGATACAATTAATTTTGGTATTGTTCCAGATGACGCGCCTAATTTCCGTGACTTCGTGTCGACAACAATCGGGCATGTCGCGGAAGCACCCGAGCGCTGACGGAAGAATATCATTTTTTTCTTTCTTTTGTTTTATAAAAACATTGACAAGATGTTATCTCCCCCCCCCTCCCCTAAAAAAAACATTATTTTCACAAAAAAAAAAAAATTATTTTAATCTATGTATTTTTTCGTTGAATTTATTCGTCTTATATTATCGTCTGCCAGTCTTCCAGTTAGAGCTTGGTAGTTTGAATGCTGGGCTTGGCTATCACTAAGAACGGGAGCCCTAACACTTAACCCCTAACCCTTACCCATTTGTCTTTATTTCTTTGTTTTATGTTAGCAAAAAGAAGAAAAAAAACAGCGAAACAAATGAAAAAGAAAACATTGACAAAATCCCTCCCCCCAAAAAAATTGTTTCTACACATTTGATTGAAAATAGTTCATTTGCCCCCCCCCCCACCCTGCCCTACAGTTTTTTCGGTTTTTATCTTTTTATCTATGTATGTTTTCTTTGAATTTATTCGCCTTATATTATCGCCTGCAAGCCTTCCATTAACGCTTGGCGTTTTCGTCTCGGCAGCTCTCGGTCGCTTCCGCGACCTGCCCGATCGTTGCCGACGCGAAGTCACGGAAATTAGGCGCCTCATCTGAAACAGTACCTTAATTTTTAATAGTAAAAAATAAAAAATAAAAAAATGTTATGAATCAGCGTTTAAATTTAAACTTAAACACTTTACAGTTGTTTAGAAAACGCTATGGCAAAAAGACATAGATATAGGTGGTAGTAAGACGACATGAAGATTGTGTGGACCCCTAAGCTAAACCACATCTTTCATTACCAAGTTGCGTATTTATATTTCGTCTTTATCTGCTGCTAGTAAGTAAATTCCTACGAATCAGAATGATACAACTTTGTTGACCGGTTTCATTCTGTTGTCGGCATTCTTGCAGGAGGGACCACATAATGGTTGTCCACATCCCTAATTGAAAGTGGTATTATAGAATCGACTGGATTCGAACTTGGCACACCCAGGTCGTCAGTCCGTGTCATTATCCACTTAACCACCGTCACCTCTGGGGCTAACATACGCGCGGGACATCAAAGACTTGTAGCAGTTATATAATTACGATCTATTTTCTTTCGCGCTAGCTTGTTCTCACTCGCGGAGTGACTGATACGTTGTCCATCCGGAGCACCTTTGCGTGGTAGGCACTTCCGCCAAACGTTTTCCCAAACTTTTTGAACAGTCAGTTTTTTTAACGTCAAGGTGACACGACGTCATAGTCCTGTCTCACCCTTAGTCACGACTTGGGTTAGGCGAGATGAAAGACCCGGACTTAATCCAACTTTCATAGTACATTCAAGTCTACTGACTCAACATTGTTTTTATATTCTTGTCTACATAACTCTTTTCCGACCATGTCCGTTCCGTTGATGAAACTGTATGAAACAACTTGATTTCAATTGTAAAATTGTAGAATTGTAAAATAAGAAGAGATGTTGCTAGTCTTTCTCCACTCCATCGTTATTTCGATAGAAGATGCTCTACCGGACTTCAATCTCTGGTTCCTTCTTGTAAGACATTCACAGCAAGAACTCGCCATCTACCACAACTGAATTTTTTTTCCTCCATGTGCCTAACATCAAGCAGAATTTCCTTGAACGGAGTTTCTTTCCAATAACTTCCCATCCGTGGAAAATGTTGCTAAAGGATTTCTTCCATGAGGGCGACAACATGCTCCCTTGCGCTACCAGACCAGGCTGTCTGAAGATACCGGCTTCCTGACCAAAAATGCACCAAACATTAATGTTATCGTTTTCTTTTCCTTTCCCTTTGCAAAGGAGAGTAGAAAGTGACTAACTTCGGTTTCCTTTCGGCAGACTCGTAACTCTCGCTTCACTTATTTTGTCCTTTAGTCCTCACATTCCATGAGCGATGTTTCTGACAAAGGAGGAAGAATTGCTGTTTTCTCGGTCGGAATCTATCCATCTAACACTTATCGTTGGCTAGTTTTTAACATTGAAATAGTATTTTTTTAGCCCTTGCATCAAGTGGCTTCATGTCTTGTCTGTAGCGATTTCCATAAAAAAAACAAGTTTGTCCTTATAACCAAACTATGGTAACCCATTTTCCTTAAAGCAAGGCCAGGGTGATGGATATCTATGCAACAACCCTTTCCTCATCCCATTCACACCTCTTCTTCATCCATAATTGGATGTTCTACATACTGATTTTGAAAGTCGTGTAAGATGTTGTTTCGGAAATTTTTTAGATGTGGAATGGTAGTTTGTATTATTCGGGTTTTACGGACTACTATTCTCATCTTGGTTGTTACTTTCACAACGTTTCAGCCGCGGTAACTCCCAGTCTTCTTAGTTTTCAAAGACAGCCGCTCTGCTTATGGCACGTAGGTTGTTATGTAAGATAACGAGGGCCGTCTTTGAATGGAAAAGTTTGAGTGACGCCTTAAAGGTCAGAGGTGACCACAGACGGAAGTCGATGAAGCCACGTGACTTTCGCTCGGAGATCTTTATCTCTTTGGCTGGCGAGATTTCAAGCAGGAAAAACGTGTCTAGGGTGTTATACTCAATTGAGCGGACCCGCACAATGTAACTAGGTGTAGCGGGACGAGCTATCCGCGTATTTATCTGTCTGTTTGTCTGTCTGTCTCCCCTCTCTCTGTGACTCTGTCTGCCTGTATCTCTCTCTCTCTCTCACTCTCTCTCTCTCTCTCTCTTTCTCTCTCTCTCTCTTTCTCTCTCTTTCTCTCTCTCTCTCTTTCTCTCTCTTTCTCTCTCTCTCTTTCTCTCTCTTTCTCTCTCTCTCTCTCTCTCTTTATACCGTAAGCCAACTAGTAAGTCTCCCCACATGTGAGTTTGCTCTTTTCTTTGTTTTGTTTTTTTAATTTGTTTTCGACCCAAAATGATCCACTGTATAGTGTAGGTTTTTTTCAAGACATTTCAATCCAAGAACTTTTTATTCTTTTTTAATTTCTCTGATGATTTTGTAGTGTTGCAGAGACGTAATTGACAAATAAATTTTGTTTGGCTCACGGCAAAAGAGACGGACAGTAATAAATACATCTCACAGAAATGTTACGTTTTTTGAAACTATGAAAAAATTAAAAATTAAAAATTAAAAAAACATGGTTATTGGAATATAAAATGAACCTAACTTATATATTCTCTGTTGTTACTGAGTGACAATCATCGAGCTGAATCTTTTAAAGAGACTGCTAATTGAAAGGCACTGATAGTATCCGCTAATACATATATTGTCATAATTAATATATATATATATATATATATATATATATATATATATATATATATATATATATTGTAAGCTATGAAAATATATTTATGGCAATTAAGCTACACAGAGACTTCCGCGTTTCAACCCCAGGGGGAGGGGATTCTCAGGCTAAAATGCATGGAGTTAATTTTGCCGGGTGTTTTTATATACACGGCTAGCTAGTTAACCAATCAGATTCTTTGTTGTTCTCTCAGCAAATCGTTGGGCTTCCCACGAACAAAGGTGTGGTTAGTGTTACTTCCTATATCCTGTTCTATTGTTCTGGTTTCTATAGATTGGCCTATATCCTGTTTCCTTTGTTGTATCAATATAATGGGTGAATTTATTTTAACACGTGGTTCCTTGTATTTCTATTTTAGGTTTTAATTTTTAAATTGTTAGGGTTTTGTTTGTTTAGTTTTTTTTTTACTTATTTGTTTATTTATTTATTTATATATCGTTAGCCTAAGGTAAATTTATTTCTGTGTAGGCAGCTGTTTGCTATCTCACTTCTACAGTTTAATAGATTTCGGAGCCTCTGTGTAGCTTAATTGCCATTAATATATTTTCATAGCTTACTACCTAGCTCTACTTACGTATCGAGCACTGTTGAAATAAATACTGAAAATTGATACATAAAAAAATTATATCTCCTTATAATATTGTATGTGGATACATGAAATAGTAATATATATATATATATATATATATATATATATATATATATATATATATATATATATAAACATTTAATGAATCAAAGCATTACTTTTACTGTTCCAAGAATTACAACATCAAGTTCATTATGGTGTACGATCGTTTCCAAAACAGTTTGGAAATACTTTATTTTATTTTATACTTTTATAAAGTTGCAGCACGTCTTACAGAAAATCAAAAAAAAAACTTATGTATAGAGAAACATTCGCTGACAGAAAGAATCACAGGTGGATATGTTTGTAGCATAGGAGAGGAAAAAAACACAATAATACAAATCACCGGTACATATAAAAAATATAACACAAAATTTTCCAAAGATTTTTCTTTTTCAAAAAGAGTCAGATAGAGAGAAAATTATTTAAAAATAATTATGATAATTATATTTATAATTATTGTTTTGAGGATATCCGGAAGGAATGTATCCAAGGATATCGAAGATAGTCCTAATACGATAGTGAATACTGAATATCGCAAATAGAGAAATTATAAAGTTAGGAAATATAACAGTATATATATATATATGTATATATATATATATATATATATATATATATATATATATATATATATATATATATATATATATATATATATATATATATATATTTAAAAATAAGAAATGTTGTTCTTCGTTTAGAAAGCATTGTTTATATGGTAATATGAATTATTAAAAATAATAATGAGCAACTAGAACGCCATACAATGCATTTTAGTTTTATTTATTAACTTTTTTTTCAGTTTAATTTTCGAAGATATACTTCCTCTTCAGAATTTCAAATAAAGGTACATTAAAATACCTTTTTTTTCTTTTCTTCATCTTGTGTTTTGGTGTGATATCAATTTGTGTTACCTTTAAACGAATTTGGGATGAGAGTCACTTTAGTCAAGAACGACACGTGGCAGTGCAAATTGAATAAGAAATATTGCTCTTGGTTTAGAAAGCATTGTTTATATGGTAACATGAATTATTAAAAAAATATTCATATTATATATATATTTATTAATTTTATACGTACATAAAAGTAATCCATGGACACATGTTTCTGGCTCACAGCCGTCAACAGCATGGCTAACTTAGACAAGGATCGAACTTTCGATATCGATGCCTATAGTCCAGCGTCTTACCACTGGACTACGACGCCCTCTTTTTATCATCTAAATATTTAATGTATTTTTATGTAATTGTTTTTATTGGTGATTGCAGCGTTCGTTGTTTTTGCTTACTACTATTTCGATTGTTTCACTCCCTGTGTGATTAAGATGCAGAAAATTGCATTATTAGTCGCCCTTAACTTTATAGGACGTATTTTTCGTTAATATTATACGTATATAAAACACGTATTCATGGATTACTTTTATGTAGTTTGGGCTCTCCGGCCGGCAAGAATTAACATCTCCTACACTGAAGATTGGCATAAACATGAAACATCGATGTCTGCAATTAATTATAATAAATATTTATTTAAAAAATGTTGTTATAGCCCCCTTATTACAAGGACTGGTGCCTCTGAGAGAATTTAATAATTAGCAGTCATACAATCGCATAAATGCAATGTTCAATCCCTTTGTTGTTTTTGTTGAACACTTTTCGACTGATTACTATGTGCGTTCGCTGATTAGACGTATATAGAGTTTACTTTCTTTTAATTTCCATGCTAATTCACGGTGGCCGAGGGGTAGAATACCGGACTACGTTTTAGTGGTAACTTTGTAGCCGGGCTCGTGCCCTCCGACCGGCAATAATTAACATCTCCTACACTGAAGATTGCATAAGTATGAAAGATCGATGTCTGTAGATAATATTAATTACTTTACTTTAATATTTAAAAAATATTATATATATATATATATATATATTTAAAAAATATTATATATATATATATATTTATTTTAAAAAATATTCTCCTTATTATTGCCATTTCAGCAACGTTTTCAATGTGTGACTTTTAAAACTACCTTATTCACGTAACCGTGTGCTACACACTACGACATTTCAACTCTGGTCGTCTATAACATCAAGACGAATTTCAACTTGACTGCGATAGATATGTCTCAGTCGGGTAGTGTTATAAGAAAAAAGAAGAGAAAAAAATATGCTTATACTTCTGACAAGGGTGTATGTCACCGAAAGTACTCGAGTTAAAAAAAAGGTTTTAAAGTAAATAAATAATTTATTTTGAAAAACATAAATAATTTGCGTTGTCCAAGTTTTCAAAATATTAAAAGAAAATATTCTCCTTATTATATATATATATATATATATATATATATATATATATATGTGTGTGTGTGTGTGTGTGTGTGTGTGTGTGTGTGTGTGTGTGTGTGAAAAATGACAAACGGAAAACAAGTAAAATGCAGGAGAAAAACAAAAACAAGAGATTTTGACCGGTTTCGTATATATATATATATATATATATATATATATATATATATATATATATATATATATATATATATATATATATGCGTGTGTGTGTAATTTTCCTACTTTGATATTTCTAGTCTCAAGCTAAAAACTTTTACGTTCGTTCACAAAAATACGGACAAAGAACATTTCGTATAATTTGGATTATTCGGACTACTATTCTCAACGTGGATGTTATTCTCACAACGTTTCGGCCGATGTAACCTCCGACCTTCTTCAGGTGTATCTTGTCGAACTCTGGAATCTTTATTGTCGAACTCTGGAACGACCGAACGAGAGCCACCTATGTGGGTTTAATAAAATGTTCCATTCGAAATTCCGTACAGATTCCCGAGTTCTGACATAAAGATGAGTCGGGGAGGGGGGGGGGGTTACATCGAACGAAACGTTGTGAGAATAACATCCAAGATGAGAACAGTAGTCCTAATAACCCAAAGAATACAACTTATCAATCCTCATCTAAAAAACAAAAATCCGAAACGTTAAAAAGAGCACATCGGTTTTTATTTTTTTGCGAAACATGTATAAATGAATGGTTGGAATTCTGAAAGATTAACAAGAATTGACAACTAGGATGGAAATAAATACATCAGGAGATAAAGAGATATTGGGGGGGGGGGCGGTGATTAAACGAGATAAATAGAATTCCATTTGTTGAAAGCTGATCGCGTTATTTCGTAACCGGAAGAT
>OY744541.1:19942126-20187126 GCA_963556195.1 Sepiola atlantica | reverse complement strand
CAAACTCTCTCCACTAGCATTCAAACCACCGTTTGTTATTATAATGGGATGCTTTTACATAATTCGATCATATTCAAACTATCTTCCGTTTCTCATAATGTTTCTCAGTCATCATAACATTCGATTTTATGTCCGGTTTACATGCTGGCAGGCGTTGGATAGCCTCAAGAAATTGTCCTCCAACCTAACCTATCTTTGGCCAAGTCTTTATTTATCCTTCTTTCCCTCAAGTCCATTTTTATCACTTCCTATTCCTTGCCCCCCCCCCCCTGTGAACTGACCCTGCTGCCTCAACTGTTCTACATCTACTAACCCATTAACTCTCATCCATTCTTTCAATCTGACCATACCATCAAAGTTTACTCTTCTGGACACATCTACCTATATTGTCCAGATTTAATCTTCTCCTGAGATCATCAAATCAAAGTCTGTCTTTAAGACTCGCATTACACATCCAGCGTATCATTCTCATTTAATTTCTCTCCATGCAACGCATGTCCTCAACCCTCACTAACTAGGTTTCACTTCCATACATCATTACGCTGCTAAACATGCTTGATAGACTCTTCCCTTGGTCGACAGTGGTAACACTCTGCTAGTTAGTAATGGCAGAAGTTCCCTAAACTTACTCCAGTATCAGTACTAGGAGATTTTTAATAAAAATGCTTAATTACTTATTAAGGACTGAGGGCCACTCGAGGATAAAAGTTAAAGTGATGATTAAAAACACCATGAGAGGATTGGAAACTATAGGTGGAATGGGTAGAATCAGATTATCCAAGAGGACGTCTCAACAAGTATTTGTTAACAGTGGACTAGAAGACGACCATGTTGCAGTCAGTTGGGAAGCTGCCCCATAGTATTTTGTTCCACAGATGGGATATTTTAGGAAAGAAACTTTGTTCATGGAAGTTCCGTTTGGTTTTAGTTACAGACAGAGAGAAAGGAAAGTTCTTTGTTGTGGTTGTAACTAGACGAGTTCTTGGAGTGAATGTTTTACAGGAGAAACCAGGGATTGGAGCTCAGTCGAGCACCTACCATTACCATAACGATAGAATAAAGAGAGGCTAGCAACGTCTCTTATGCGAGAAAGAGATCATACGCCACTAGATAGTTGAGTCTTTGCGGCATACAATCAGGGAATCGATCACAGGCATCACCAGGGTATCACCAGATATCTGCACGCCACTGGTTAGTATTATCTGTGGAAAAAAATGGGACAAATTAACATATGTGAGTAGGGCCGGGTCGGTTAGGTGGTTGGGGTGGTGTTGGCTCCATTGCTGTATCAAATGAGGTGTATGCCACCCTAGAAATTGGATGAGGAAAGTGTCATGCCTTGCATTATAATTTAAGACCCGTTATCCTTTCTGTTAATTTTGGATTTGTACGGTGCACAGCTGGCGTAGTGCATCTTTATTCCGGATTGATTCGTTGTGGAGTCAAGTTAAAGCGGTTTATAGCAGTTTGTATAAATGAGGTTAATGCCATTCTAAACATTCAAATAGAGATTATCTGACGATGGAAGATGGCATTATTATTGTCGAGCCTTATTATTAAAGACCTGATACCCTTAAAGCAAAGAATTTTCGATTCGTATCATCTGGCTTATTGCATCTTTTATGCTGGACTTTTTTTTAATTTCATTTAATTTTTTTAATTTTTATTCATCCCAGACAAGACATATTGCAGCTGAGAGGTAAGGGGCTACTATGATTAGGTGCCAGATTTAAAGGGGGCATTCTAAGTAGGGAGTTGTGCAGCAAGATGTTTGTTCACATTACATTTAAATTTCTGCACGTTGGCACTGTCGGGGAAACAGGGATAACGAAGGGAATTCCAAACTCAAGCAGTTCGAAGAAAAGAAAGCATTAGAGTAGAAAACATTCCAGGATCTAGGGACCTCTGCAATGAAGGGGTTGGATTTTGCTGCTAGTCAGGTTGTTCGGGGATATTTACGTTGGGGGAGCGGGGGCAAATTGCACTAAGTCTGGTGGAACACATTCCGTGGCAGTACTTGTAAAACAAACAAAGGGATGCAACATTGCAGCAATGGGGCAGGGGCTGAAGCTTTGCAGACACTGTGGGACCTATTACGTTAGAGTTTATGGGCTTTTCATTGTGGAGTCCAGTTGGGGCAGCTTATACGGTTAACCAAAATAGCTCAATGTTACATTGGTAATTATACATCGTTTCTATTTGTAAAGTTGACTAAGGTAACTTCAGCTGCAGCTTGATTTCAGGCATGCCTGGACTACTTTTGCGGACCAAACTAATCGGTGTAACACCAGTTACATACATACCTTTTTTTTGAGTAAGTTGCCTAGAATGGCTCGTTGTGTCACACTGTTACTAAGATTCTCTTGCAAGCCTCCGTAGTTACGAGCCCTCAGACATGTTAATCCAATAGTGCCATATTTCGGCCAAAATATATTAGTAAAAGAGACACAATTATAAGTTAATTGACGACCTGTTCCAACATTGGTTTCTCTCTTTTGTGATTTCGTAAGGGACTGCCTTCCCTTCAGACTACAACATGGTCGTCTTCAAATCCAATGGCAACAAATACTTGTCGTAAACCGCCCTCATAAGTAAGCAAATTGTACACTTTCCATTCATCATTTTCAATCCTCTCGTAATATTCTTCATTGTTCAACTGATAATCCATCAATCTCATGAACCTTATCATCGAGAGGCTTTTGGCCTTGATAAGTAGTAACACGTTTGTAAAAAAAACAACAACCAAGAAGCAGTTTCATGACCCTGCACGGTCACATAACTACTGCGTTGACGGATCGAATGGTTGGAATAACTACTCGGACAAAGTTATCCAAGAATCCAGAGAACATCTCCCACATGGAACGGATCTCCCAAAGAAGGACTGAATGACCCTGAATCGAGCAAGAGTGAAGGTATGAAGGACAGCCAGCAACCTCCCCACAAGGGGACCAGTAACAACAAGCAACTGCCCTTGTGGAAATCCCTTACGGACAATGGAACACATCCTCAGTGACCGAAGTGATGGACCAACTTGTACTCACCAAAATTTGATGGATTTTTTTTTTTTTTTATGGAAATCGCTCCAGACAAGGCACGAAGCCACTTGATGTAAGGAGCTACAAAAAAAAATGTACTACTTAAATGTAAAAAAACTAGTCAACAATAAGTGTTAGATAGATAGATTCTTTTCCCTTTGTCAGAAACATCGTGAGGACTAGAGGACAAAATAAGGGAAGCGAGAGTTACGAGGCTGCCTCCAATTTATTTATTTTTTTATTTTTTTGTTTTACTTCATTTTTCCCTTCATTTTCTGCCATTATGACATTCGGCATGTTGACCTTCAAACGGCAATATATGTCTTTAAACAGATGATCGGAATGTCTGTGGTGATTTTGTTTTGTTTTGGCATTGGTCTGCGAGCCATTCTTTCTTCAATTATTCTTGAAGGAAGCAAAACGTTACAGATGATGTGAATAAAAGACTAACACTCTCCATCCCCATCCAAGACACCACCCAGATTCCGATCAAGAAAACAGCAATTCTTCCCCCTTTGTCAGAAACATCGCTCATGGAATCTGAGGCTTCCAAAAGTAAACCCACCCTCCACTTTCTACTCTCCTTCCATTGTAACCTTGATGAGAAACGATGGATCCAATATTAGAATGACAAGATATGATAATGAGTAAAAAAAAAAAAAGAAATTAAAGAAATTTGTGTATCACCAATTACCTACACATGTTTTGTTTGGTTAGATTGGCTGGCGTTGCTCATTGAGCCATGCCATTGCCAGGATTCTGTTGTGTGTATCCATAGTAACCAGAACTCAAATGGAGTTGGGATTGCAAAAGCAGCCAACCCAACCATACCATCTCCTGTTGCACAAGCTTTATAGATGGAGGGCGATATTTCCGAAAGCTCTTAATTGATTGTTAGATGTTCGAGGCTGAAAATTAAAATTACGTAGGCCTTAATTTATTTTTGTGTTTCACTTAAATATGCAAAAATCCTTTTGCTGAAGGATCTATTTAGGATTGTTTAGGCTAAACGGTTTGTTTGAGAGTAGATGGCCTATTCGTGTATCCTCGACGGGTCTTCATGAATTCCAGCACTATGCGATGCACAAAATACAGCATGTTAATAATGAATAACTGTTTACGCATGGTTGGTCTCTTAATATGCATGAACATAGACAGAACACTGCGGATTTAGGGGAGTAAACCCTAACAAAAAAAATCACGGGTCGTTGTAATTCCTGTGGCGGCCATTGACAAATGAATGCTCTGGCAGTGAAAATATCGCAGCTTCTTGACGACAGGAACGGGAGGTGACGGTGGTTAAGTGGATATTGACACGGACTTAAAACCAGGGTGTTCCAAGTTCGAATCCAGTCGGTTCCACAGCATCACTTTCACTTAGAAAAACATCGGGGAAACTAATGCCAACACCAGAATCATCTGATTCACGCGAACGAAGAAGAAGACAGCAGGAACGTGCACTGTTTCTGTGAGCGGAAAACAGTAAAATTTTACTCGTTAAGTACTTCAGTATAATCTGCTAAACCACACAAAAACAAATGTACCCGAGTCCGGGTGGAATTTCGTTCTCAAGCAAGTGGCGAAGCTCTCTGGAATATGATCGAAATTAATCAATTAATTCGATTTTTAAAGCTAATTTAAGTGTCATATTGCAGCCAAAATATATCAGGAAAGTTTCGTTTTAATGATTTCAAGTAATGAATACGAATTAAATTTCAAAGCGATAGCCAAGGGGGGGGGGTTGCAAGTTTAAAATAAAACCAATATTTTTAATAGAACTAATCTTAATTATTTAAATTCGTTTTTACAGGGGCTGGCGCCTGTTTTCAACAAACCGTATACTTATAAAATCACTTCCCCCTGCCTTCCCGGGTAAGTGTATCTTAATTTCAATTACTGTCTGTGTCGATTACCGACAACCGTGTGGTACTGAGCGTTTGTCTCGTGATTCTAGCCTGAATCTATGAACTGCATTCGATCCCATGCGACTGCCTACAACCGCCACTCTTGCACTGATGAGTGTAAAAAACCTAAAACGATATCGCTTGTAGGTGAAAAAACACTTTAATATTTTTAAAAATATATATATATATATATATATATATATATATATATATATATATGTCAGATTGATTCTATATCCTAATAACGATGTTCTTTTTAAAATTTTTATAGCATTTCTGCGAGATGCCTTTTTTACAATCCGCTTCTTTTGTCGTGAGCCAAACAACATTTTTATGTCAATATCGTCTCTGCAACACTGCAATATATATATATATATATATATATATATATATATATATATATATATATATATATATATATATATATATATATATATATATATATATATATTCGTGCATATTTCTAAGCAGGGCGTCGTAGTCCAATGGTAAGACGCTGGCCTATAGACATTAATATCAATGGTTCGATCCATGTCTAAGTTAGCCATGCTGATGACGGCTGTGAGCCAGAAACTCGTGTCCATGGATTACGTTTATGTAACTATAAATATATATATATATATATATATATATGTAGAGAGAGAGAGAGATTATTCGTATTATTATTCTCACAACGTTTCGGCCGATGTTACCTCCGACCTTCTTCAGGTCGTCAGTCTGTGTCGATATCTACTTCACCACTGTTTTTGAGTTATGAAAAAGATGTCGGGATCGCCATTTTGTAGTGGGTGATGTTGAATAGATATCCATCCTATTGGCCTTCGTTGATATGAAGAAAATATTCACCAATTTTTGATTAAAAGAACGAACTTCTTCTCTACAATCTAAATCAATTTTATTCCAGCAGTTTGAGCAACACAACAAATGGTCCGGAAGGAGTTATGAAAACAGGGATACAAAATAGGTCGAGTGAGGAGAGATGCATGTACTAGAGTGTTTTATATCACGTCTCGGGCAAGTCATGGCGAGAGGCGAGGAAAGGATATGAGGTCTTGTCAACACGGCGCTAAAAAGTCTGACTGTTCATAAATCGCGGGAAAACGTTTGGGCGGAAATGCTACTCCACAGAAAGCTTTTCTGGTGGAACAACGTATCAATCACTCCGTGAGTGATAACATGCAAGTGCAGAAGAAAATTGGTTTTAATTATGTAACTGCTCGACTCTCGCCTCTTCAGACTTGAAATGGGAGACTTACATCAAATCTGTTTCTAAGACCGCTTGAAAAATGGTTGGATCATTCTACCGCACCATAACGTATCTCACGCCCGACACCATCCTCTGCCTGTACAAGAGTCAACTACGTCCTAATAAGGAGTACTGCTGCCACATATAGGGAGGTGCCACTTAGAGCACCCTTTCCTGCCTCGACAGAGTCCAAAACCTACTTCGAAATCTAGCGGGGGATGTCTTCTTCTCTTCCATACAGTAACTCTCTCACAGAAGAGATGATGCTAGTCTTTCTTTGCTCTATTGTTATTTTCATGGTAGATGCTCGACTGAGCTCATATTTATGCCCTCCCCTTGTAAAACATTCACAATAAGAACCTGCCTAGCTACTACCACTGTCAATGATTTCCGTTTCTCCCTCTTCGTGCTCAAGACGAAACGAAACCTCCATGGGCAGAGCTTTTTCCTAGAACTGTTCGTCTGTGGAACACAGTGCCGCGAGCCTGCTTCCCTGCCGACTACAATATGGTCGTCTTTAAATCCAATGTAAACAAGTTCTTGTTGAACCACCTCAATAAAGAATCAATCTCTGCCCTGCTAAAACCATTGTGCCGGTGAACGCGATGTTGTCTCACCATCCACCAGTCAAACTCTTGAACCCTTATCCTCGAGTCAAACTCTTGAACCCTTATCCTCGAGTGACCTTTGGGCTTTCTTCTTCCTTGCGTGTCTTTGAAGCATGTGGTCATATGACAGTTTCACACATTTTTATGCAGTCCTTTGCAATAGTGTTCTACCTTACAAGATCTTTCAAGCTACACTAGTTGGGCAGTAGAGGGCAGTAGAGGGCAGTAGAGGGCAGTAGAGGGCAGACCAGGCAGTGTTGCATCGTATGGTTTTCCTCTCCACATTCACAGATGGTTGCGTCAGTTTTGTAGCCCCATCTACTCATAGCAACTTTTGATCGCCTCATTCTGTTCTCAGACAGTTTAGTGTTTTCCACTGGAGCCAGGGTGCCTCTGAACCGGGAGGGAGTTTCTCAGAAGCAGGGAGAAGGGGGGCATCTTCTAGCCGTCTGGTCCACAGCTGTAGTCTGGTCTCTTCCTGAGATGTTGTTAGGGGTTCAACATGACTGAGGAAGCTTCTCCTTGACTTCAGTCGTTGGACCGTTGGCTCACATCCATGAAGGAGATGGCATTAATCACTGATAGCCTTTGTGATCTCTACTCGGCTGGCAACTTCCCGTCTCACATATGAAGGGGCAATGCCAGTGAGAAGATGCAGGTTGTTCAGGTTGGTGGGCTTCAAGCAGCCAGTGATCAAGCGACAGGTGTTGTTCAATGCTAGGTTTTTGGCATGCGTTGATCTCTCCCAAACAGGACAAGCATACTCTGCACAAGGCTAAGGCAGTAGATAATAATAATTGATAATCGGTGAACTTTAACGTTATTTTCTTTTTTTAGTTATGCAAGAAGAATGTCTTAGCAGAGGTGTCACAGTTTATGAAGTTTCGAATGCAATCAAAGTAGAATAAATAGTGATAGTGGCTGTGACCCAACGGCGCACTGGTACATCTACTAAGTAGATAACATTGAAACGTGTTTTCTTTAGTTAAATATCTCTATATAGCCACTGCACTTCGTCAATGCACGAAGTATTGTTGGCACATCTGGGCTGGTGCACAAAACCAATATACTCTCTCTTTCTCTATCTCTCTGTTGCATAGTCTTTCAATTCTCGTACCTTCTCTTCCGTTTTTGTCGCGTGGGGCCGCCGTCTCGATGTCGTCTGCAGTGTCTGCAACAAAACCTTCATATCACGATTCAGGACGCAAACAATCTTTTAAATTTTGATTCTGTTTTATTTCAGGCGTCAGTC
Source organism: Sepiola atlantica (assembly GCA_963556195.1). Classification (NCBI taxonomy): domain Eukaryota; kingdom Metazoa; phylum Mollusca; class Cephalopoda; order Sepiida; family Sepiolidae; genus Sepiola; species Sepiola atlantica. The sequence continues at coordinate 20,179,081 of OY744541.1, read as the reverse complement.
TACCGTCGATCTTGGAGATGTTTCACCAACGTTGAGGGAGAGACCAAATTACTACTCTATCGTAGTTAATTCCTAGCTTAAGTCCTTAGCCATTCGAGGAGGGGGGGGGGAAGAAGGAATCTCATGCCTGTATTCTCTTAGGGAATTTAATTCCCCTAATCATTTGAAGACTACATAGAGAAACACGTCTGTTCGGCTTGCTTCCAAAACCCAGACTGGCAAAACTTCGTTTCCCACACAAAAGCCTGTGACGTCACAGATCCCCTGTGCGCAGGTGCACCTTGACTCTTGACTTGAGGTCTCGTCAACGTGGTGGCCCTGTCAACGCTTGTGAGCTCCGACTGTGAGAACCAGTTTATTTTGCACTCGGTTGTACGGGTTCACCCACACTAAATCGCTCAAGCCAAACCAAACGATCTCCCACACATACGTCCACTTTAAAATGCGTCCGGCCTCACAGGGCCATTATCCAACATCTCTCTCTCTCTCTCTCTCTCTCTCTCTCTCAGACAGGGTGCAAAGAAGAGTTTCTTACTTAATAGGTCTCGCACTGTATACCAAGCTCCAGCCCTTATCCCATCGCTGCAATATTTCGTCCAAGGTCTACTTTAGAAGAATATCTTCGCAGATGTGTCACAGTTTATAAAGTTTCGAATGCAATCAAAGGAGAATAAATAATGGTAGTGCTTGTGACCCAACGGGGCACGGGTATGTCTAGTATCAATTAACAGCTAGTATCCTCTCCTTGGCCTCTTTACATGTTGGAAAGTGCATAAACTTTTCGTCGTTTGGTTGGATCCACAATTACAGTTTCGCGGGCCCCTCCGCAAGATTGGCGTGTCTTTTCTCATGATTGGGTGGACAACAAAGGCCTGTCCTAATGGCCATTATCTGTTTGCCGCTAAAACGTTGTTCTTGTCGTAAACAACTATGTAATGTTATAATTCCAAATATTACATGCGCGCAACCTGTACAGACATTAAGCGATCTTCAAGAAGTTGAAGAAGCGTTTGATGTTTCCATCGACATGTTTTAATAAAATAGAATAAAATAAAATAAAAAAGCTTTCACTTTGGCATGTTCAAACTCTTCTTTTAAAACCAATTTGGTTTGCAAGATCTTTTTGTATATAGTTCCTTTAGCCGGGGATATGTTTCGTGACAGGCGCTGTTATTCGGCTCAGCTACCTACCTGATAGGTAAACACGTTAGTTGTTGTTGTTGTTGTTGGTGGTGATGGTGTCTGGGATGAGGGTGGGGAGTGTTAGTCTTTTATTCCCATCACTTGTAACGTTTTGCTTCCTTCAGAAGTACGAATAATTTAAGAAAGACTGGCTCGCAGACCAATGCCAAAGCAAAACAAAATCACCACAGACATTCCGATCATCTGTTTAAAGACATATATTGTCGTTCGAAGGCAAACATGAAGAATGGTATAAAGGCATAAAATGAAGTAAAAAAAATAAACAAATGAATAAATGAGGCAGCCTCGTAACTCTCGCTTCTTTTATTTTGTCCTTTAGTCCTCGCATTCCATGAGCGATGTTTCTGACAAAAATGGAGAAGAATTGCTGTTTTCTGGGTCGGAATCTATCCATCTGACACTTGTCGTTGGTTAGTTTTTGACCTTGAAGTTTTTTTAGTTAACAAGAATTAAATCAGGTTATTCAATGTCTGAAATCTGATGCATTTAAACGAAATGATCGCAATAGAATATCCATAGACGCATTGGCAAAACCGACTAGAGTCCGGCAGACCCTGATGCTGACGCATTTTGATTAAACCAGAGTCACTTTGCTTTGGGCGGAAATGCTATCCCACAGAAAGCTTTTCTGGCCGAACAACGTATCAATCACTCCGTGAGTGATAACATGCAAGTGCAGAAGAAAATTAGTCGTAATCATGTAACTGCTCGACTTTCGCCTCTCATAGAAGTACTCTCTCACAGAAGAGATGTTGCTAGTCTTTCTTTGCTCTACCGTTATTGCCCTAATACTGCTGGGTGTCAGACCAATGATTTTGGATAACCCTGCCAGGAATTGAAGCTCCCGACGACATAGCTCTGACATTATCCGTTATCACAGCCTTGTCGCATTCAGAAAAGGGAAAGGAGAGAAGGAAGAAAAATTAATGTCCAGTGATTTGTGAGCCGCATTATTTTTGACCGAGGCAAATTTAGTTCATTCATTCATTTCGTATGAATCAGATGATGCTATTGTTGGCATTGGTTTCCCTGATATTTTTCTAGTTAGAATTCTTTCTAGAAAGACATCGGGTATTTACAGGAGGGACCATGTGAAGGTTGCTAGCATCCTAAGTGAACGTGTTTGTATGGAACCAAGTGGAATCGAACTTGGCACACCCAGGTTGTCAGTCCGTGTCATTAACCACTAAGCCACATCACCTCCCGCTTAGCTAACTAATATGACGAAAATGTGCAACAAAATGGAGAGTGGCGACAGGCATTAGAAATCCGAACGAAGGCATATCGACTCAAACCAAAAGAATAATTATTTCAGTTCAAAATAAAAATACATGAAAGAAATAATTATTTTAAAGATAAATTGGAAAGCGGAAGCATTCCTTCATCCGTGACGTCAATGTCTAATACCTTTCATAGCTGTTCAAAAGAAACAAAATATTTGTCTAATTATGATTTTCTGAACTAAATGTGTATAATTCGGACTACTGTTCTCATCTTGAGTGTTATCATCACAACGTGAAGGTTGCCAATATCCTAAGTGAAAGTGTTTCTGTGGAACGAACTGGATTCGAACTTGGCACACCCAGCTTGTCAGTCTGTGCCGTTAACCACTTAACCACGGTCATTAAATCCAGTGCAATTGAGCTTTAAGGGTCCAATTGAAGTCAGAGTGTAAACGTTTCTCTGGTTGAGTTTAAAACCTTTTTTCAAAGTAACAAAGAGAAAACTAAGGCGTGCACAGTATAACATAATATCTGTAAAATGTGACATAGTTCCAGTTACAGACAGACACCAAATATCTATTATGATTAAAATATTCTGACCCGTATGTCGATGAGAACCAGTAATTATGAAATTTTGAGTGCATGGATCGACAGTCGTTCCGATACCATCAGGATGGCTTATTGTTGAGCAATTTGGTGCTATCTTTGCGGTAAACATTGGATGGACTTTTTGATTGGTTATATTGTTTAAAGCGTAACTTAGTATCAAATAATCCAAACATCGCCGATGCTCACCCAACCCCGCCAGACATTTACGGAAGACCAGAACTATGCTGATGGGACAACAGTGCTCTTCCTCGGTGATTGTTCCAACGTTTAATCAGCTGAACATCTTTGTAAATCAGAATATTACATCAGCGTCTTCAAGCCCACGCGGTTTCAGTAATTAATGTCTAATTTCAAAATATATATGCATGTGAGTGTCTGATTAGTTCAATTTGTCGGTTATCTAACCAATCACATACTCACACGCATATATATATACAACGGAGTGTGTAAATATCTTCACTGGACTATTTGTAAAAAGTTGAATATCCAGTGTAGCAGCAAGTCCTGGGAGCATATACCAGAAAGAACAGTTGCAAATAATTTATACACCATCCACTATGACTATGCAATCCCTACAGCTACATATTTAGAAACCGGAGCTGTTAAACCTGACATCGTAATATGGGACAAAAAGGAGAAAGTAGCAACCCTAGTTGAAGTCAGTGTCCCTAATGATGCAGGATTGAACAGAGCAGAAAGGGAAAAGATTACAAAATACCAAGGTCTCATGTACAACATGAAAAGAAACTGGAATCTTAGGAAAATCTCCATCATACCAGTAATTATAGGAGCAACAGGACTAATGAAGAAGAATTTCAAGAGCTATCTGGCGAGTATACCCGGTGAACCGAGTGCAAGAGAAATACAAACTGCACTTAAAGGGACGGTTAGAATCTTAAAACGATCTCTAGGCTGGAGTGTCTAAAATAGCCCGTGAATGTCTGGCATCCAGTAGGATGCCCCATCTCCAGCAAAAACAGAAAGATAAGAAAAATAAAAAAAATGTGAAATATATATATATATATATATATATATATATATATATATATATATATACATATATATATATATATGTATATATATATATATATATATATATATATATATATATGTATATATATATATATATATATATATATATACATATATATGTGTATATATATATATGTATATATGTATATATATATATATGTATATATGTTTCCGAATACGTTTGTCGAACACTCTCGGCTAGTCTTCTATCTGTGCCCGCTTCTAGGTACATATAGATCTTAATTTCCCTTAATTACGTGACAGTTTCCATTGGCCGAGTGGATATGGCGACTGCTTGAAGATTCTAGGCTGACTCTGTGAACCGGGTTTGCGCCTCCCGACCGTCTGAAATTGTTACTTTCCTGCACTGATGAGAGCAATAAGCTTGAAACGCTAGCGTCTGTAGGTATTAATAATTTAATATTTATTTAAAAATATTATATATATATATATATATATATATATATATATATAGGCAACAAATCATTATTAATGCAGGCCTCATTGAAGATTATAGAACTTTCTCTTTTTGTAATTTTTCTTTTTAATTTCTCGACGCGTTGAGCAAGTTTTCGTTTTCTGTTTTCGGGTGTTAATTTAAATATTGGGTGCTCCGAGTGTTGTTTCATCGGCCATCTCTCGAGCGCTTTCGATCTCTCTTGATCGTCATCAGAAGGTTGTGTATTATCGGTTGTCTTGGTGTTTGGAGAGATGGCCGATGAAACAACACTCGGAGCTACAATATTTAAATCAACATCCAAAAACAGAAAACTTGCTAGCCGCGTCAAGAAATTGACAAAAAAATAAAATACGAAAGGAGAAGGTTCCATAAATATGACACATTCCAAATGAATGCCTATTTAATATAATATTCAACGCACATGATTCAAACTGCAACTTGTTTCACATCTGCAACGAGCCTGTTGGCAGGTGTGAGTAGGTATTAGTATGATGTTGCATCAGCACACCCGTTAAATAGGTAATCAGTTTCTTCGATGTCAAGCAATATAAAAAATAGAGCATTTAAGTGGTAATGCCCGGGAGAATGGTCTCATGACAACAGAACAGATACTACATTACCCCCCCCCCCCAAAAAAAAAGAAGCTAATCCATGGGAGGATGATCTCAGGACAACAGAACAAATACTACATAATCCTCCTTCCCAATAAAGGAGATAATGCCTGGAAGGATGGTATCATGACAACAGAACAGATACTGCACTACCCCCACTTGAATTGAGCACTGAAAGATGGTAACTTAGTCTAAAATAGTAAAATAAACTGAAGGGAGTATTAAAAATAGTACAATTTTATTACATAGTTCACCCCAAACAAGGCAGGCCGCCACTGTAGACATAAGGGGCTACTGAGAAAAAAGGGAGAAGGTTTTTTTTTTTTGGGGGGGGAGGGTCAACCTAAATTGGGAGCTGCGCAGCGAGATATCTGTTTACATTAGTTTTAAATTTCTGCATGTCAGTACCGTCGGGGAAACAGGGGGCAGGGAGGGAGTTCCAGAGGCCAGCAGCATGACGAAAAGAAGCTATTGGAGTAGAAAGCTCTCTGGAAAACTGGGGACCTCCACAGTGAATGGAGCTGATTGTCGAGTTGGTCTAGTGAATTTACGTCGAGGGGTGACCAGAGTAGCCAGTTCATCGGAGCCTAATCCATTGAAGTATTTGTAAAACAAGCACAAGGATGCTACATTGCAGCGATGGGACAGGGACTGGAGCTTGGTTGACAGTGAGGAACCTAATTAATAGAAGTAATAGTATAGTTTCGTCTTCAGACAGACAGATACAAAATCTCCATTATTAATAGATTAGATTACTCCTTATGATTAGGTGTGAAATTGTGGTATTCCTCCTGTGCCGAAAAGAATGACGATAACTAGGATGTATAAAAATATATGATATATCGAGTGATGAAAAAAGAACGCACATACAGGAATTTGTGGTTTTTTCGGGCACAAATCGCCAAGTCAACTGACGATCTCAATTTCGGGGTGATATTATATAAAAATTTGTGACACCCATGCATCCACCTGTAAACAAGTATTGTGGGATTTTGCCTTCGCTATTAATGTAGCACATTTATTTAGTGACAGGGTATTTTCCGTCTGAAGCTAAATTTTGCAGGTGGTTTCAATCAACAATTATTTTATTTCTGACAATCCACCGTGTTTGTTTCTCCAGACCGGGTAGCTTAATTTCAATCAACAATTATTTTATTTCTGACAATCCACCGTGTTTGTTTCTCCAGACTGGGTAGCTTAATTTCAATCAACAATTATTTTATTTCTGACAATCCACCGTGTTTGTTTCTCCAGACCGGGTAGCTTAATTTCAATCAACAATTATTTTATTTCTGACAATCCACCATGTTTGTTTCTCCAGACCAGGTGGCTTAATTTCAATCAACAATTATTTTCTTTCTGACAATCCACCGTGTTTGTTTCTCCAGACCGGGTAGCTTAATTTCAATCAACAATTATTTTATTTCTGACAATCCACCGTGTTTGTTTCTCCAGACTGGGTAGCTTAATTTCAATCAACAATTATTTTATTTTTGACAATCCACCGTGTTTGTTTCTCCAGACCGGGTAGCTTAATTTCAATTAACAATTATTTTATTTCTGACAATCTACCATGTTTTTTTCTCCAGACCGGGTAGCTTAATTTCAATCAATAATTATTTTATTTCTGACAATCCACCGTGTTTGTTTCTCCAGACCGGGTAGCTTAATGTCAATCAACAATTATTTTATTTCTGACAATCCACCGTGTTTCTTTCTTATAGCCAGGTGGCTTTGACTTAAATCCACAATCATGTTATTTTCTTTCAGCCAGGTGTGTGTCTGTATTTCTGCCACGGGCCTGGATATTCGACAAATTATATCCAATTTAACATTTAATTCACATAGCTTACATTAAAATAGTATATGCCACCATCTATGTACAAGCGCACTCAAATGCATGGCTTTGTTTTTATTCTGTTTACGAATTAAGTCCAATAAAACTAAAATTGCATAGAAAGTTTTTGACTTGTTATTTGCCACAAACCATTTCAAACGATGTGAATGCCTGAAGGGAACATGTTTCGGGTTATACACTCAGCCACAAAACTTATTTATGGAAAAAAAAAGTAAACGTTCAGATTCGAAAATAAAAAATTATGTTAGCTTTTTGCTTATTTTGTCTCTTTGCTTATTTCTTTGTCGTTTCGATTTTGCTGTTTTTGCTGATTCTATTTTCCCCTTTGCTTATTATCTTTTTTTGTTACTTACTTTTTTGTCTTTTGTTTAGAAAATTGTATTTTTTTGCTTATTTCTTTTGCTTATTTTATTTTATTTTATTTTATTTTATTTTATACTTTACTTATATACAAGATATTTTGCTCATTTTGTCTCTTTGCTTATTTCTTTTGCTTATTTTATTTTATACTTTACTTATATACAAGATATTTTGCTTATTTTGTCTCTTTGCTTATTTCTTTTGCTTATTTTATTTTATTTTATACTTTACTTATATACAAGATATTTTGCTTATTTTGTCTCTTTGCTTATTTCTTTTGCTTATTTTATTTTATACTTTACTTATATACAAGATATTTTGCTTATTTTGTCTCTTTGCTTATTTCTTTTGCTTATTTTATTTTATTTTATACTTTACTTATATACAAGATATTTTGCTTATTTTGTCTCTTTGCTTATTTCTTTTGCTTATTTTATTTTATTTTATACTTTACTTATATACAAGATATTTTGCTTATTTTGTCTCTTTGCTTATTTTGTCTCTTTGCTTATTTCTTTTGCTTATTTTATTTTATACTTTACTTATATACAAGATATTTTGCTCATTTTGTCTCTTTGCTTATTTCTTTTGCTTATTTTATTTTATACTTTACTTATATACAAGATATTTTGCTTATTTTGTCTCTTTGCTTATTTCTTTTGCTTATTTTATTTTATTTTATACTTTACTTATATACAAGATATTTTGCTTATTTTGTCTCTTTGCTTATTTCTTTTGCTTATTTTATTTTATTTTATACTTTACTTATATACAAGATATTTTGCTTATTTTGTCTCTTTGCTTATTTTGTCTCTTTGCTTATTTCTTTTGCTTATTTTATTTTATACTTTACTTATATACAAGATATTTTGCTCATTTTGTCTCTTTGCTTATTTCTTTTGCTTATTTTATTTTATACTTTACTTATATACAAGATATTTTGCTCATTTTGTCTCTTTGCTTATTTCTTTTGCTTATTTTATTTTATACTTTACTTATATACAAGATATTTTGCTTATTTTGTCTCTTTGCTTATTTCTTTTGCTTATTTTATTTTATTTTATACTTTACTTATATACAAGATATTTTGCTTATTTTGTCTCTTTGCTTATTTCTTTTGCTTATTTTATTTTATTTTATACTTTACTTATATACAAGATATTTTGCTTATTTTGTCTCTTTGCTTATTTTGTCTCTTTGCTTATTTCTTTTGCTTATTTTATTTTATACTTTACTTATATACAAGACATTTTGCTTATTTTGTCTCTTTGCTTATTTCTTTGTCATTTCGATTTTGCTTTTTTTTGCTGATTCTATTTTCCCCTTTGCTTATTATCTTTTTTTTTGTTACTTACTTTTTAGTCTTTTGTTCATAAAATTGTATCTTTTTGCTTATTTCTTTTGCTTATTTTATTTCATTTTATTTTATTTTATTTTATACTTTACTTATATACAAGATATCTCAAAACGAAAGAGACATCTAAAAAATTGATGAATTGATTTTTTGAGGTTATCGAGAAGTTTTGTTACCATGGTGATGCCAATAGAGCACAGGGTGGAGCAGGTGCTTGTGTGATTGCAAGAATTAGGAGTGGATGGAGTAAGTTCAGTGAACTTCTGCCATTACTAACCAGCAGAGCGTTACCACTGTCAACCAAGGGAAAAGTCTACCAGGCATATGGACACAGTGTGATGATGTATGGAAGTGAAATCTGGCCAGTGAGGATTGAGGACATGCGTTGCATGGAGAGAAATTATATGAGAATGATACGATGGATGTGATGTGAGTTTTAACTACATGCTTAGTTCTGATGACCTCAGAGAAAATTGAAATCTTGACAGTAGAGGGATATGTGTGCAGAAGAATAAACTTTGATGATATGGCCATGTTGAAAGAATGGATGAGAGTTCATCGGTCAGTAGATGTAGAACAGTCGAGGTAGCAGGTCCAGTTAACAGAGGAAGGCCAAGGAAAACATGAGAGAAAGTGATAAATATAGACTTGAGAAAAAGAGGAATAAATAAAGACCTGTTCAGAGATAAGTCAGTTTGGAAGTCAATTTCTTAAAGCCGTCCAAAACATGTAAAACGGACGTTACACTAAATTGATAGTGATGAATTCCTTATTGTGTCGACTGATGGTCTTTGGTAAATATTCTCTCTTGTAATAATCCAAAGATGCAATCCTGACACCGTGATCCTGTCTGACTACTTGATTGTGACAATAAAGAGGAACACTCACCATCAGGAAAAAGAAGGAGGTGCTTTGCATGTCGTATGCAGATTTAAAAAGGGCTTCTCTTCATAGGTGCAGGTGTTTATGTGATTTGCATATGTGGATATCAGGTGAGATAAATGAAGAGGACAGCTGGGAAGGCGAGAAGCGATTTTGGATCGGAGAGAAAAAGGCAGAAAGTGGGTTGCACGAAATTTTGTTGGAAATTGAAGGACACTAAAAACGTTTGGAGAAAAAGGCAGAAAGTGGGTTGTACGAAATACGGTTCGGTTGAATTACAGTCAAAACTTTTTTAATTTTATTTTTTCTGGTACAATTAGTTAACATTGATCAGTTGAAAAATAGATCACTGTAAGGAAACAAGTAGCAAAGAGGCATGGTTCTGTTCAGTCCGTAACCCTTACCCTAACCCTAGCCCTAACTCTAACCCTAACCCTAGCCCTAACCCTAACCCTTACCCTTACCCTAGCCCTAACCCTAACTCTAACCCTAACCCTTACCCTAGCCCTAACCCTAACTCTAACCCTAACCCTTACCCTAACCCTAACCCTAACACTAGCCCTAACCCTAACCCTAACCCTAACCCTAGCCCTAACCCTAACCCTAGCCCTAACTCCCATACTTTAAAAAATAAGGTACTGCAATGAACGTGGGGGATGAACAGCCCCATCAGAGAATGCGTTTGTTTTGCTCCATTAACCCGGGAAGCCAAGACGATTCGAACACTACCCCCATTAGTGGCGTATACCGGCGTTAGCAGAGACAACTCGTAATGTCTTTATTTTAACAGTCGCGAGATGTAGTTATACAAATCAGGTTGGTTTGAACGAGCCAGATTTAAGTTAAGGAAAGAAAATAATTTGAATTTTGGGTCGGGAGTTTATTCTAAACTTGATATTGTGAATAGCAGAGGTGAAGCAAGAAAGACGCAGTTGGAGAACGTATTCAGTGAGCCGAATTATTTTATTTACTGTGGCTACAAAGCCATTATTATATTCATATATATATATATATATATATATATGATAAAGAATGTAAATAGTGTTCCAACGTAATAGAAATTTGAAAGAAGATTCTTTCAAATTTCCATATATATATCATATATATATCATATATATATATCATATATATATGTATCATATATATATATCATATATATATATTATATATATATATCATATATATATAATATATATGATATATATAATATTTATATATATATATATGTAAACTCGTTTTCAATTAACTTATTATTAATCGCCCGATGTGCTCTTACCGGGAAATTCCAATGAGGATGCTCATGTGTTTATTGTAGGCCAGAATGTACTTTTCCTAATGCGCTAACTTTTAAAAACCTCACCTGACCTTGTGTCTAACTTCCTGAGAGGGGGTAAATGAACTCAGTTAGGAAGAATCTATTCAACTACCTAAATTAATAATAATGGGAAAGTCCAAGTCTGTGTGCTTTAAACACTATGAAAACTAAAAGAGACATAATCAAAACTATAAACCTCACATTCTTCCTTTCCAGAAAAAAATACTTTTTTAAAGAAATTATCTTTATTTATATAAAGTTAGGTATCTGTATATGCTTACATATTTCTACGTATGGGATTCAATTGTAAGCTAATAAACCGATCATTATGAATTTTAGAACACGGTGCTCGGTTAACGGGTCAAAATGTGGGCTATATTTAGTTTAATTTTGTTTTTGTGTGAATGGGGCAAAGGGTATGTGGAAGCTTTTCTGTGACAATTCAGATATTTCTGATTCTTGTGAAATTTTAGCAAAAGGTATTAGACATTAATTAATAAATGTTCCCCAAATTCCAGTTTCTTTGGGGCATCTTAAAGAGCTTTTAGAGTGAATAATATGAACACAATTTGAAAATGAAAATATTTCAGATTTGCATTAAATTCGACCCATAGTCATTAGACAACAATTAAACAAGATGCGACGAATTTCAATTTCTATTAAGCCATTTTAGCCATTTTCTAGAATCAACTTAATCTAATGGATTTGAATGAAAATTGGAATAAGTATTCTAGACATACCGTTTAGTAGTATTATATGTTGATTTTAATCTGGTATGGCAGGATGGAAGTAGATATATTTATCTGTCTATATATAAAGTCAGGTATGTATGGGATTATCTTCTAAACTTATTAACCTTAACCTATCATTATGAATTGAGGAATACAGCTGCTAGGCGTAATGGGGGGTAATGTGGGCTATATTTGGTTTAATTGAGTTTTACGCAGAAGGGATAAAGAAGGAACAGAAGCTGTTCGTGAAAATTTCGGTGCCTCAGATTTTTGTGAAATTTCAACAATAAGTACTAACCATCAGTTAATAAATATTCCCAAAATTTCAGTTTCTTTGAAGTATTTTTGAGAGTTTCCAAGAGACACAATATGGGTGCAACCTCCCATTTGAAAATTCAAATATTTCAGATTTGCATTAAATTTTATCCATAGTCATTAACCAATCAAGCAAGATTCCCTGAATTTCAATTTCTTTCTTAAGACCCCTTAAATTTTAGACATTTAATAAAATTATAATCATTGATGGATTTTGATCAAAATTGGAATAAGTATTCTAGACATAAGGTTTAGTAGATATTAATCTGGTAAGAGGACATAGAAAAGGTGCTAAACTGTTCTTTTTTTTTTTTTTTTCGGGGAATTAATTTTACCTATCCTGGGATGGGTATTCTTCTCGTAAAGTTATGAAGTTAAAATCTTAATCCAAAGATTCCGAAAGAGGCTCAGCAGATTTCTTTGGTTCTGGCGGCGTACGAATTTCAAAATTATGTCCAAGTTCTTTGAGTGTAACTCTTTTAGGCAATTCAGAACATGCAGTTATCAGTTTTACTACTGAGGTGTTGTAACTTTAATTTAGAATCCATACCTTGTGGGCTTATACATTTAGCGTTGCATATACCTCCCCTCCAAGGGGAGGTCTAATGTCTCGCATGTCACGATCAAATAAATTACATGTTTGCTATCAAATGCAAACCATCAAACCATAACAGCACAATTTGATCATAACTCGTGCCTCGGCGCTCCTCTCCTGTCTGAGGAACTTCATCCCTTGATCCTCTTTGTGGGGAGCGTTCTCACTGGAATTAAAGCTTCACAACAACCAAAGCAAAAAGAATATTCTGAATTTGAAGAATCATTTATTAAGCTGTTGATGTCACCTTCTCTTCTGCTAACGATACGGACATCTAGGGCCCTTGGTCCTGAGTCTTTAATCGATTCTTAAGTCATTTCTTTATATGTGTTGTCTGCTCAAAGCTTTCCAACGAACTCTCTACTTCTCTCGGCCACTCTCTCTTTGTGCCATGTAATGTCATGTCCGTTTCTGGCATACAGCCAGTCGAGATGACATCTGAGTGCATAGGCTAACCTACTGACCCCGATTTCCTTGTTTACGTGTTAACGTTGCCCTGCAAATTTAAATCATCACACATGTACTAGCAAACGTACCCGTTACTATTTAACAAAACGAGAAAAGGACTTTTGTAACTGGACTCTGGGAAGTGACAGTGTATGTGTATATGTCCACAGATAGGAATGGGCTGTGCGGAAAAGAAAGAGGGGGTGAGAAACGGGGGAGGGGGAAAGAGATAGATAGAAGTTTTAATAGTAATATGTTACAATTTCGCAGGGTATTTATTTACCTCCTCTCCAGGAGGTTAGGCACAAGGCCAGTTTTATCTTACTCCCACAAGTAAAATGTGACCCAAGGTCGGGTCGGGAAAGTGGGGTTTAAAAAGCCAGCGCCCGAGAAAGTGAGCACTCTTGCCATTAAAAATTGCCTGGGTAGCCCCGTCGGCATTCCCCGGTAGGGGCGCCTCAGACAGTAAGCAATAAACTTACTCCTCCCCAAAGAGGGGAGGCAAAGCCTGGGAGGGTGGACCTCCTAGAACTGCACAGGACCGACCCATAGACAGGCGTAAATCAAGCCCCGAAGGCCAATACAATACCAGTCTATGGGGTGCAGTATCCATCGGAACAGATACTATACTTTGATCTTAGCCAAAAGGCCAAGCCCGGGTAGCCATGCTAGTATTATTGTTTCAAGTCTCATGACTATCACGAAATGTTTAACATATATGTCAAGAACAACTACGTTCCCACCCACCGCAGACATTAATATGTGAAGACGATCCTATCACAGAGGTGGCAGGGGTGACAGACTGAATTAACTGTGTCCAGCAAAGTCGGTGTGTGTTTGAGGAGGACCAATCTGTATGACTAGTGTGTTTAGTGTGTCGCTATTTAAAGAATGTGACAACAATCCCACCCTTTTCAAAAGGACAAGTTTATGAATACGATAGCATAGTAAGAAACCGAGACACATCTTTTTATGACAAGATAAGTACCTAGGAAAACCATTATCTCTTAAAAATGCTTGGTTTAGAGTAGATTGACCATAAATATATTTCGGGGAAGGGGGGGGGGGGCATTTTTGAGATGAGGATTGATAATTTGGATTATTTGGATTATTCGGACTGCTATTCTCATCTTAGTTGCTACTAGCAGTAAGACGCGACGATGCTCGGGATGGAATGTCGATCACTACTATGTACTTTCTCAGCATATTACTTACTTTGTTTATACCTTCCACCCGTTTCGCCCCCTAATATACAGTCAGAAGAATGAAATGTTGGAAAACTCTCTGAATTAGTGTATTATGCATATGGTTTGAATTTCATTAAAATCGGATATATGCATTTGAAGTTTTAAGGGGTTTCCGTCTCCATGCGTCACATAGATGTTCGACACAAAGGGTAACATATAGATTCAGGACCACTTCCATTGTCTTCCCCGGAGATGATAAAAATTTCATCAAAATAGGATATATTTGAAGTTTTAAAAGAGGGATACTTAGAAATTCGGCCTCCACAGCTCCCTGAGGTTAGAGGGATACTTAGAAATTCTGGACCACTTCCATTGTCTTCCCCAGAAGTTTTTATACATATGATTTAAATTTCATAAAAATAGGATATATTTGAAGTTTTAAGGGTGGTGTTCCCTCATAGTCCCTTCGAGTTGCACTTAGAGATTCAGGAACACTTCCATTGTCTTCCCCGGTAAATTTTACATAAGAATGCACTTTTAGATTTCATTTAGATTCTCTAACCTTTTTTTTCTATAGGGAACACACAAACATACATACACACAGACATTGAGTTTTATATATAGAGAAGATATTCGGCTGATGTAACCTTCAGCCTTTTTTCGAATTTCGTTATCTAATAGTTAAAATTTATGTTTAACTCGGGAAGTTATACAACATTTTGAACTGAATATTTAATCCACGGGGGTAGATTGTTCTCATTCTGTCAGCCAAGGCCGGGTAGAAGTGTTAATTTATGTTATTCTTAGTTATTATAGCCTATAGTAAGGATTGAACCTTCAACCTCCAGAAAACTGTCACTTAGTTATTATAGTAACATAATAAAAACAGAATAAATGGGGAGAAGCGATTTAGTCAGCTGAGAGAAAGCATTGTATGAGCAGGAGTTCCTCCTTAAGTTTGGACCATCATTGTGACCTTATTACAAATGCAGGATAATTATATATATCTTTGTTTCTTACAAGCTATTTCGGCCTAAAATTGATAGCTGATTCGACCTGAGAATCATTCCCTAATTTTACGGAACTGGAGCAATTGTTTAGCGGATCGATAAACCGGAATTGCTGTGTGACCTATCTGGGGTTTTGATCATGTCATACCTCTTCGCCTAACTGGGGGAGCATTTGCAGTTTACCAACAACCGAACAAGTAAGAAAAATCTAACGCAGTCAAAATTAGGAAGCATGACTCGTGGCCTTTGCTGATAACAGATTCATTGTGTATAAGAAATTTTAGGCACACGTGTTGCACCCTGATGAGAATGTGGACGTATATTTGGCAGATTTGTGGAAGTTGTCAGTCCTATTTGAAGAAATACCAGACTATGTGATGGCATGTGTGTTTATGTGGGGGCTTCCTGGCTCTAGGGTGGATGATCTGTCTCTAGAAGAACTGTTGGCTCAAGCTCAGTTGTTGATAAAGGACAAAGTTGTTGTGGGAGAACCAGTCATTGCTGCTGTCGTACAGCCTGCCCGGATCACTGAACCATCCACGTGCATAGGCTCATCCGGTTATAAGTTTTATAGATACAATGGCTCCAAGCATTTTGCGAGAGACTGTGTGTGGAGATGGCAGACCACTCGTCAGATGATACGGTGGGGGTGGGGGTGGGGGTTGAGTTAACCTCATCGCAGCGCCCCCGAAAGGAGGAGGAAATTCCTAGGAGGATGCTTTCCTGAGCAGAACAAACAATTTAATTCCAGGCACCTACGAAGAAAGACGTCCTCTCTCCTGCCCTTGCTCATTCTCCGCTGGATGGCATACAGCTCGAAGAAAAGCGGCAGCCGAAGTTTCTTATATTAATTTCTTTTCCACGCTGTCTTAACTTAACATAGCATATATCAAGAGCTTTGTTTTCCTTTCGTTAGACAACCGTTTTATTACAAAATATTATAGGAGTTGGTCTAACATTCTATGTGAAGATTAGCTCTTATAGACCCAGTTATTTATTTATTTTTTTAACGTAGTTCACCCCAAACAAGGCAGGCCGCCACTGTAGACGTAAGGGGCTACTGAAAAGAAAGAAGAGGAGAGAAGGTTGCAAGGTGGGGGGGGGGGTCAACCTAAACTGGGATCTGCACAGCGAGATGTCCGTTTACATTAGTTTTAAATTTCTGCATGTCAGTACTGTCAGGGAAACAGGGGGCAGGGAGGGAATTCCAGAGGCCAGCAGCACGAGGAAAAAAGCTATTTGAGTAGAAAGCTCTCCGGCATCTGGGGACCGCCACAGTGAATGGATGGGATTTAGTTGATTGTCGAGTTGGTCTAGTGAATTTACGTCGAGGGGGCACCAGAGTAGCCAATGCATCGGAGTTATGGTGCGATGGTGCATGAAGTATGCAACCGGCTAGGCATAGACATCATGCATTACAATAGTTGCTATTTTTTTACACCGATCTATTGTGGCCCAATGCAATTTTTAATCTGGCGGGCACTACTATAACCAGACACTGCACACGTGATCCAACAGTTAGAATCAGTGTTTTGAGAATGAGGCCCAACCCCCTCAGCCGAGCTCCTGGCTGATAAGGCCCTCTGCGTGCAACAATTCAGACGATTCATGAATAAATGAAGGTGTCCGATTCTGACCACGCTGCATGTACAGGCCACTTGGAAATTGTATCATAGAAACGTGTCATGCGAGAGTATAACGCATTGCTGAACAACAGCAGTGCCCTATTAATGAGGCTGTGTATTTGTGCCACGTTACACACACATGTTGTCTACCACACACTCACGCATGCATACACCCACTCTTAACAAAGGCGTTCACACGAATGCCTACCAGATAAATCTCAACTCACGTGCTCGCACACACATTCGTACAACCGCACACGCACATCCGCACTCATAAATCACAGACGTAAACATTTATCGCTTCTCTAACCGGACACTTGAAATGAAACACTTAATGCTCTGTAATTTGTAAATATATAAATATTTTGTGTTACTTTTGAACTACGTTTTATTTTTCCTTCAACTATATGCATGCCTCATCTTTTATTCAACCATTTCATATTTGGCTTTGTTTTTCACTGCTTAAGCATTTCACAAATATATAACAATTTAATTCTCACCACGTGGTCCGTGCGTCTCTACAAAATGGAGTCGACACAACTTAAATGTAAGCGTGAATCTTAGCATATTCTCTAAGACACAATATCTTACTAAACTAAGGTCCGCGCTCCCTACAGATTTGGTGACCCCCGCTTTTTCGAACCACGTACCCTTTCTGATAAATACCATTAAAACACACACAATACAACAAAATAATAAAAAAAAGGCTCTTGTATAGATCGGGTACACGAGCCGAAGTTTATTTTAGAAGAGTTCCAATGGTGTAAGAACGGGCAGACAACTTTCTTTTTTTTAAGTACATAATTTTTAGCTTCTCCGAAAATGGACGTAATCGACGTGAATGCCTTGGATATGCACAAATTATTATATCTAACATTAAAATAAAAAATGTTTTAAACCAAAACCGATGGCTGTTCGTTTTGAAATGAAAAATATACTGTTGATTTTCCCAAATTCTATTTTCTTCAATAAATGTTCTATCAATATACTGTTGATTTTCTCAAATATTGAATTTGTGGAAAATTCTTTCCACTCTTGAGGAGTAGGAGAGATCGGAGTAGGTACAGCAGCAGCTGTTGCGAAACACTGCTTAATTCCGCTCCCAAAGTCTGTCTGGGATTTGATAACCTGGAGAGAGGGAAGGAGAGGCTCTTTAATAGACTAGTAACAGGAAATGCCTCCCCTTCACTTCCGGCCAAAAGGCAATAAAAACGAGGCCAGTAGTGACCTCGCTTTCAGTCAAGTAAACAAACCACTGATGCCTCTCCGATCGCTAGAAGTCTCGAAACAAGTAAGTTATTTCACTTGGTTTATCGACAAATTTGCATGACTTCTTATTTAAAAAGTGGATATTTTCCATTTTCGGAGAAATTGCGTATTAAAAAAGAGAGTTATCTGCCCCTTACACCATTGGAACTCTTGTAAAATAAATTTCGACTTGTGACTCGATCTATACAAGTGCCAAAAAAAAAGTGCATCTAACAATCACGCAAATAGTAATTATTAGTAAATAATATTATAGGTATATTTTTTCAAAAAAAAAAAGGTTAAATATAACGGTTTTATACAATAAGTTCTTTTGAAATAGTGCGGACCTGCATTTTTTTAGGATTTCTCTAAAATTAACATTAATCAAATAAATTCCTAATCGAATGAATAAAAATACTTAAAAAATGACTAATTAAGTCTTATAAATTAGAAATAGTATATTTTATTTTTATTTCTTTATTTAATATTATTAAATTGATTTTTATTAATAAACCATAATATATAGAAATCAATGACATTCGACTGAAGCCCGAAAACTTATTTGCGTCTCTAAAGTAGCCACTGTAGTTTAATACAATCGACGAGAGGGAGAGGAAACAGAAGTGATTTCAGAACGAGGTTTGTTTAGCATACATCTAAGATGGCGTCTGAAATGCACGTGGACGGTCCCCCTACCGATTTTAAAAGTCTTGGATTAAGCACGTGGCTCGTTGATCAGTGTAACGCGATCGGGATTTCAAAGCCGACTCCCATACAAATAAACTGCATCCCCCAAATCCTGAAAGGTAAGGTTGATTATTCCAATAATCGAGTAAATAATAATGCCGATACGTCTTGTAGTATTTTGTTTACTTCCTTCTGTTGATGAAGGAATACACCCTTTAAATGTTGTTTAAATATAAAATTCAGTTCCTTCACTGGTTGTTACATGACACAGAATAGATGTTTTGCGTTGTTTATGTTTGAAAATCTCAAGTTATGCGTTTCCTCATCACATTTCTGGATATCGAACAACGTGATGTGAAAAACGCACGTGTTGAATATCACAAAACTCTCGACAATATGATTGAATAAATAAATAGTTTATTTATTTTTAGCGACGTGTAAATCAACAATCAAGCATAGAATCAATGTAATTATTATATTTTACAAGACAATTTTAATCTCTATCGATAAGTGTAACGAAAAACTGTACAAACCGGACAGAATAATAATGCTCGCAAAATGTGAATGAATGAATTGTTTGACAGACTTAACTTGATGTCTTAAATGTTGAAAATAAAATTTCAAAAAAGTCAGTACTTTTTTTTTTACATTAGGCCTAATCCTAACTCTATTGCTAACCCTACTCCCCACTTTGACCCCTAACGACGGAGTCAAAGTTGGCACGGGTCCTAATGTAACAAAGTACCAAAAAGTCATTTAATTGTCATATTTTTAATTTAGCTTGCGTAACTTTGCAATTGAACCTATTATTTAATTTTTAAGGTGCTTCTATAGAATTTGAACCGAACCAAACCGACTTTTGCCGAACTAAAACTTAGGGTTGGGTTAGGGTAAAAAACCCAGTTCGGTTCAAATTCTGTAGAAGTACCAATTTTAGTATATAAAAAAAGTGGATGATTGTGCAGTATAATTAACAAGGAAAAATGGGGTAACCCCCCCCCAAACAAACAACTGTTAATAAACGCAATAAAATTTACTTTTCTACTTTACTGAATAATTTTCACGTGTGTTTATTGATTGTAAGATTTATTATCTATGCATTTGTTATCGTCACTTTTACTTAGCCAAGCCAGCATGCTTTCTACTATGGCCGCCAATTTTTACGGGACTTGGTCGCCAATTTCAGGCTTAAAAGATAGTAACAATTAAAAAAAAGTTTACCCTAATCTGATTGGCAACCATCTTCGGACTTAGGCTTATGGTTTCACTACCCCCCCCCCCCCAAGTTATAAAAAAATAAAATTGTTTCAGAATTTTTAGATGAGAATTGATAATTTGTATTATTTTAACTACTGTTCTCATCTTGGATGTTATTCTCACAACGTTTCGGCCGATGTAATCTCCGACCTTCTTCAGGTGCATCTTGTCGAACTCAAGAATCTTTACGAAATTTTCAACGGAACCCTTTATTTAATCCACGGGGGTAGTTTGCTCTCGTTCCATCGGCCATGATCGATTAGAAGTCTTAAGTAGTTCTTAATTATATTTTTGGGCATCTTTTACGAGACTCAGCAGAGTAAAAACGCTAAAAAAAACAAATATACAACAAATAAAAGTAACTGTAAGCTGTAAAAGTTAGCTTCAAACTTGCATGTGCTATTTGTTTGTATTTTAAACCCGTTTGAAGTGCTATTTATTAGAAATTTAAGCTCTACACACGATCAGCGAAGAAAACAAAATGGCCGCTCTACGTAATAATATCGAGTGACTGGCCGCCATTAATCTTTGAGAAAGTAGATGTTTTAAAAAACAAGAAATTTTTTTTAACCTCTAATAAAAAGCCATTTATACTACGTAAAAATACAAACAAATTACATAGGTAAGTAGAAAAATGTCTATTCTAGACATAAGTCAACTTTACTTGTTGCAAATTTATGTTTTTAAACTCTTTCTCGTTCTTTTTTTGGACCCCGTTCGCGCCTCTGCTGAGCGTCGTAACATATACCCATATTTTTTATTATCGCATGCAGTGAGGATCGAACCTTCAACCTCTAGAAGACTGTCACTTAGAACTAATTATACATAGCAATTTATCCGTTGCACCACAGGTCCATTGCATTCACTTGTGCATTAAAACCATTAGGAAAAGTATGAATGCCCCCCCCCCCCCATGCTGGAGTAAGACATACAAATCGTCTTCAATGTATCGTTTCCCATGAACCATTGACATTATTTTTCAGTCTTCAAAATTTTGGAGTAGCGTTGATCCTAGCTTGGATAAGGGGTAGACGATGTTCGTGTCTTTGAAAATGTGACAATACCCACGCTAATGATTGAAATAAGTGTTTTAAAATGGATAAAAACATGAAAGTTAAATGAAAGAAGCACAACGTGTTTCACAAACAGAATATTTTTAATATATTTATTTACTCCTCTGCAGGAGTTAGGCACAAGGCCAGTTTTATCTTACTCCCACAAGGTAAGATGTGACCACAGCTTGGGTCGAGTAAGTGGGGTTAAAAGCCAGCGCCTGAGAGGTGAGCACTCTGGCCATTTAAAAATTGCCTGGGCAGCCCCGTCGGCATTCCCCGGTAGGGGCGCCTCAAGCAGTAAGCAATAAACTTACTCCTCCCCAAAGAGGGGAGGCGAAGCCTGGGAGGGTGGACCTCCTAGAACTGCACAGGACAAACCCACAGACAGGTGGAATCAAGTCCCGAAGGACAAGACGACATCCGTCTATAGGGGTGCAGTATCCATCGGAACAGATACTACACTTACTTCCTAGCGTGTGCCAGGTAAGTATTTTTAATATATGTATGAAGATATTTTTGATAGTAAATTGTTGGTTTGAGAAGTTGAGTACAGAGTTCGACAAGATGCACCTGAAGAAGGTTAGCGTTTACATAGGGCAAAACGTTGTGAGAAAAACATCCAAGATGAGAACAGTAGTCCGAATACTCCAAGTAATACAAATTATGAATCCTCATCTAAAAAAATTCCAAAACAATTAGTTTTTATTTCAAAATACGGTCTGCAGCCGTGTTGTTTCCTCTGACTACAGCAGCAGAAAAAGGGCATTTTTAAAAATTTTTTTACATTTGTGTGCTTCATGAACTTAATTTTTGGGGGAACAAGCTGTACCTACCCGGTGTTGAACAGGAATCTTTTTAATTTTAAATTTTTTTGTTTTAAATCACAAATATATTCGAGGTTATATTTATTTTTTTTCCTAACTGTTAATTTTATTAATTAGCTAAGATGCAAAGTCAGCAAGCAGGCCAATTGAGAGGGAACGGGGAAACTGGCCATGTAGTGTCGGCCTTGTGTGTGAGCAAAGGGAGAGAAATGAATGTGTTTATTTACTCCTTGCGGAGTTAGGCACAAGGCCAGTTTTATCTTACTCCCACAAGTAAGATGTGACCCAAGATCGGGTCGGGAAAGTGGGACTTGAAAAGCCCGCGCCCGAGAAGGTGAGCACTCTGGCCATTTTAAAATTGCCTGGGCAGCCCCGTCGGCATTCCCCGGTAGGGGCGCCTCAAACAGTAAGCAATAAACTTACTCCTCCCCAAAGAGGGGAGGCGAAGCCTGGGAGGGTGGACCTCCTAGAACTGCACAGGACAGGCGTGCATTATCCATCGGAACAGATACTACACTTTGATCTTAGCCAAAAGCCGAGAGAAATGAATGTGTCCAAACGTTTGTTTTCTGTTTCTCTCTTTTTTTTTTGTTGAAATTTTCTTATTTCTGTTTTCGTTAACATAGGGACAGGGCATTCTTCCAAATGCCAGACTATCGCCTGCTATTTAGAGGCTCCAACCGAGTGCTCTTTTAAGGATTTTGGCCGTTCCCTTAAGTGCATTTATTTGGATTCTGTCAGGGTGTATATGCGTGTGAAAGGAGTAGGTATTGGGTGTGTACTGCGTATATATATGCGCGGCACAGTGTGTGAGTGACTTTAGTGGATATTGTGTGTGTGCGTGGCCTTTTTTCGTAATTGTATTCTTAGTTAAATCTTGACTTCATCATCACAAATGGAAGAATTTGAAGTTTTAATGCGTCGTGAAATATAGTAAAAAAATTATCAAAACCAAAAAATAGAATTCCACCTTCTAAACACCTGTTCTCTCAAAATAGTTCTGGGTTTCTTCTTTTCCTCTTCAGTGATGACATATGTTCTTCCATTTGCTGAAGTTGTCTAGATTTTCATGATGACCTTGTTTAACGGTACGTATCCTCTATTGTCACCACAAGGTCAGTGAAATTTATACATGTGACCGGGAACTGCTTGTGAATTTGATATTCTCTAGAAACTTTCTCCGTTGTAAGAAGCCGGTTCAACCTGCGTATGGTGAATGCCGCTGCATTGATGAAGAAACTTGCAGGTGAAGTATTTTTCTGCAGTGGTCACTACCTCAACCAATGCCAGCCACCAAACCCCATCAAAGCAGCAAGTGATGTAGTCATTGCATTTCAGTGACTCAAGAGTCTCATTTTATGGTACTGGCATGTCCAGAAAGGAATTGGTGACGAAGCTGGTTGCATCAAAACTCAGCTGCTTTTTCTTGATGGTTATTGGGACAAAATGGTGACAAAGCCTGGCACCAGGGACAGCATGACCCAACTTATACCGGGGCTTCAACTTTTCTTTTACTGCAACCATCTTTTCCTTATCGATGGTCAGGAAAATAATTCCTAGTATGGAAGATTTGCAGTACTTCTGAACAACACGGAACATCAACATTTTATTGTTTACAGTTCTCTGCAAACTGGCACGAAGAACCTTGCGTCTGACAGTGCCACCAATACCGTCACAAGGAGATTTCCCATGGCTTGTTACAAAAAACGCTCAGATGACATAAATATCGTTTTGTGGGGGCAAAGGTTCAGAAATGTCTTTATAATTTTTATACTGTCCAGCAAAGCCGTCACAAAAATAGGCAACGCTTTTGATGTGCGGCAAATTCTCTTTGATGTACAGCATGATTATTCTCTGCAGCTCATGAGCTAAAACAGGTGTCATACTCCAACTCATCAGAAATGATGCATAGTGAGAGGTGATGAAGTACACCATCCTTCTTGAAATATATCACGCATGGTGCACTGGTCCTTGTTCCAGTGAAATTCTTGGATTTCATCTTGCACTACATAGTGATAATTTTCAGTAAAGTCCGGGATGATGATTCATTCAGTCTCTGTTATGTTTTTTTTCTCCTTGTTTTATTTTAGATGGTGAGCTTGTCAACACTGTACACCAGCAGCTCGATGGAATCGTCCACATCGGATGTGTGTGTCTGTAATATTGTTCTTGTGACACTTTCTCACTCGCTGTACAACATCTCCTTGTCAATCTCGAGTTTGGTGAATTTTCTTGTGGATAAGTTTTTCCAAAGCGGTGTATCTAGGACAGTTATCATACACTTGAGATGGGTGATATCAAATTTGGGAACTTCACGGTGTATCTAGGACAGTTATCATACACTTGAGATTTGTGATATCAAATTTGGGAACTTCACGGTGTATCTAGGACAGTTATCATACACTTGAGATTTGTGATATCAAATTTGGGAACTTCGCGGTGTATCTAGGACAGTTATCATACACTTGAGATTTGTGATATCAAATTTGGGAACTTCGCGGTGTATCTAGGACAGTTATCATACACTTGAGATGGGTGATATCAAATTTGGGAACTTCGTGGTGTATCTAGGACAGTTATCATACACTTGAGATGGGTGATATCAAATTTGGGAACTTCGCGGTGTATCTAGGACAGTTATCATACACTTGAGATTTGATATCACACACTTCCATAGCCATGAAATCCTTATGGGTGATATCAAATTTGGGAACTTCGACAGTTTGGTTCTCATCTTCCGTTTTTTTTAGCTTTCCTTTTTAACTGAGGTTTTACTGCTAAACCAAATCAGTCAACGAGTAACTTGGTGTTTGATTGGGTACAAACACAAGCAACGTGTACCCGACGGTGATGCAGTGACGCACCATTTTGAATGAAGCTCGCAGAATTTTTAGACTCCTATCTTGTTGTCCTGGGTATGCCCCTTAAAAGACATCCAGTGATGAGGTCTCGATTTGGGATCTGTGGGGGAATGTGGAGTTGCCCCTTAGTTGCCATTGGTCCCAGGTCCACTCTGGCTCGGAGTGGTAGTACCTGTAAGGGCTCCATCTATAGGTCAAATAGAACCTGCTGGCGCTACCAGATCAGGCTGTCTGAAGTTATTGACTTCTTGACTAAAAATGCACCAAACTATAGAGTTGATGCTTAGAGCTCAACTGTATGACCAGTTGAGCAGCAAGATAAGTCAGACTGCCAAACACATCAAAATGCCGGTTTATAATAAGGCTAGAATGTTCCATTATGCTCAGAAGGGAAAGTCCATTCTCTGTGTTCTGATTGGCTGAGATTCATAAGTGGCCATTCTAGTGTATAAATGTTCATTCATTTGAATAAGTATTTTTCTATGAGATGGATGCCAGTTGAGGCCTTTATGCCGGTAAGTGTTAGTTTGATTCTATATGTTTTATTGTTTTTTTCTTTGCAAAACTCAATCATGTTCTGCAAAATCCAAAACAATAAACAAAAATTCCAAACCAAACAGCATGACTAAACATTTGAAGATATAAAGAACTTGAAGCATAAGGTTTTTACCAAAATGACCAGATTTGGCATTAAATAACCCGAAAAGGGTTGATATGCCATAAAACAGAACAACCAAACCAAACAGCATGAATAAACATTTGAAGATAAAAAGAACTTGAAGCATAAAAACTATTCCACTGACTTAAGACTCAAATGAAGGATATTTCCTTCTACATTCATCGCATGAAATGACCTGAACAGGGTTGATGTGCCATTAAGCAATATCTTACATATCTTATGGACGAAGCTCACAGAATTTTGAGAGTCCTATCTTGTGGTTGGGGTATCTCTCTTTGTACACTGTATACATTTCTTTGAGATTGCACAAGAGAAGAGACGCTTCTGCACATGGACATTGTTGCCTATGTTCACAAAATCTTTACCTCCTGGCATCATCCAAGAAGATTTGTTTTCGTAGAAATACCAAAACAAGTTCAAAACATCCTGAGAAAGAACTCTTCCCTTCTTATCAGGGAGCAAAAGACTACCTCGATTTTCCTTTAGTGTCCGTGCTTTTTGTACTATATATATTCTGATACATTGAAGTACTCTGCAACCCTCTTTCTGGGGTCAATCATTAGTTGGATTTCTTAGACTTTTTCAAGATTGAACTAATAAATGATAGCTATGCACTTATTCAGCCTATATTCGATATTTTGGACTGTCAATTCATCGTTAAATTGTTTCTGGGCTCAAAGAAATCAACATAGTGTTAACTGTACATCTCATATTTTTATGACTAAATTTTGAAAAAAAATTTCCAAATTAAAGGATGAGTGTTGCCAAAATGCCACAAATGCCAAGAGATATTTTTGAATTTTATATGTCATTTCTAAAATCCAAAAAATATTTCCTCCAAAGCATATCAGTTATCAATGGATTATTGGCCCAAACAGTCTCTTGAAAAGTGCTGCGACGACACATAAATGGGTTAAAATGGAGTGTTTCCCTTCTTTTTCTGACTTTCTAACCATGATTTTTGGATTTCTTCGGAAAATATATGTGGGTAACTTTACAGCTTAACTGGATTGTTTTTAGCTTCAAAAATCAAGATTTTCTTAAAATTGGAATATTATTTCGATTATTTGGACTACTGTTCTCATCTTGAATATTATTCTCACAATGTTTCAGCTAATGTAACCTCCAACCTTCTTCAAAATAGGAGGTTGCGTTGCCCAAATTTCTTATTTCTGAACGAATTTAGTTTGTCTGAAAAATTTCCAGATTTATCTTAGTTTTGAGACATTTTATGGGTTGTCCATGAGAAAAACAAAACAAAAAGGTGATTTTAGTTGGTCTTTTCGATATTCAAAGTCGATAGATTTCATTTTTTATAAGCATGAAAATCAAATCTCCATTAAAAACTGGTTCTAAAATGAAATGAAAAAGCGGAATGTCGATTGGTCAAATAAAACAATCATATATTTCTGAGTAATTTGGAATGGTTACTTTTATTATTAAAGACAGAAAATATTTTTAAAAATTAATAAAGATTCATCAAGGATATAAATCTATTTTTTTTTTGTAACTTAGAAATATTAAAGGAAGGGTTTTTTTCATTTGTTTTGTAATTTAGAAATATTAAAGGAGGGGGGAGCTTTTTATTTTCTTAGCAAATGTAATGGTTGTTTTATTATCAAAACAAATTTAGTTTAAAAAATAAAGTATCTATTTAATTATTAGAAGACACATTTTGTTAGTCATGTTCAATACAGTTTATTTAAAAAAAAAAAATTCTAAAGTAATCTAAGATGTTGTTATGTGCAAATGTATTCGTGTGTAAACTTAACCGGAAGTTTTCATTTGCATTTTTAAATTAATCTAACCGTCAACGGTGACACATATTTCGACATACTGGTTAATGAATAAGTTGAATGAGGAAGAGTTTGACGACTTCATTTTCCAACAGGATGAGGCGCTATTGCACTTGAGCGTCAGGGTTAGACAGTATCTGTC
Organism: Sepiola atlantica; assembly: GCA_963556195.1. NCBI lineage: Eukaryota > Metazoa > Mollusca > Cephalopoda > Sepiida > Sepiolidae > Sepiola > Sepiola atlantica. The sequence goes on along the minus strand of OY744541.1, from coordinate 20,151,715 downwards.
TGACAGATGGATTAGACGGTCTGGGCAAGATGATCGCGTTCTCATGCACTGGCTTCACAGGTCTCAAGATCTCACACACTGTGATTTCTTTTTGTGTATCTCCTGTCTTTGTGTTAATCATCTTTCGTTCTTTGAGAATGGTCCGTAGACAGTTTTCTTGCTCATGGCCTCTTTTCAGAATTTTGTGCAAAATGCACATTGAACACGTGTCCGTGATTTAGTTTTTGAAAATCCAAGGATGCAAAACGCCTTTCCTGCTTGAGTGAACGCCATTGCTGGGCCTTAAAAGATATGAAAATTCATTAGCACTACAAAGTCTTAATGAATTTATTTAACCAAATAAAACACAACAAAGAAATCACACTCTGTTGGATACCTAGCCACACTGGAATCCATGGAAATGAACTAGCTGACACAATAGCAAAAACTGCCCACAATAACCATATAGATAAAAACTTTAAAATTCCACACTCAGACTTCAAGAGATCCATCAATATCTACACAAAACACAAATGGCAAAGCATCTGGGACATAACAATAAATCCACGCTATCAAAAAACAGATAGGAGAAAACCCCTACATCAAAATGACAAGAAAAGAGGAAGTTGTCCTAACAAGACTCCGAATAGGACACTCCAACATCACCCACTCCCATCGCCTCAAAGGGGAAGACCCCCCCCCCCCCTTACTGCATACCCTGTCAGGAACCATATACTATAAAACTGCGTAGACCTGAAACGGATCCGACAAAAATATTACAAAGAAAACAAACTAAACAACATTGTTCTCCCAATAAACCTAAATAAAACCTTTGAATACCTAAAAGAAGTCAATATCTACAACAAAATTTAACCACTTTCTCCCTACTCATGCCCCTCATCCAAAAAATGTTCTCAAACATAAACATACACAAACTCTAAAATGAAAACAAACTAAACACTCTTATACTATAAAACAACATATCCTTGTGGACAATTCTCCCTCAATAACAACCAAAAGGAAAAAAAAAAAAAATGAACAAACATTTTCCGGCATTAAATAACCAAGAAGTTGATATGTCGTAAAACCCAATCAATCCACTTTAAATGGTACCAGTTTGATCTTACTACCATTCATAGTCCAGCAGATATGAGGACTTGAAATGTGCCCAAGTATTTTGGAACACCCTGCATATATATATATATATATATATATATATATATATGTATATGAAATAAAATATGAAACTAAAAGTATACTTTTAGAGGATAGAACCTATAGTGAAATAGTTTAAGCTCAATATACGAGATAGAGCAATTATAAAGATAAAAGAAAGAAGAGAGATAAATATGTACGAATGACAAATCTATTTCAACTTCGATTGTTCAATGCAAGTGTACTCGGTAAAAACATGTTTATTTTTCTTTCCTGTTTTTACCGAGTACACTTGCATTGAACAATCGAAGTTGAAATAGATTTATCATTCGTACATGTTTATCTCTCTTCTTTCATTTATCTTTATATATATATATATATATATATATATATATACACTAGAATACGCATCACAGGACGGGTAAAATTAATTCCTTGAACAGAACAGTTTTGCATCACTTTCATGTCCCCTTACAAAGATCAAAATCAAGACATGATACTGAACCTTATTTCTAGAATCCTTATTCCAATTTTGATCAAAATCTATTACATGATTTTGATTCTAGAAAATGAACTTAAAGGGTCTTAAGAAAAAAATTAAAATTCAGGAATCTCACTTAATTAGTATCTAATAACTATGGATAAAAATTAATGCAAATCTGAAATATTTAAATATTCAAATGGAAGGTCATGCCCATATTATGGCCGCTAAAAACCCCATTAAAATATTCCAAAGGAACTGAAACTTTGAGAATGTTTATTTATGTCTTATACCTGTTGTTAAACTTTCACAAGAATCGGAAATATCTGAATTTTCATGAAATGGCTTCCACCTTTCTTTGACCCCATTTGTATGAAACTAAATTAAATGTAACCCACATTTACCTCACGCCTAGCAGCTTTGTTCCAAAATTCATAATGATCGGTTCATTAGTTGAGGAATGAATGCTATACATAGAAATATCTTAACATATGCACATACCGAACTTTATATCAGGTGCTGGTAACCTTTTCAGAGTGAGGGCCAGATGAGACTTTTGGAAGGAGATCGCGGGCCGGAGTGAAAAACGAAATCTCAGAATTACTATATTTTGTTTACATGAATAAATTGTACAAAAATTGCATTGAACACTCTACAAATCTGATATTTTTTCTCAAGAGACTTCTGTATGTAATGTTATAAAAGGTGCCGACGAAGAGACATTTTGGAATCATAAAACATAATGACGGGGGAAGTAGCAAGTTGATCCAGCATTCGTTTTGACACACCTCACATAAGTTCTCTGTTTCATGCTTTTTCCTCATCTCTCGTTTCCTCTTTGCCTCTCTCTTTCTCTTTTTTTATTTTTATCTCAGGCCAAGGATTTGCAATTAATAGTTAAAGAAAAATGAAATATACATGCATCATCGCTCGCTGATATTTATACATTTTTATCCCACTGTAAATCTTAATTGAAACCTACTTTTACATCTATGTCACAAAATGAGATGAGTTTTACTGGGAGGTCCGCGGGCCGGATTGCAATAATAAAGCATAGCAGGGTGGCGGGCCAGACGCTAAGCCTTTGCGGGCTGGATGTGGCCCGCGCGCCGGAGGTTGCCCGCCCCTGCTTTATATGAATCGAGATATGCAATCCTAAGATTAAATGCAAGATTAATTTCTTGGCATATATTTAGAAGACAGAATTTGCATTTTTCTTTCATCGGAGTCCATTTTGTTTTAGTCAATGTGGATGTCACCTTTGTTATATTAGGCAACCATGTTGATGGATGCTGCAAAACATGGTAAAAGTCCATTGACATCGATTTTGACAACATGGAGCTCAGTGCTGACATCATAGTCCCAACCAGTGTTGTATTCATTGTCATTTCAAACAAATAAACACACATTCCTTTTTATTTATGAAAATTTTTAAAATTTATATTTCACCCCAAACAAGGCAGGACACCACTGTAGATGTAAGGGGCTACTGAGAATTAGGGAGTAGGTTTCGGGTGTCATTCTAAGTTGAAAACTGTGCAGCGAGATGTCTGTTTAAATCTCTGCATGTTGGGGGAAACGGGGGCAGGGATGGAGTTCCAGAGGCCCGCAGCACGAGGAAAAAAGCTATTGGAGTAGAAGGCTCTCCGGCATCTGGGGACCTCCACAGTGAATGGATGGGATTTAGCTGATTGTCGAGTTGGTCTAGTGTACTTACGTCAAGGGGACACCGGAGTAGCCAGTTCATCGAAGCATAAGGTTTTTTTTCTTTTTTATCAAAATCTCAATTTTAAATTTGGTCAATCATAAAATATTGTTTTCCTTTTTGTTTCATGGCCAAGTTAGATTGCCAATTCTGTCTGTTTACTCGACCTTGGTATCATTCAGAGTTGTTTTTATTATCGACGACAAGGTCGTCATCATCATCGGTTTAATGTCCGTTTTACATGCTAGCACGTGTTGGACGGCTTTTAAAAATTAACTTCCAAACTAACCTATCTCTGTCCAGGTCTTTATTGGTCCCCCGATTTATAAAATCGGGGGACTTATGTTTTGAGGCATGTCCGTCCGTCCGTCCGTCCGTCCGTCCGTCCGTCCGTCCGTCCATTGAATTTCTCTGAAATTTTGCATGAAGTTGTAACTTTGGTCAGGTTAGAAAGTGACATTCTCCGATTTTTGAAAAAAAATCTGGTTAGCCCCCCAAGGGGTCAAAAGGCCCCGAAATGGCAAAAAATGACATTTTTTGCCCCATAACTTTTCATCCATCAATTAAATTTCTCTGAAACTTGGCCAAAATGTGGAGGCAATTGTTTCTAATAGAAAATAAGTATTGCTGACCTTGGAAAAAATCTGGTTCGTACCCCCAGGGGGTCAAAAGCCCCCAAAATGGCAAAAAAATGACCCTTTTCTCCCATAACGTTTGATCCATCCATTTAATTTTTCTGAAACTTGGTCAAAATGTAGAGGCAATTGTTCTGGATATAAAATGAGCATCCTTGACCTCAGAAAAATTCTGGTTCGTGTCCCCAGGGGGTCAAAATTGCCCAAATTTATTGCATTTTACACTCGCCACATCGAGTCATATACAGAGGGGGGACACGCATACACGGCTTGTTTATCCCTCTTTCTCTCAAGTACATCATTATCATTTCCTCCCATCTTTTCCTTGGTTTTACGTTACGAATGGACCCTGCTACCTCAACTATCATATAAAATTATCTTGTAAGATTTAAAAAGTTGGACTTAAATAGCATTTAAGCTGACTTATCAAACATTGATCCTGACCAGCTAATTTTCATTTGTTATTGTTGTACGATGTTATTGGCACTATAATAACATACTTAAGTACAGTTTATTCAAACAATTATGTTGTCTTGCCCGGGCAACTGGTAATGTGGAAGAAATTTTCAATTATGACAAAAAAAAATATCAGCAAGGGAGATAACTCAAATTTTAAATTGAAAAATATAAAAAGTTATCTCTCTTACAATTAAAATTTTATTTCTTCTATCTATATGTATAAAACTCAATGTCTATGTGTTTGTGTGCAGAATAGAAAAAATCTAAAAGTGTATTCTTATGTAAAATTAACCGGGGAAGATAATGGAAGTATTCTCGAATCTCTAGGTGCACCCTTAAGGGGGTATGGAGTATTTATTTACTCCTCTCCAGGAGTTAGGCACAAGGCCAGTTCTATCGTACTCCCACAAGTAAGATGTGACCCAAGGTCGGGTCGGGAAAGTGGGGTTTCAAAAGCCAGCGCCCGAGAGGTGAGCACTCTGGCCATTAAAAATTGCCTGGGCAGCCCTGTCGGCATTCCCCGGTAGGGGCGCCTCAGGCAGTAAGCAATAAACTTACTCCTCCCCAAAGAGGGGAGGCGAAACCTGGGAGGGTGAACCTCCTAGAACTGCACAGGACAGACCCATAGACCGGCGTAAGTCAAGCCCCGAAGGCCAAGACAATACCAGTCTATGGGGTGCAGATACCACACTTTGATCTTAGCCAAAAGTAGATTTCGTCCGTAAGGTCTGAGTTTTTCAGCCATAATTTGGAAAGAAAACACTGTAATTTCAATGTATCTCTTCCGCTTGGTATTTTCTTTCAACATTATTTAACGTTTCTTAAGCTTCTCTTCAGACTAGGGTGGGGGTGGCAAGAAACTCGGAAAGAATTGTTTTAGTAGTGCTCTGGAGGCATCCTTGATTTTATTTGTGTGGTTTCAGTAGCGCTCTCAACGGGAGCAATAAATGTACGATTACAGTATTACATTTGGTAAGTGGTATATACTAACCCAAAAATGCTCAACATCCTAGATAGAGCACATGTATTTTAATGCAGCATTGGCCGGGAGAAAGAACTTCTCAGTCTTTTGTTAACACGGTGTTGTCTGGGAGCCATAATAGTAATAATACGGTAATATATTTGATAAGTGGTATAAGTTTATCCAAAGTGCTCAATATCCTAGATAGAGCAGGTGTGTTTGCTTGGCGTTGCCTGGAAGTCATCAATATCCTGGATAGAGCAATCCTACATAGAGCAGGTGTTTTTAAACGTTGCGTTCTCATCACATGTCACAATTCGCAGAAAATGTCAAAATTTAATTAAATAATTATTCAACCAAAGTTAACATATTTGACATTTTTGACATTTTCTGCGTTCCTACTCCCAATTGTCTGCTGCGGTGTTTCAATGGTTTGACACCGGTTTTTCCTGTTTTTTTTTTTGACCCTCTCGGTTTTCTATTGTTGTCTTTTGAAAATGAAAGTTTTTCTTTCGAAAATTTAAGATTACCCTTTGCCGAACATTTTATTTACCAGACAGTATTTACTATTCTGGTATTTAATCAGTTTTTCGTGAAATTATTAATAAATCGTTTTGAGTTTCGTTTTCTCTCATCGTTTATTTCTGTTCACTTTTTCCATCTTCCGGCAACTACATCGCATTGCTACAGCTTCGGACTACTAATCTGCACTTATATATATATATATATATATATATATATATTTGATCAAGTTCAAATTTGTTAATAAAGTGAACATTAAACAAAGTTTTTCAAGAGTGCTCAATACCAAGTAGAGCATTTATAAAATTACATAAACAATATATATATATATATATATATGGCACAGTACAAAATGGAATTCATTATGCTCAGCATTAATTTACATGATAGAAAAAGAAACACATGGATCAGACAGCAAACTGGAGTGAACGACACCATCACTACCATACGAATGGCAAAACATAGATGGGCAGGTCACTTTTCGAGATGTACAGACAACAGGTGGACATATAGAGCGACAGAATGGACCCCGAGGCAATGGAAAAGATCTAGAGGAAGGCCAAAAACGCGGTGGAGAGACGACATCGATATTCAACTAGGTCTTATTGGCCATGCCTAGTCAGGGATAAAACAAGGTGGAAAGAAACCAGGGAGGGGTTCCTCCACCTGGAGTGAAAAACAAAAAACGATTTGATGATGATATATATATATATATATATATATATATATATATATACAATAATATTTTTAAAATAAATATTAAATATTTAAAATATACCTAGAGACATCGATGTTTCATGCTAACGCAATCTTCAGTCTAGGAACTAATTCTCAACGGTCGGTGGGCGCGAACCCCGAACACAAATCGCCACTGATTCGTAGTCGGAGATCTTACCCGCAGGCCATTGCCAACCAGTTAGTAAATAGAGAGGAATTTTAACTGTAAGTAGCAGAATTACTACTACTCACCAAGTAGATAAGAGTGATCTACGAAGCGTCGGACCATGCATATAGCTATTTGTACTGCTTGTTTTAAAGCTCCTCGAAAAGTGCCCAGCCTCCGTGGGAGGGGGCTGATAAACAATAATATTTTAAAAATAAATATTAAATATTTAAAATATACCTAGAGACATCGATGTTTCATGCTAACGCAATCTTCAGTCTAGGAACTAATTCTCAACGGTCGATATATATATATATATATATATATATGTGCGTGTGTTTTTAAAATCTCAATTTTCAAGTTGGCTCATCATAACTTGAAATATCATTTTTCTTTTTCTTTGGTGCCAACAAAGCTTGCCAAGTTGTTCAACGTCTATATTTTTAACCTTGACACTTATTTGTGTGTTCACCTGTTTGCGTTTTACTTTTCAGGTTTTTCTACCGACCATTTTTTTTTTTTTGTTTTTTTCCCACAAACTTATTCTGGCGTTTTGGAGTTTTTTCTTTTTTTTTTCACGCCAAAGAAAAATAAGTTGTAAAGAAATCAATAATATTTTCCTTGTTCTTTCAATTTATATCTACTATTTTTGAAATTTTTTTTGGAAAATATGGAAAGAATGCTGATATAATAATAATAAGAAAGTTAAAAAATATTTTCTTTTTCTTTTTTTTAGGTGTGTGTATATGTATATATATATATATATATATGTATATATATATATATATATATGTCTCCTATATGTGTAAAAGTCAATGTTTGTGTGTTATGGAAATCGATATGTTAACAGAATATTCAAATAAGTTTTAATAAGTGTTAAATTTGTTCACAGAATCTAAAAACACCATTGAAAGTTTCCCTCAATTCCATCTGGGGTCACTAGGACAATTATTGGTTAGGTTCATAAAATAACTGAAATATAAAAGAAACAAAATTAATTTAAAAACAAAATAGATTTTCTTTGTTTCATAAAACAAAAATAAAATTAAACAAAGAACATCTCGCTGAAGAACGTATTTAAAAAAAGGTTTAAGCATTTAAATTATTTGATCATGAAAATATATATTCTTGAAATGGGCAGAAACAATTGTTTGCAAATAAACTCGTTTTGAAGGAAATATGGAATATTTCTCTGAACAAGTAAGGTTTACATGATGTTAAATCAAGAGCTCTAGTCATGCACTATTGAGCTACAACATAAACCTTTGTTAACTTAAAGAGATTTATATATATATATATATATTATATATATTATAATATAAAATGAAGTAATAAAATAAGGTGTCAATCAAATTTTATTAGAATTCAAAGTTCAAGCAAAGTATCCTTAAGTCCTTAGCTCATGAGTTTTCAAAGATAATTCTTCTCTTCAGAGGACCATTACCGCAGTTATACTACTACAGGTAATAAAATTAAGCTTGGAAAATATATAAAATTATATGCACAAATACATAAAAATACATAACATCAAATATATCAACCCAAAAACATACTTTTTTGTTGAATCTATACAATCCATCCAGGTCATACAAATTGAAAAACATAATCAGGAAAGACATTCAGAGGGTTGACCGAGGATTACTCCAAGTTATAAATAGCGGTCCATATACGAGAAATTGAAGGAGCTGACAGAGTTATCCAGTCGCGAAATGTGTCAATAATCGATGAAGTGAAAAGTATTCAATGTTAATGTTGATTATTACAACAATAAATAAATCAAAAAGTATGTTTTTGGGTTGATATATTTGATATGTATTTTTATTTATTTGTGTATATAATTTTATATATTTTCAAAGCTTAATTTTATTACCTGTAGTAGTATAACTGCGGTAATGGTCCTCTGAAGAGAAGAATTATCTTTGAAAATTCATGAGCTAAGGACTTAAGGATACTTTGCTTGAACTTTGAATTCTAATAAAATTTGATTGACACCTTATTTTATTACTTCATTTTATATTATAATATTAATGCTCTATCCAGTATATTGAGCTTCAGTTTTTATCCGAATGTTTCACTAATTATAAGATATTAGTTGACGCTTATATCTTTTGTTGGATTGCTTCATACATATATATATATATATATATATATATATAATTATTTATAAATAAATGTTATTTTCAAAATAAACACACATACACATGTGTTTCATGCGAAACCTGCAATTATCAGTCTGGGAGGAGACAATCCCTGTCGGTCACATGATTAGAACCCGATACGAAAGTCATGTTTTACTAAGTAGCCGAGGTGCGTACCAGTGCTCCACCACGTATTGTCTAGAAGTGGGAAGTAAATTAACATCTAAATAGCGAACACGGCGGCTATCCAGCAAGCAGTCGAGAGAACTCAATAGGCGGGGTCTAGAGTTATGCAGAATGACGACTTGTCAATTTAACTTAAAGTGCTCTATCTAGTGAGAGCTTTGAATATATATATATATATATATATATATATACCAATATTAATTTTAAATAAATAATATTAAATTATTTTTATCTACATACGCCAGTGTTTCAAGCTTTCGCTTTCATCAGTGCAGGGATGATAATCTCAGACGGTCGCACGGTTCGAACCCCTACCACAGAATCAACCTAGACTCCGCAAGCAAGCACCATAACGATTAGGCCATGAGACATTATCACATTCAAGAAGGAAATTTAAGTTCTATTTATGCGAAGGACCGCATATCTAGAAAGACTAACTAAATATTCTACGAACGTTGTCGGAATATGCCTTAACTACGTGTCAGTCTATTTTTAACTTACCCAAACAGGGCTCAACTTCAATCGTGTTAAAAGGGATTATAACAATATTAATTTTAAGTAAATAATATTAAATTATTTTTACCTGCATACGTCAGCGTTTCAAGCTTTCGCTCTCATCAGTGTAGGGATTATAATCTCAGACGGTTGCACAGTTCGAACCCCTGCACAGAATAAACTGAGACTCTGCAGGCAAGCGCCATAACCATCAGCCACGAGATATTACCACATTCGAGAAAGGTATATATATATATATATATATATATATATATATAGAACAGATATTTATCATATTCCAATAACCATGGTTTGTTTTATTACTTTTATTTTTGTTTTTATTTTTTTCACATTTCCAAAAATTCCAAATTTCTGTGAGATATATTTAACGGTCCGTTTCATTTGTTTTGTGCCAAACAACATATATATATATATATATATATATATAAGTCTGTTGGATTAAACGTGATCGATAACCTTTGCCGGTACATTCTTTTATTCTATTTTTCATGTTTATGAACCAGTAATTTGATGTTTTCTTTTCTAACTTTTTTTCTGGTGTTGGATAAGTAAATAGTGTTTTTTCGAAATAGAATCTACATATCAGCTTTTGGGGGCAAGGGAGAAGTGCCAGTGCCTACATGTAGTAGGGTGAGATTTGGGACAGTTTTTATTAATTTTAGAAAAACACCTCATATTAGGAACAGCAAATATGGGATGAAAGATTAGGCTAGCTGAACCAAGCTGCTCTCCTTTCACTACCAATGCTCGGGTCCTCACTTTACCCCAGTTGAAAAGAATGGCTCTCTCATTTCACTACCAACGCTCGAGTCCTCACTTTACCCCAATTAAAAAGAATGGCTCTCTCCTTTCACTACCAATGCTCGGGTCCTCACTTTACCCCAGTTGGAAAGAATGGCCCTCTCCTTAAACTACCAACGCTTGGGTCCTCATTTTATTCCAATTAAAAAGTATGGCTCTCTCCTTTCACTACCAACGCTCCAGTCCTCACTTTACCCCAGTTGAAAAGAATTGCTCTCTTCTTTCACTACCAACACTCAGGTCCTCACTTTACCCCAATTGAAAAGAATGGCTCTCTCCTTTCACTACCAACGCTCCAGTCCTCACTTTACCCCAGTTGAAAAGAATGGCCCTTTCCTTTCATTACCAACACTCGGGTCCTCACTTTACCCCAATTAAAAAGAATGGCCCTCTCCTTTCACTACCAACACTCGCGTCCTCACTTTACCCCAATTAAAAAGAATGGCCCTCTCCTTTCACTACCAACACTCGGGTCCTCACTTTACCCCAATTAAAAAGAATGGCTCTCTCCTTTCACTACCAACGCTCGAGTCCTCACTTTACCCCAGTTGAAAAGAATGGCTCTCTCCTTTCACTACCAACGCTCGAGTCCTCACTTTACCCCAATTAAAAAGAATGGCTCTCTCCTTTCACTACCAATGCTCAGGTCCTCACTTTACCCCAGTTGGAAAGAATGGCCCTCTCCTTAAACTACCAACGCTTGGGTCCTCATTTTATTCCAATTAAAAAGTATGGCTCTCTCCTTTCACTACCAACGCTCCAGTCCTCACTTTACCCCAATTGAAAAGAATGGCTCTCTCCTTTCACTACCAACGCTCCAGTCCTCACTTTACCCCAGTTGAAAAGAATGGCCCTTTCCTTTCATTACCAACACTCGGGTCCTCACTTTACCCCAATTAAAAAGAATGGCCCTCTCCTTTCACTACCAACACTCGCGTCCTCACTTTACCCCAATTAAAAAGAATGGCCCTCTCCTTTCACTACCAACACTCAGGTCCTCACTTTACCCCAATTAAAAAGAATGGCTCTCTCCTTTCACTACCAACACTCGTGTCCTCACTTTACCCCAATTAAAAAGAATGGCTCTTGCTCCTTCAAAATGCCCCCTGCTTTGATAAGTTTCTAATTTAATCTTCATCAGATGGCAGAAAAGTGGTGCAAAACTTCTGTTTTGGGGAATTAACTTTTTCTATCCTTGGACGAGTATTCTTCTAGTATATATATATATATATATATATATATATATATATATATATATATATATATAACACATATCTTAGACTATTATGTATCATTTTCAGCTGGCCATATTCTTCACAACGTATGCCTGTGAGTTAAGAGCCCAGTTCGCAACAATAATTCTGGAGGAATATGTCTGCTGCATACCAACAGAGTATTGTGGTCTTGCAGAGGAACATGGAAACAGCGGCAGGAGAGCTCAATTATTCAAGTTTTCTGAATGCCACAGTGAGAAGCTCAACTCCTTAAAGCCTGTGGTGTTTTCTGATTGCTTATTATTTGGCCTAAGCTTGTATAATCATATAACATATCGTCGCATGTGTTTTACAAATGATTGCTACTTGGATCCCCTAATGTCTTTTTTTTTTTTTTTTGTCTGATTTTGTCAATCTCGGCAGTCGTCATTTATACATCCGCATTAAACATTTTAATATCAGCTTCACAATAATTCTCTTTTCTTTTACACACTTGTTATTGATTAAAAAAATTATGCATGATATATATATATATATATATATATATATATATATATATCTATAATTAACTTGTTACAAATATCCAGGGGGTATGAATCCGAAGGAAGTTGAAACCGGGTTTATGAGAGTGCTCAATGAAAATTCAGAGCAAAATATATATTTTTTGATTTTATTCCATTAGTTGCGACAAAACAAGTTTTGTTTCATTGGTGCAAATAGCGACCAACTCATCGGGCTAGCGATGGAATTCAAGAGCGACCAACTCATCGGGCTAGCGATGAAATTCAAGAGCGACCAACTCATCGGGCTAGCGATGGAATTCAAACCCTTGAATTCCATCGCTAGCCCGATGAGTTGGTCGCTATTTGCACCAATGAAACAAAACTTGTTTTGTCGCAACTAATGGAATAAAATCAAAATATATATATATATGAAGAGTTTGGATGCAAAACGCGATAAACGCCATTTTCAAAATCACGAAACTGTCCCTACAAAAAGTGTTGCATTTCAACACTCGACGACACCCCGAAACTATGTGTTACATAATATGATACTGAAATAATTACTTATTGATTTCAACTAAAATCAGCTTTCATTTGAAGTCTAGATTTAATATATTCGTGTTTTTATTGTTTAAGGTCTCATTTAAAACGAATTGGATTTATCGCGTTTTGCATTCAAACTCTTCATATATATATATATATATATATATATATATAATATTAAATTATATTTTAATATTTTACCTACATTATATATATATATATATATATATATATATATAATTATATAATAGAGAATGGTAGTTTGCTTGAAGCATTACTGGGAATAGTAATATGTTAAGAGGGCTGAGGGCAATGCAAAGTGCCGGGTAGGTTGTAAGCTGGAAGGAACAAAAATAATAAATTGGGGGGGGGGGACTTACTATTTTTTTTTTTTTAAATCTTACATAACAGCAAGTGTGGTGTCGGCTGTGTGTGTTGTCCGGATGATGATTAAAAATCATTTAATATTTTTGGAAAATTTTCCCTTTGTGAAAAATAATAAACACCAAAGGAAAAGTTTGTCTGTGTAGGAAATTCACCAAAATGGATGCCAAAGGGAAGATTTACACTGACGATGCGTACAAATCCAATTGTTAAATATTTTACCTCATCGTTTCCTAAAATGCCCGATTCCTTTTTTGCTCACTATTATTTCAAAACTAATCTAATTTCCTCTTAAAATGTCGTATTTGGTCCCCCGATTTTATAAATCGGGGGACTTATGTTGTGAGGCATGTCCGTCCGTCCGGATGTTTCTCCGCAACCATCCATTGAATTTCTCTGAAATTTTGCATGAAGTTGTAACTTTGGTCAGGTTAGAAAGTGACATTCTCCGATTTTTGAAAAAAAATCTGGTTAGCCCCTCAGGGGGTCAAAAGGCTCCGAAATGGCAAAAAAATGACATTTTTTTTGCCCCATAACTTTTCATCCATCCATTCAATTTTTCTGAAACTTGGCCAAAATGTAGAGGCAATTGTTCTGGATATTAAATGAGCATCCTTAACCTCAGAAAAATTCTGGTTCGCGCCCCCAGGGGGTCAAAAATGCCCCAAAGTTATTGCATTTTACACTCGCCACATCAAGTCACATACAGAGGGGGACCACGCATGCGCGGCTTGTTATTACTATTCTTAATCTTATTTGGCAACCTGTTCCAAAAGTCTATTACTCTATTAGCAAAAAACAAAATTATTGTTCAATAGATATTCCTTACCAATAACCTTCCAGACTGAAGAAACATATTAAGAGAAAAAAATGGCCGACGTATTTGAAAATATCATTATTTTTAAAGTTTCAATTAAATCATCTTTCGAATAATGTAGTTAATCCCATTTCTCCCTGTAACTGTTACTCTTTTGTTTCTTCTCTTCGTATGCCTTCCAATCTCAATATTACATTTTAATTTCCATGTCGAGATACTTGAGACCAGACCTGAGGTCTTATTAGAGTTTTATATATCTTTAAAACAATGTTTGGCCCTCTTGAAATACTATTTTTGTCTATCCAATCATGTTGTGTGCCCTCGACACAATAGACAAAATATGATTGGTTTTCTCACTCTTGTATTAATAAAACCAATTTCTTTAAATCTATCTTGAAAACAAACTCGCAAATCGTATTTGTCATTTATTATTTTAATTTCGGTACTGATATCGATCCTGACCCAGTTTTCGTGAGGTTCGACTCGGAAGCGTTCGGCTGTCCTACGCAAACGCCCGAGTGTTGACGAGCCGAATGGTACCAGACGACAATTTTGATACAGTGCTGCGTCCTATAATTTTTAGTTATATTTTCAAGAAATTTTCTAAAAGAAACAACAACAAAAAAACAAAACAAGCAAAACATAGCGAAGTTACTGTTATCAAATAAATATTTTTTGTTATTTTGATACGTTGCTGCGTCCTATAATTTTTAGTTATAGTTGCAAGAAATTTCTTAGACAACAAAACAAAAACAAGCAAAACAGAGCGAAGTTACTGTTATCAAATAAATATTTTTAACCCTAACCCCTAACCCTAACAAAAAAAACAAAACAAGCAAAACATTATTATCATAGGACGCAGCACCGTATCAAAATTGTCGTCTGGTACAAATCGGCTCATCAACTCTCGGGCGTTTGCGTAGGACAGCCGAATGCTTCCGAGTCGAACCTCACGAAAACTGGGTCAGGATCGATATCAGTACCTTAATTTCTTTCACTCCCTCACACTCACTCACTATCCAGGTTTATAGTCTATTTTCCCTTCCACAAGAGGTTCAACGTTGTCTGGCTGTTCTTATGCTAAGTCTCCAGTGATCACGATTGTGGGGATTGACTGTGTCCATTTGCCACTGTTTACGGTGTTGCTTAATGGTTTATTTCCATGTCTTCCGAGGGCACCAGTTTTCTTTTTGCTGTCCAGTCTTAGGTCTCTGCATGTGCTGATATACCTCTTGCTTGTTTCAACATGCCGAATCAACAAAGACGGTTTGCCCTTATTAGGACATCAAGTTTTGGGATAGCCAATTTCTCAAGCAGAGTGTCTGATCTAATGTTCTGGACTTGGTCTCTCTTTACATTGCATATCCATCTAATCATTGCCGTCTCTGTTTCGATATATTTTCAAATTTAATATTCCTGGATCCAACATGGAGGACTTTGCATTCTTTTGTGTTAAATTTTAATTTCCACTGTTAGATAATAGGAGTTGTGTTTTGAGTGGAAAAGTTTAGATGTCAAGGGGTCAGGTGGAACTTATGAAAGCACGTGATTTCTGTGCAGAGCTATCTGTCTATCTATCTATCTATCTATATATATATATTTATTTATTTATTATATTTTATTTATTATAAATACCACATTACCGAAATTTATCCTCTGACGAGAAGAGTTTTATCTTTGAAAAACCATGGTTTAAGGATTAGTGTAACTCCTTACATCTGAACTTTCGATGTAATAAAATTTTATGTAATTTTATGCAATTTTTATCTTCATCTTTCCTTCTTTAAAATTGATTGCTCTACTCAACGTATTGAGCTTTACTTTATCACAATAGATCACTTTACGATACTTCACTTATCGATAATTCTATTATCATTAGTATATAATATATATATATAAAATATATATATATATATATATATATATAATATATATATATATATATGATTTTAAGCAGAGAAGACATGTCGCCTGGCTGATGTAGTGAGACGGGCTATCTGTTTATCTATCTCTCTCTTTCTCTCTCACGCACATACAGGTTGTCTCCCCGTCTTTAAATAACTGTAACAAATATTTTAACATCATCAACGAATAGTTCTATTTCTGAATGTACATTATTGTGTAGGTCTTTTATGGTTTAAAAAGAAAGTCTTTATTGAAACTTATTAACATATCAATTGGTTAAAAAGAAAAAGTCTACTTGGTGACGGTTTCCGGTTTTGGAATCCGAAATTTTCAAGCGGTTTTTATCAAAAAAACAGTTACCCATTATATTTTATGAATTTTAAGAATTTTTTTGGGGGGTGGGGGAGGGACAATTTGTTTTCATCATTTTTTTTTTTTTAAATTATTAAAACATAAGAAAATCAAACTGTTTTTTATAATTGGATTTTTTTCTTATTAGAAATAATCAAATCAAACTTTTTGTTGGGGGTAGTTCTAACTTTTTAGGCGATTACATGTGGTTTTACGACCTTGCAATTTGGACTTAGGGTTAGTGGTAAAAGAAATTTGGTTAACTCTCTTAACAAAATGTTTACAAACTAGTGAAATTAAAAATTCTGCTAAAATCTAAAATTACGAGGGACTGTTTTTTGATAAACACCGCTTGTCAATTTCCGATTTCAAAAACGGAAGCCGTCACTAAGTAGACTTTGTCTTTAACTCCTTTCATGAATATCAAAAAACAACAAAGGATACTGAACCGTGAGGAACACTAGAGGATATATACTGTGATTCAGAATGATTGTTATTCAGTTTTACCTTCGTACTTCTGCGAAAAAAACTCATACAATATTTACTATTTTGTTAGAAATACCATAATTTTTCATTTTCACAAGTAAACAGTAATGAGATATCGCATCAAAAACCCTGTGAAAAGTCTCCAGAAACAGGAAAGTTACCCTACTCAGTTTGTGAAAAGAGTTTAAACAATTTTTTTTTTTTTTTTATGGAAATCACTCCAGACAAGGCATGAAGCCACTTGCTGTAAAGAGCTAACAAGAACGAAAGATGATTATTGCAAAGAAAGGAGATGCCTATTGGCCTTAGTCTTGAAAAAAAAACAAAGGCTATAGGTAGGTGGAAAACAGTCAGCAGAAAGCCTACAGTTCTTGGAAAGAAGCTACTGTATTACAATGAGGTATCAAAACAGTGAATTGGGGAAGACCACTAGACCAATGAGTCAAACGAGCTGGAACAAAAGAAGCAGAGTATAGATCACACAATTCCGGAGAACACATGCCATACTAGTATTTATAGAAAAGACTGAGACTAGCAACATAACGTCTGTGAGAGAGAAGGTGTAGAGAAGAAGAAAGGGTGTGGCCAATCAAATTACAGATACGTTTCTGCACCTTATCAAGAACCCTCAAATGGGACAGAGATTCACCAGCCCAAATATAACAACAGTACTCCATACATGGTCTGATTGTAGATTTGTAGAGATAGAGAATAGCCTCAGGTGTGAGAAAGTGTTTTGAGCGATAGAGAGAACTGACTTTACGAAAAGCAGAAAGAGCAATGGATCTAATGTATGAACGCGAAGAAGGATTTGGTGAAGGAGAAAGACCAAGAAGTTTGAGAGTCGATTTCTCTTTAAGAGCAGAGCCATCCATGAAAATCTCAGGAAGAAAAGGGACACACCTACGATTGAAAGACGCTAGATTAGTCTTAATAGGATTAAACGAAAAAAAAACATTTTGTACCCCAATCCACCAACTCAATGTTATAGTATACTTGTAAGTATTAGGTACACAAGAAGTGGAGTAGAATATTTTCATTTTTTAAAAATTTTCTTTTATAGTAATGGGTCACCGCTTATTAAGGCTCAAAGGCCATTTGAGGATAAAGGTTAATGAGATTGTCAGTTTGAGAGAATTGGAGAGGATGGGTGAAATGGTTAGAATTCGATTGTTGAAGCCGATGACTCAATAAGGATTTGTTAACATTGGATTTGAAAATGACTATGTTGTAGTCAGCTGGGAAGCAGCCCTGTGATACTGTATTCGATATATGGAAACTTCTTGGAAAGAAACTTTGTTCATGGAAGTTCCATTTAGTTTAGGTGCACTGAGGAGGAAAGGAACATTCATTTTACATGTAGATTGAGAGATGATAACCCGTTTCCCTGTAAGACAATGGAGACGGATGAGAACTTGGATTGTTATATAATGGGACGCATGTGATGATGGACGTACACAGAGATCGCTTAACTTGCGCGGTTTGTAACATAGTCATCTCGTGCAAATTTGGTGCGATGTTTTCTCAGGAGTCGCGGTGACAGTTGAGACCCTCAGATCAAGGGTCAGTCTGCACCTGTGCGTTGATCACGAGATTTCGTGACGTCACAGTTTTCCCGGTGAGAAAACGGGAGTGAGATTGGAGTTCTTGACGGGAAGCCGACGAGTCAAGTCGCATTAGCAATGTAGCGATTAAATAAGATAGGGGAATTCAGATCCCCAAAAATGAGAGCCAGACGATGTCCCCTTCCTCCTTCCCTTACAAGTGACTAAGTAATTAGTTGAGTATTGATTTACTCCTCTCCAGGAGTTAAGCACAAGGCTAGTTTTTATCTTACTCCCACAAGTAAGATGTGACCCAAGGTCGGGTCGGGAAAGTGGGGTTTAAAAATTGCCTGGGCAGCCCCGTCGGCATTCCCCGGTAGGGGCGCCTCAGACAGTAAGGAATAAACTTACTCCTCCCCAAAGAGGGGAGGCAAAGCCTGGGAAGGTGGACCTCCCAGAACTGCACAGGACAGACCCATTGACCGGCGTAAATCAAGACCCGAAGGCCAAAACAACACCAGTATGGGGTGCAGTATCCATCGGAACAGATACTACACTTTGATCTTAGCCAAAAGGCCAAGAAGTCGCCTATTGCATGAGTATTTATTTACTCCTCTCCAGGAGTTAGGCACAAGGCCAGTTTTATCTTACTCCCACAAGTAGGACGTGACCCAAGGTCGGGTCGGGAAAGTGGGGTTTGAAAAGCTAGCGCCCGAGAGGTGAGCACTCTGGCCATTAAAAATTGCCTGGGCAGCCCTGTCGGCATTCCCCGGTAAGGGCGCCTCAGGCAGTAAGCAATAAACTTACTCCTCCCCAAAGAGAGGAGGCGAAGCCTGGGAGGGTGGACCTCCTAGAACTGCACAGGACAGACCCATAAACCGGCGTAAATCAAGCCCCGAAGGCCAAGACAATACCAGTCTATGGGGTGCAGTATCCATCGGAACAGATACTACACTTTGATCTTAGCCAAATGGCCAAGATCTTTTCACGATTATGCTATTTTCTTTGGGGAGGGTAGATTCTTGAATCTTATCAGCTAAGATCTCATTAGATGTTTTGCTTCACTTTTCAAACTTTGAGTAGTGCTAGCAAAACAATAGCACCTTCTTTTGTGCAACAGTCCATGAAAAAAAAGAAACATAAGAGGCTTAAACGCCTCTTATGTTTCTTTTTATTTTATTTAAAAATTTTTTATTTATTTTGCTGCATTTGATGGAGATAGGGGGCCAGAACCTTTTTTCTCAAGGCCTGATGGCTGACCCTGGTTGACCTCTGTCATGGCTGGAGCACCATTTCCAGAGGCAGGAAGGTTCACATCATTGCTTACACCTTCCCGCCTGGTGTATGAACGGGTTGATGGGCCCTTTTTATCCTGGGTGCCGGCCTACCAGTATTTATTTTTGTTTTTATTCATATTTTTTCTTATTCATTTCCTCATTGTCAACAGCTTCTAATTCTTTATTCGAAGCTGCCTTCTATTAATAGAGGGGGTACCCCCGTCCGCAGTTTGGGAGACGTGCTGGATGGCTTGAGGAGACTGCACACCATTGTTTTTTAATATTTGGTCAGGGTTTACTTCAAGTTAAAAGTATCCTCATGTCAGCGTCTCTGACAAACCCCTGTACAGAGAGAGACCGAAGACACCCGAGGATGGTGTCTAGTAGGCATTCAAGTCCTTCCCTGAGATAGATATAGATATATAATATATATATATATATATATATATATATATATATATATATATATATAATATAGGGTGGGCAAAAATAAGGGTCCTATTTTTAAAAATTCATAACTTTTTTATTTATTGATTTTTTTTTTTTTTTTTTTTTTTTTTAGAATAAGTAAAGGACCCCTTCCGAAGCAAGCATGAGCCGTATTAGCCCTAAGGAACGTACCCTCATTTAGAAAACATTATTTTTGCTTAAAAAACTCAAAACAGTGTAAAAAACAATACTTTAGTTTTTGTAAGTTTTAAGAAGTGTTTTTCGGCTAAAATTTGTTTTGTTTATTTCAAAAAATCTCGGAAGGGTCAGTCTACACACACATAAAGTTTGGTGAGTTTATCTTTTATTTTGTGGAAGTTATTCAAATTTAAAGATAGGACCCTTATTTTGGCCCACCCTGTATATATATATATCGTGTGTGTGTGTGTATCCAAATGCAACTTTTTTATTATGGACTTTCTGAAGGAAAAGGATCACCTTATAAACCAAAAAAGAAAAAAAAGAATTCTCTAAAAACCTCTGAAAAAATATGGAACCCTGAACAATAATTAGGAACAGTGTTATCATCAAGACAAATCGGTTACGCTAGTACAGTCATGTTGAGCTATTGAAATAGATCTTATTTGAACAGTAAGTGTTGTGTTTCTGCGTCATTTTTGCAGGTTTTGTTACGCGTCGTAATGGTATTTTTATCTCAATGCCGAGGCTAGTTTGCTCGAATGATCATTGCTTCCATTACAATTAATTTTTATTTACCACCAGATGACATTACATTTGTAAGGATTTTTCACTCGTTTGAAGTCTGTATTTTTAATTATACGCTGAAAATTGGCTTCACAACAAAGACGCCAAGTTTTCTAATTTCCAACAAACTTTCAACAGTCATAATTCGGTGGCTAATTGAGCTACCAAAATAAATTTGGTTCCATTGTTTTGTAAAGATGTGCTCAAATTAAAAGCTTTTAGATATAAACAAAAATAAAATTATTGTTTGGCATCCATAGTAAAAGTAAAGTAATTGTTACACCAATATCCTCTCTCTCCCCTTACCCCTCTCTCTCCCCTTACCTTTTCTCTGTCTCTCTCTCTCTCTCTTTCTCCTTACCTCTCTCTCTGCCCTTACTTTTTTTTTTTCATTTTAATTTAGTTTATCTAAAGAGATCAAGGGGCCTACTCTTGAGGCTAACACTTGATTTCCCTATGAGTAAAATTTATATCCGAGGGCTCTCTTAAGGATAGATGTGGTTCCTTTTAGGGCTGCTATCTGTACTTCCCTACAATTTGGTTTTCCGGGGATTGTTTCTAAGTATTTACTTAGATTTTTTTTCACCAGACCAGTTGCCCCCACTACAACCGGTATGATGTTTATTTCATCGAGGGACCATGTTATTTTTAGATCATTTTTGAGATCTTGGTATTTTGTTATTTTTTCCCGTTCGGCTCTATTGAGACCGTAGTCATTTGGGACGGTTACATCAATGATGAGAGCAGGTTTTTCTGGTTTGTTCCAGATGACAATGTCTGGTTTGATGACCTTGTCTTTTATGTATCTGCCCACCTGTATGTCTTTATCATAGAACACTGTCACTTTTCCATTCGATGTTATGGGTGGGGGTTCATGTTCCCAGATGTTCAGTGATCTTTCTAGCTGCATCTCTCCGCAGATCTTCCAATGTAGGTATTTACATACTTTGTTGTGGCGGGCAGTGTAATGGCCATCAGCCAAAAGGATCTTGCATCCAGACATTAGGTGGCTTGGACTTTCGATGGCAGTGTGTGTGTCTCTCTACACTTAGCTCTCCCCTCTCTCTCTACCCTTACCCTCCGCCCTCTCACTACCCTTACCTCCTTCCCTCTCTCTACCCTTACCTCCTTCCCTCTCTCTCGCTACCCTTACATCCTTCCCTCTCTCTCTACCCTTACCTCCTTCCCTCTCTCTCTACCCTTACCACTTCCCTCTCTCTCTCTCTCTACCCTTACCTCTTCCCTCTCTCTCTCTACCCTTACCTCCTTCCCTCTCTCTCTACCCTTACCTCCTTCCCTCTCTCTCTCTACCCTTACCTCCTTCCCTCTCTCTCTCTACCCTTACCTCCTTCCCTCTCTCTCTACCCTTACCTCCTTCCCTCTCTCTCTCTACCCTTACCTCCTTCCCTCTCTCTCTCTACCCTTACCTCCTTCCCTCTCTCTCTCTACCCTTACCTCCTTCCCTCTCTCTCTCTACCCTTACCTCCTTCCCTCTCTCTCTCTACCCTTACCTCCTTCCCTCTCTCTCTCTACCCTTACCTCCTTCCCTCTCTCTCTCTACCCTTACCTCCTTCCCTCTCTCTCTCTACCCTTACCTCCTTCCCTCTCTCTCTCTACCCTTACCTCCTTCCCTCTCTCTCTCTACCCTTACCTCCTTCCCTCTCTCTCTACCCTTACCTCCTTCTCTCTACACTTCCCTCCTTCCCTCTCTCTCTACACTTCCCTCCTTCCATCTCTCTCTACCCTTCCCTCCTTCCCTACCCTTACCTCCTTCCCTCTCTCTCTCTACCCTTACCTCCTTCCCTCTCTCTCTCTACCCTTACCCCTTCCCTCTCTCTCTCTACCCTTACCTCCTTCCCTCTCTCTCTACCCTTACCACTTCCCTCTCTCTCTCTCTCTACCCTTACCTCTTCCCTCTCTCTCTCTACCCTTACCTCCTGCTCTCTCTCTACCCTTACCTCCTGCTCTCTCTCTACCCTTACCTCCTGCTCTCTCTCTACCCTTACCTCCTGCTCTCTCTTTTTCTACCCTTACCTCCTGCTCTCTCTTTTTCTACCCTTACCTCCTGCTCTCTCTCTCTCTCTACCCTTACCTCCTGCTCTCTCTCTCTCTCTACCCTTACCTCCTGCTCTCTCTCTCTCTACCCTTACCTCCTGCTCTCTCTCTTTCTACCCTTACCTCTTTCCTTCTCTCTCTACCCTTACCTCCTGCTCTCTCTCTCTCTACCCTTACTTCCTGCTCTCTCTCTACCCTTACCTCCTGCTCTCTCTCTCTCTCTACCCTTACCTCTATACTTCTCCCTCTCTACCCTTACCCCCATTCCCGCTCTCTACCCTTACCTCCTGCTCTCTCTCTTTCTACCCTTACCTCTTTCCTTCTCTCTCTCTACCCTTACCTCTTTTCTGCTCTCTTTCTACCCTTACCTCTTTTCTGCTCTCTTTCTACCCTTACCTCTTTCCTTCTCTCTCTCTACCCTTACCCCCATTCCCTCTCTCTACCCTTACCCCCATTCCCTCTCTCTACCCCTTTCTCTCTTCTCTCTCTCAACCCTTTATAATGAAAAGAAAATTCTTGTTTCGAATACCAAATAGTTGTATTATATTTACTCGTTCGCATAGCATATCTAGCATGACAAGGTTACCTCATTCCATCTTTATTTTAATTGGTCCCCCGATTTAAAAAATTGGGAGACCTATGTTTTGAGGCATTTCCGTCCGTGTGTGTGTCCGTCCGGATTTTTCTCCGCAACCATCCATTGAATTTCTCTGAAATTTTGCATGAAGTTGTAACTTTTGTCAGGTTAGAAAGTGACATTCTCCGATTTTTGAAAAAAAATCTGGTTATCTCCCCCAGGGGGTCAAAAGGCCCTGAAATGGCCGAAAATGACATTTTTTGCCCCATAACTTTTCATCCATCCATTCAATTTCTCTGAAACTTGGCCAAAATGTGGAGGCAATTGTTCCTAATAGAAACTATGTAACGCTGACTTTGGGAAAAATCTGGTTCGCGTCCCCAGGGGGTCAAAAGCCCCCATAAATGGCAAAAAATGAACCTTTTCTCCCATAACGTTTGATCCATCCATTCAATTTTTCTGAAACTTGGCCAAAATGTAGAGGCAATTGTTCTGGATATAAAATGAGCATCCTTGACCTCAGAAAAATTCTGGTTCGTGCCCACAGGGGGTCAAAAATGCCCCAAATTTCCCAAATTTATTGCATTTTACACTCGTCACATACAGAGGGGGGACCACGCACGCGTGGCTTGTTATATCCGTTTATTTTGGAGTTTAAGTGATGATTGCCTTTAGTCATATTAAAAATCGTGACCCACCCCGTTTATGACACATCGACATCTCAAGAACGGTTTCTGCCAAACATGGTGTAATTTTGTCAAATATTTTTAGAGGTGTTTAAATATAATGAAAATAAAATTTTCGTTTGGAATTCCTACTCTCTCGTAAGTTTACGTTAATTTTTTTTCTATAATCTCTGAAATGATTTGTCGATCGATCGATCAGGTTAGGGCCTCTGTCTTAAGTTTGAAATAGTATTTCCATCGCTAAATGGCCCAATTGACTTCAGAATATCGAGTTATTTTCTTTTTCGAACCAGGGCTGTCACTTTTTGCTCACATTGACATTACATCCAGCTAAGAGCACGAGTTAGCAAGTCTATCATACCTTACAGGGGACGAGGGGTTCCTAAGGGATGACAAAGATGGAAAAAGTTTCGGAAAAAAAGATGGAAGACAGCATGCAATTCTCTCCAGAAAAATGGAGTGGACAAAGCAATTTAGAAAGAAAACAAAAACAACAAAAAAATGTGCGGAAAAATCCCAGATTCCTCAACATCCGCGAAATGTAATTGGAAAGTTTATTTCTTTTCGTAACAAGCTTCCATGTTTGAACTCGATGCTTTTCAATATACGGTTTATCAGGGGAGATAAGCACGCATGTTCGTAACATTTCTTTCTTTTAAACCCAGCATGATACACATTAATTGAAGAGATAGGATCGAGTTCTCTTGAAGAATTACCCAAGTGAGATTTATTTGTTTGAAACATTGGTTCTTGGCAAATCACCAAAGTTGAGCAACATTGAACCTGGTCAGCACGTGGATGGGTGACAGTTTGCTACAATCAGGTGCTCTAAGTTTGGTAATCTCGAAGGTTGTAAAAAGAAGTCACTTTTCTCTGATATTCTGGGGAAAGATACAAATCAATCACTTATCACTAGCTAAGAGTGAATAGTAGGGTAGACTTAACTGAAGCCGAGATCGAACAACTAGT
The DNA here is from genome assembly GCA_963556195.1 of Sepiola atlantica. Taxonomy (NCBI): domain Eukaryota; kingdom Metazoa; phylum Mollusca; class Cephalopoda; order Sepiida; family Sepiolidae; genus Sepiola; species Sepiola atlantica. Next base: position 20,126,789 of record OY744541.1, on the reverse strand, counting down.
CTAAGAGAAAGAAAACTCTTTAAATAGCACCATTTCTACTCTGCTTACCCCAGCATTTCTACTGGTCATCTCTGGATTCTGCTACTGGACTTGAATGATATCTGGTCAGTAGAGATGTGGTTAGAGATTGTGCAACACTTTGCAATAAACTTCTCAGCACGCAGATACACTTTTCAGAGCATGTCTCTTGTCTCTGGAGATAGGAGGGCGCTCTAATTTTCGCAGAATTAAAACATCAAAATCCAACGAGTTTATTGATTGAGGTGGGGAGATAAGAGTTACCTTTGGTTTCGTCATTGGTACCCCGATTTATAAAATCGGGGGACTTATGGTTTGAGGCATGTCCGTCCGGATTTTTCTCCGCAACCATCCATTGAATTTTTACTGAAATTTTGCATGAAGTTGTAACTTTGGTCAGGTTAGAAAGTGACATTCTCCGATTTTTGAAAAAAAATCTGGTTAGCCCCCCCCCCCCTCCAGGGAGTCAAAAGGTCCCGAAATAGTTAAAAATGACATTTTTTGCCCCATAACTTTTCATCCATCCATTCAATTTCTCTGAAACTTGGCCAAAATGTGGAGGCAATTGTTTCTAATAGAAAATAAGTATCGCTGACCTTGGAAAAAATCTGGTTCGCGCCCCCAGGGGGTCAAAAGCCCCCAAAATGGCAAAAAATGACCCTTTTCTCCCATAACTTTTTATCCATCCATTCAATTTTTCTGAAATTTGGCCAAAATGTAGAGGCAATTGTTCTGGATATAAAATGAGCATCCTTGACCTCAGAAAAATTCTGGTTCGCACCACCAGGGGGTCAAAAATGCCCCAAATTGCCCAAATTTATTACATTTTATACTCGCCACATCAAGTCACATACAGAGGGGGACCGCGCACACGCGGCTTGTTTTATTCTAATTTTTGTATAGGTTCTTCAATGCTGCCAATTTTACATAATCATGCAGATTTCTGGCTAAGCTATTCATTTAACGTCACTTTTCCCTTGTTTAGAGTTCAGACGTTTTCTGCTATTACGCAAGCTCACTCTCCACTTTTCATGGTTCAGCAGGTCAGCAGTCTTTAAATTCCAGTCTGTGTAGTCTTGTTCACTTGTCCAATCATTTGCTTCCAAGTTTTCTTTGGCCGGTCAATCTTCCTGCGATTTAGGACATTCATGCTTCTGCAACAGTTTATCCAGGAAGATAAACGTTTCACAGATTTTTTTTTTGATTTTTTTATAAAATACTGTATGTAATACTCATATGTACTTAATTCTGTGTTTGACTTAAATGTGTTTAATTATATACTGTCTTATTGCCTGTCTATTGATTTCCCACTGACGAAATTCTTGAAATCCCATGCTGGCTGACTAATTATTTAATTAATCTAGTTCTTTCTAACGTATCAATACTAATAGACGAGGCAGGCAGTCATAATGATTTCTTTCAATATTTTAAAACATATATTCAAAACAATCCCTAAGTACCCGGTCAATGATATGAGAATAAATAAATTAAAAAAAAAAATAGAGAAATGACGTCCTTACTATGATAGAGAAAAAAAAAAGAAGCAAAATGTCTTCCCAACTGCTTGAAAAGAAGATACCCCCACCCCCTATTGAAAAACATTATTATTATATTATTTTCATTGTTCGTCTGCCGAGGTTAGATGTTTCGTAAATGACTTTCAACTTTTTCTATCTGTTGCCATTTCACTTGTCACCGCCAGGATAAGGTCGTCATCAACTGTTCCACTCCATGTCTTTGGGCCATCACTATCAATGTGAGACTCACTTGGGAGCATTTTGGATGACTGAGAGCGGGCGACGTGGCCATAGTAGTTGAAGCGTCGTTGGGCAACGTACTTTCTCATGAAGGCCTGTAGAGTGAGACTTGCGATTTTCTCCATCCGATGCACTGCAGCGAGGATCATGTCGTTTTAACGTTCCATCATTGGCCATGTTTCGCAGCCACACAAGAGTACAAGTCGGTCATGTGTGTTATATGCTGCCACTCTTGCATACAATGGGAATCCCTGCCTGTTGTAAAACTGTTGACAGCTACCTGAAGACATTGAGAAGTATATTTCGGAGCCGTTGTGCAATAGATAAAAATGCCAAGTCAAAATCAGTTCTAAGTGACAGTCGTCCGGAGGTTGAAGGTTCAATCCTCAGTACGGGCGATACTAAGAATAAAATTACGAATCACTTAAGAATTTGATTGACCTTACGCTCTGACTTGCGAAAGTTTGTTTGAAGTTTTGGAAAGAATTGACGGGGGCAAAAAAGAGAAAGGAAAGAAAGAGATACGAACGAATAAGAAGAGAAAGAAAGAATAAAAGGAACGAAGACAACGTGGACTTTTTTTCCTCTTCGTCTATTTGCTTCTTCCGTGCATCATCTCGCTCTATCACTTTCACTCTCACTCTCTTTTTTGTATCTTTATATATCTCTCCCTATAAATTTCTCCGTTTCCTACCTTGCTTTCTCATCGCCTTCTCCTTGTCTCTATCACTTTTCCTCACCTCGCTTCCACATCTCTCTCTCTCTCTCTCTCTCTCTCTCTCTCTCTCTTATATATATATATATATAATCTCTGGCACATACACTTTACCTTCTCTCATGATAGCACTTTCTGATCCCCTCTCTATTTAGAAAGAATGATCAACAGAAAAGTCACAGAATGTTTATTTCTTTAACCAAGTGATAGATTGTATGCGTATGTACAGGGGGTTTCTAAAATCGATAGCATAACTTAGAAATTAAGTTCTATATGTCAGGGATGTGAGTTCTCTGCTTTTTTTTTAATTCAGAAAAAGCGGAATTCCGCTATTTTTTTTTTTTTTTTGTAATAAAAGACCACATCGCTATAGTTTTACATCTTTATTTTTTTCGTCCTTTGGCTCGATTTCATTTCTCTCTCTCTCTCTCTCTCTCTCTTTATCTTTCTTTCTCTTTTACTGTTTTTTCTCTCTTCCTCTTCCCATCATGTTTTGTCTTGCCTTACTTCGTCTCCCTTTCCTCCTTTCTCTGAAAATGTTAATTTGGTCATACTTCAACCGATTCATGAGTAGGGGATGTAAAAGACTTTTGTTTCATCAATATGTTTTCCAGTCTCCTTTACACCATATCCGTCGAGACATTCAGTATGGAAAAAAAAAGAGTATTGTAGATTAACACCCTTCGCTAAATCCCTACCCTCCAAAAATGAGATTCTCTCTTTTTTTTTTGGTCCCCCGATTTTATAAATCGGGAGACCTATGTTTTGAGACATTTCCGTCCGTCCAGATTTTTCTCCGCAACCATCGATTGAATTTCTCTGAGATTTTGCATGAAGTTGTAACTTTGGTCAGGTTAGAAAGTGACATTCTCCGATTTTTGAAAAAAAATCTGGTTAGCCTCACAGGGGTTCAAAAGACCCCGAAATGGTAAAAAATGTTATTTTTTGTCCCCTAACTTTTCATCCATCCATTCAAATTCTCTGAAACTTGGCCAAAATGTGGAAGCAATTGTTCCTAATAGAAAATAAGTATCGCTGACCTTGGAAAAAAACTGGTTCGCGCCCCCAGGGGGTCAAAAGCCCCCAAAATGGCAAAAAATGACCCTTTTCTACCATAACGCTTGATCCATCCATTCAATTTTTCTGAAACTTGGCCAAAATGTAGAGGCAATTGTTCTGGATATAAAATGAGCATCCTTAACCTCAGAAAAATTCTGGTTCGCGCCCCCAGGGGGTCAAACGAGGGTCAAAAATGCCTCAAATTGCCCAAATTTATTGCATTTTATATTCGCCACATCAAGTCACATACAGAGGGGGACCACACACTCGCGGCTTGTTTTTTAGGCGATTATTAGTGAACTCCCTGACCCCTAAGTTTGGAAAATGGTTGAGGTTTATGGTCCCTCAGGTTGAGAAATTCATCTCGATTTTAGATTTTTGCCATTGGCCAATCACATCCCTGATATGTGTCAAGAAGCCGCGTTGCTTTTGTAATGCCCCTTTATTACTAATCTCATTCCCTTTTGATCGATCATTGGTTTGTACTCTAGTGCTACCTGATCAGGCTGTCTTAAGATATCGGCTTCCTGACCCAAAATACACCAAACATTGATGTTTTATTGTTTCTTTTTCTCTTTGCAAAACTCAATAATGTTCTGCAAAATCCAATACAAAACAACAATCCCCTCCCCCCCTTTCATTCAGCCAAACACCATAAATAAATCCTTGAACATATAAAGAACTTGAAGCATAAAAACTTTTGTTAAAATGACCGGATTCATCATTAAATAACCTGAAAAGGGTTGGTATACCATAAAACAACCAAACCAAACCAAACACCATATATAAATACTTGAACATATAATGAACTTGTATCATAAAAAACTTTTACGGAAATGACCGGATTTGGCATTAAATAACCCGAAAAGGGTTGATATGCCGTAAAACAAAACAACCAAACCAACAACCCTTTGATTTGTACTGATCATTTTTATTTATCTGACTTTGATCTGTTGTATTCTGTTACCTGAAATAAGATGGGCCAACATTTGCAGGATGCCGACAGTTCCCCATGTTGACTCTCAAAGGAGTACCTGCCTTCCCAATCATGATGCTCAAATCTTTCTTCTGAACGCCATGACTTTTACGATTTAAGGCTAATTATATATATATATATATATATATATATATATATATATATATATATTAGTAGAATACCCGTTCCAGGATGAGTAAAATTAATTCCCCAAACAGAATAGTTTTGCACTACTTTTATGCCCCCTAAACAAAGATTAAAATCAAGAAATAATAATACTAAATCTTATGTCTAGAATCCTTATTCTAGTGTAAAGGGTCGTAAGAAGAAATTGAAATGCAGGGAATCTTCATTACGGCTTAAGCTTTAGGGGACTTAATATGAACCTGAAATTCGTGAAATCTTGCTTAATTGGTGTCTAATGACTATGGATCAAATTCAATGTAAATCTGAAATATTAGAATTTTCGAATAGGAGGTTGTGCCCATATTATGTCCCCTAAAAGTGCTTTAAAATACTCCAAAGAAAAAGAGATTTTGGGAATATTTATTAATTGATGTCTACTACCTATTGTTAAAACTTTAAAAAAATTGGAGGTATCTGAATTTTCACGAAGGGCTTCCACCTCGTTTCTCCCCCCCCCTTTTGCATAAAACTGAATTAAACTAAATATAACCCACATTATCACCCTTTATGCCTTGCAGCTGTGTTCCGAAATTTCATAATCATCGGTTAATTAGTTTAGTAGTCAATACAAATATATAAACATACCTAACTTTTATATATATATAATATATATATATATATATATATATATATATATATATATATATATCCCTTTTTACTTTCATTTTACTTCAGTAAGTTCTCAGAAATCAAGGGGACCGTTTCTGGAGATTACGCTTGATTTTTATATGAGATAAATAGATATCCGAGTGTTCACTCAAGATTCTCCTCCACCTCTCAAACGTTGAGTTGGTAAAGCAATGAAGAACACTAATTTTCCTCTCCCCTGAATTCGCCACTTAATTATGTTATAGTTTATCTTTTTTGTTGTCTTTTCTGATGTTTACTGGATTCCAGGACAAGAATTCATCTGGTCTGGTGGAGTGTCCAGCTTGAGGTAACATCACTAGGAGAAGGTGCACCATTTCTCGTATGAGCCAGTGTATAGCCGTGTTGAGGGGATCTGATTTGGGCTTCGAATACTATGTTATTTTGAATATTTGGTTAGGGTTTTCATTGTAGGGTGAAGTATCTTCATGTCAGGTTGTCCTGACAAACCCTTGTACAGAGAGACCGAAAACACTCGAGTACGGTGTCTAGTAGGTAATTCAAATTTTTTATTTTCCTTTTCTTTCATTTGCTGGGGACGGGGCATTCTTCCAAATGCCATACGATCACCCGCTATTTACAGACTTCAACCGAGAGCTCTTTTCAGGATTCTGGCTGTTCCCTTTGTGTGTAGATAATTCAAACTCTGTGTGTGTGTGTGTGTGTGCATTTAAGCAGCATTTTTTTCTTTCCAGCAGATTTATTAAGTACAACCAATAGTTGTTTGTTTTTCTAGATAAACCAATAAGATTCTGCCATTTTCAAATATCATTTATTAGAGTTAAGACTCGATAGAGTAAGTTCGGAGAACTTCTGCCATTACTAACCAGCAGAGCGTTACCATTGTCGACCAAGGAAAAGAGTCTATCAGGTATGTGTATGCAGTGTAATTATGTATGGAAGTAAAACCTAGCCAGTGAGGGTTGAGGACATGCGTTGCATGGAGAGAAAGGATATGAGAATGATATGTGGATGTGTAATATGATTCTTAAAGACAGACTTAGATCTGATGACCTCAGAAAAAGATTAAATCAGGACAGTATAGGGAGATGTGTGCAGAACATGAGATTTCGATGGTATGGGCACATTGGAAGAATCAATGAGAATTCTTGTGTCAGTAGATGTAGAACAGTTAAGGTAGCAGGTCCAGTTCACAATGATAAAAATGGACTTGAGATAAAAACGGATAAAGACCTAGCCAAAGATAGGTTAGTTTGAAAGTCAGTTTCTTTAAAGCCGTCTAACACATGCCAACATGTAAAACAAATGTTAAACCGAATATAATGATGATGATGATGATGATGATGCTTTACTAACTACGTATTTCAAACCTGAAGATGAATCCTTGTAGTCGAAAGCTCCTGTGTACATTAAAAGAATTTGATATAAGCTTGATTTTTCTGGAGCTTGCAAATATCTTAATAGATTTCACCAGGGTGGTAGAGTTAGAAGATATAAGGTCTGAATTCGACTCCAACTCCTTATTTTAAGATCTTCCAATGTTCAGGCTGTCTGTTTATTCTTCAGCGATTGAAAAATTTGATTTGACTCCTTCCAAAACATCTGACTCCGCAACCCTGAATTTTATACACTTTATTAAAATTTTGTCTTGGGAGTTGAGTAAAAAAACAATTCTTTGTTCATTCATCATACATTCAGATCAGATTGTCTGAAGATACCGGCCTCCTGACTTAAAATGCACCAAACATTGATGTTATTGTTTTTTTCCCTTCCCGTTGCAAAACTCAATCATGTACTGCAAAGCTAAAAACAAAACCAAAAATTTTTTCTTCTACAAAACAACCAAACGAAACACCATAAATAAATATTTGAAGATATAAAGAACTTGAAGCATAAAAACTTTTACCAAAATTACCTGATTCGGTATTAAATAACTAACTAAATCTTCAAAGTAAGTTATTATATTGCTAATAACATGGTATAACAATAACAAATGAAAATTGGCTTAGTTATAGTCACAATCAAAGTTTGATATGCCAACTTAAAAGCTATTTAGATACAATTTGAAGATATAAAGAACTTGAAGCATAAAAACTTTTACCAAAAATAACCTGATTCGCCATTAAATAACTAAAACCAGTTTGTTGTGGATGAAATCAAATTAACAACATTAATAAGATTTTTCAATTTTCTCTTTTCAATTATTTGATATTACATTTAAGCCTGTATCTATCTTTGTTATTCTTACTGTGTAACATTACCACGAATCATAATAAGAAACTTCAATGTGTTAGCTGTTAAAATGAATGTTTTATTAACAGTCAAAATTGTGTTTCAATGTAATTTTTACACGTTTTTGCTAGGGGTAATGAGATTATTCCCAATTTTTATGCTAATTTGATTTAATAATTATCGCTTCCATTATGATCAATTTTCATTTACCACAAGATGACATTACATTTGTTATTGGTTATAAAAACTTATTGATAGGCTGATAACTTTTTGATCAGCAAACGAACTAAATCTTCAAAGTATGTTATTTTATTGTTAATAACATGGTACAACAATACCAAATGAAAATTGGCTTAGTTATAGTTAGAATCAAAGTTTGATATGCCAACTTAAAAGTTATTTAGATACAACTTTTAAAACCTCACAAGATAACTTTATATTTTATATATTAACAGACTGCGTTTGACAATACCAAAGAACAGATTGAGATGGATATTAACCGACTGTATTCAAGCCATAGATCGATATACAGATCAAAGTTGCGTTTCCATGTCATTTTTGAACGTTTTCTTTGAGAGGTAATAGAATTTTTCCCAAACGTTTAGGCTGGCTTGATCTAATAAGTATTGCTTCTATTATGATTAATTTTAATTTACCACAAGATGACATTACATTTGTAAGGATTTTTCCACTTGTTTGAAACCCATATTTTTAGCTCTACAGTGTGAAAATTGGCTTCTGAATAACACACACGAGATGGCGAATTTTCTAATTTCCAACATATTTTGAACAGTCATAATTAGATGGTTATTGAACTACCAAAATAAATTTGGTACCATTGTTTGTTTTGCAACAATCTATATGCCAACATTAATAGTTTTTAGATTAAAATTTTTAAATTTTCTTTTATCATAGTTCACCCCAAACAAGGCAGGCCACCACTGTAGACGTAAGGGGCTACTGAGAATTAGGGTGAAAGTTTTGGGGGGTCATCCTAACTTTTGAGCTATGCAGCGAGATATCTGTTTACGTTAGTTTTAAATTTCTGCATGTCGGTACAGTCGGGGGAAACAGGGAGCAGGGAGAGAGTTCCAGAGTCTGGCAGCACAGAGAAAGAAGCTATTGGAGTAGAAGGCTCTCCGACATCTGGGGACCTCCAGTCTATGGATGGGACATAGTTGATTATCGGGTTGGTCTAGTGTATATATGTCAAGGGGGGGGGGCATAAAAATAAGCTTTTTGTTCAGGATACCTACTTAGAGACAATGGATACATTCTGACAATCTGCCTGTATGATAAGTTTAAGTAGTAAAAGAAGAACTGCACAATTCCCAAACACATTTTTCCTCATCGCGCATTTCTTGATTCCAGTTGCATTTCTTGATTCCAGTTGATTCCAAGGAGATTTCTTAGATGACTTAAAACCATGCCGGGATAAGCTGAGAAAAACTGGGGTAATTTCGGAGTTTTTCTTCTAGACTCCATGCTTTACCAAAAATTGAGAGTCTAGTCTGTTCAACTATGTCAGCTATAGCTAGACCATTCATACCTTTCCCAAGGGAAGAGCTATATGAGAGATTTTTTTTTACAGTTGACTTTCTACCTTTCTATGATGCGGAGTCAATCGGAAGCAAGTAATTTTTAGTTGTAATTTTTGGGAAATCTGAGTCGGGAGTTGTCAATTTTTTTGTGGTAGTTTTGGGGAAATCTGAGTCGGGAGTTGGCAATTTTTTGTGGTAGTTTTGGGAAAATCTGAGTCGGGAGTTGGCAATTTTTTGTGGTAGTTTTGGGAAAATCTGAGTCGGGAGTTGGCAATTTTTTGTGGTAGTTTTGGGAAAATCGGAGTCGGGAGTTGGCAATTTTTGGTGGTAGTTTTGGGAAAATCGGAGTCGGGAGTTGACAATTTTTGGTGGTAGTTTTGGGAAAATCGGAGTCGGGAGTTGGCAATTTTTGGTGGTAGTTTTGGGAAAATCGGAGTCGGGAGTTGGCAATTTTTGGTGGTAGTTTTGGGAAAATCGGAGTCGGGAGTTGGCAATTTTTGGTGGTAGTTTTGGGAAAATCGGAGTCGGGAGTTGGCAATTTTTGGTGGTAGTTTTGGGAAAATCGGAGTCGGGAGTTGGCAATTTTTGGTGGTAGTTTTGGGAAAATCGGAGTCGGGAGTTGGCAATTTTTGGTGGTAGTTTTGGGAAAATCGGAGTCGGGAGTTGGCAATTTTTGGTGGTAGTTTTGGGAAAATCGGAGTCGGGAGTTGGCAATTTTTGGTGGTAGTTTTGGAAAAATCTGAGTCGGGAGTTGGCAATTTTTTGTGGTAGTTTTGGGAAAATCTGAGTCGCTAATCAGATTTTTTTATGTTTAAAATTTTATTTTTTATTTATTCATTTATTCTTATTTTTTAATGAATTTATTTTTTAGACTCTCCACGTCTGCCCAAATACTAGAGAGTGTATCTTTTTTCCGGCTACTTCTTTTCTTAGAAACATTAGTTTAAATCTCTAAACCCTAATCTATAAAATCCAAGAGGCCTCTCATCGGATAATGGACAACGGACCTAACGAGATCACACCAATAAACAAAATAGAAATAAATGTCCGTGTTTTCTACCTCAGAGATTTTGCTGCATGGGGGGGGGGGGGGGGGGGGAAGGAAACTATTTAAAAAAAAAAAAAAAAATGCGAGAAGAAACAGGATCTGCGGAAAGAAAGCCAATTCCTTACGATATCTGATATCTTAGAGAAGGGAGGGGGAATAGCTTACTACTTGATGAAAGACGGACCTTATGAAAGACAGGACATACGTTAGAAGACCCTTATGCAGCGTGTTTGATAATCGGTAAGCAAAGACTGAAAACAAGAGAGAGCGGGGGGGAAAAAATGTCTTGTAGAAAAAAATAAATATAAATGAAAGAATACAAAAACAAAAAAAAAAACGTGTGTAAAGATGTTTGCAAGAAACATCAGTTACGATCAAAAAGCCACCCTATTAACAATTTGCTGAGAGGAGGAAGCGACGAGCGGAGAGGCTGATCGATGTGGTGGTTGATGAGATGGTAAAGCGGGTTGCGGGGGGGATACCAGCTTTATAGGATCTGGGTTGAGAGGGGGGGGGGGTTAGGTGAGACTGTTTGCAATCATTTACCTCTCTTTCTGTAAACAGGTTTTACGAATCTCGATTAGGAGTTTTTGCGCGCAAATGAATGGCGGGAAATGATGCTGATCGATTAGCAGAAAAAGAGGGAGAGAATGGGAGCCGAGAGGAACGTAGACAAATTGGAGCGGAACACACATACGTATGAATAAATGTATATACACATGCACACGTAGGTGTAAAGTAGATAGATAAGCAAGTGTAGGTAATCTTGACGGGTCGGGTGAGAATGGGAGCCGTGCGGGTGTTAGAAGGGATGAAGTATATGGAAGGAACACCAGGAACCAATATCACTAATTTGTGTCCGGTGTGATCCAATCCAAGAAAACGGAGGGGCTAATAGTACATCAGTGTCATGTTTATATGTTCTCTTGAAAAACAAAATCAGAAGGGAAAAAAAAAAATTCTTCTTGATAAAAAGGGATATATATATATATATATATATATATATATATATATATATATATATATTTATTTATTTATAAGAGATAAAACGAAATAAAATAAAAATAATCTTAATATTCCTGAACATACAGAACAACCGGGACTAAATCAATACAAAGGAAATAGATTTATCGTAGAATCCAAAAGGATTTCGCAAGAACAAATCAGCTTGTGCTTTCGGAACGTGTGAAGGGTGTAATAGATGTGGATCGTCTTAGACGTTATCTAATCTGTGTATTCGTTCAGTTAGTAAAGCACTTTGTTATGACTTGAAAAAAATATACAGTCTATTTAGCGTCTTCTTTTTTTTTTTTAATTTTTTTTTTTTTACTTTTTTTCTCTAAACGTAGTGGTTGGGTTTCGAATCTTGGCATGAAACACCTCACAACATTTTTCCTTTTTTTTTTTTTTTCTCCAAACGTAGCAGTTGAGTTTCGAATCTTGGCAAAGGAAACTTTGTTACTACTTGAAAAAATATGCAGCATATTTTTTTTTTCCCCTAAACGTAGCGGTTGGGTTTCGAATCTTGGCGTGAAACACCTCACAACATTTTTTTTCTTTTTTTTTTTCTTCTAACTATTGAGTCACCACATATCAAGGCCGAGGGCCACTCGAGGATAAGGGTTAAGACTGAAATGATTGTCAGCTGAAAAATGAGGACCACTATGGGAGTACTAACATTGAACTATGGTATGAACTTATTATTACTTATAGGGTGATTTTTGTACAAAAGATTGTTGACATTGATTCATGGACCAACCAAGTCTGACATAAGGGCATTCAATATTAAAAAAAAAAACCATTAGAATAGTGTGGTACTGTTGTATTTTCTCTGGTAATCGTAGAGACTTTTCTCATCAACGTGTCAGGATGCCATGTTGAATTTCTTCTTTCTCACGGATATTGACTCACAAAGCAAGACGAAAGCAATCATCCGAACTTTTCTATTTACCATTGAGTAAGCACTCATCAAGGCCAAGGGCCACTCGAGGATCAGTGTTAATCAGACTGAAATGTTTGTCAGCTGGAAGATGAGGAAAACTATGGGAGTACTAACACTGATCAATGATATGAACTGGTAATTACTTATGGGGTAGTTTTTTTGATAATAATCTGTTCGCATTGGACTTGAAGACGGCCAAGTTGTAATCAGTAGGGAAGAAGTCCCACGGTAATGTGTTCCACAGACGTGAAGCCCTTGCAAAGAAACTCCGGCCGCACTCAAGAGCTGTGATATACTGAAACAGATGTCTTTGGATGGTTATATTTGCTTTCTATTCATAGGTAGAGCTCATTAGTTTGTGAATTAACGATTGAAACTTAATGTAAGGCCTAGCTCTTTGTTACACTAGCAGGGCTTCCCGGTGTTGCCCAGGGTAACAAAGTGTAACATATTTCTATTAGAACTTCTATCTTTTGACCTCTCTCTATCCGTCACTCTATCTTTCTCTCTATCCGTCACTCTATCTTTCTCTCTATCCGTCACTCTATCTTTCTCTCTATCCGTCACTCTATCTTTCTCTCTATCCGTCACTCTATCTTTCTCTCTATCCGTCTCTCTATCTTTCTCTCTATCCGTCTCTCTATCTTTCTCCCTATCCGTCACTCTATCTTTCTCTCTATCCGTCACTCTATCTTTCTCTCTATCCGTCACTCTATCTTTCTCTCTATCCGTCACTCTATCTTTCTCTCTATCCGTCACTCTATCTTTCTCTCTATCCGTCACTCTATCTTTCTCTCTATCCGTCACTCTTTCTCCCTATCCGTCACTCTATCTTTCTCCCTATCCGTCACTCTATCTTTCTCCCTATCCGTCACTCTATCTTTCTCCCTATCCGTCACTCTATCTTTCTCTCTATCCGTCACTCTATCTTTCTCTCTACCCGTCACTCTATCTTTCTCTCTATCCGTCACTCTATCTTTCTCTCTATCCGTCACTCTATCTTTCTCTCTATCCGTCACTCTATCTTTCTCTCTATCCGTCACTCTATCTTTCTCTCTATCCGTCACTCTATCTTTCTCTCTATCCGTCACTCTATCTTTCTCTCTATCCGTCACTCTATCTTTCTCTCTATCCGTCACTCTATCTTTCTCTCTATCCGTCTCTCTATCTTTCTACCTATCCGTCACTCTATCTTTCTCCCTATCCGTCACTCTATCTTTCTCTCTATCCGTCACTCTATCTTTCTCTCTATCCGTCACTCTATCTTTCTCTCTATCCGTCACTCTATCTTTCTCTCTATCCGTCTCTCTATCTTTCTACCTATCCGTCTCTCTATCTTTCTACCTATCCGTCACTCTATCTTTCTCCCTATCCGTCACTCTATCTTTCTCTCTATCCGTCACTCTATCTTTCTCTCTATCCGTCACTCTATCTTTCTCCCTATCCGTCACTCTATCTTTCTCTCTATCCGTCACTCTATCTTTCTCTCTATCCGTCACTCTATCTTTCTCTCTATCCGTCACTCTATCTTTCTCTCTATCCGTCACTCTATCTTTCTCTCTATCCGTCACTCTATCTTTCTCTCTATCCGTCACTCTATCTTTTTCTCTATCCGTCACTCTATCTCCCTATCCGTCACTCTATCTTTCTCTCTATCCGTCACTCTATCTTTTTCTCTATCCGTCACTCTATCTTTCTCTCTATCCGTCACTCTATCTTTCTCTCTATCCGTCACTCTATCTTTATCTCTATCCGTCACTCTATCTTTCTCCCTATCCGTCACTCTATCTTTCTCCCTATCTGTCACTCTATCTTTGTCCCTATCCGTCACACTATCTTTCTCTCTATCCGTCACTCTATCTTTCTCTCTATCCGTCACTCTATCTTTCTCTCTATCCGTCACTCTATCTTTCTCTCTATCCGTCACTCTATCTTTCTCTCTATCCGTCACTCTTTCTCTATATCCGTCACTCTTTCTCTCTATCCGTCACTTTATCTTTTTCCCTATCCGTCACTCTATCTTTCTCTCTTTCTCTCCCTCTCCCCTACCTCTCTTTCGCCTCCGCCCAGCTTATTCCACTCTCTTGACACACACACGCACACACGCACAGAGAGTTTGAATTACCTATTAGACACTATTCTCGAGTGTCTTCGGTCGCTCTGTACAGGGGTTTGTCAGGACAACCTGACATGAGGATACTTCGAATTACATGTAAACGCTGACCAAATATTTAAAATAACATAGTATTTGCAGCACAAATAAGATTCTTTCAGCTTTTTTTGTTTTTTAAACTTCAAGAAAGAGGCAAAATGCCTTCAAAAAACCATGTGTTAGATGCAGATATTTTTTATCAAAATCAAAATCAAAAATCCTCTTTCTTGAAGTTAAAAATTTTAAAGATGCTTAAAAAAATGAACTTTCTCAAATTTATACTTACTAGCGACCATGCGCGATTTAAGTTCAAATTTAAAAAGAGACATTTACACCGTTAAGTCCACACAACATCGGACGTCACTTCTACAAGACCGGGAAGGATTGTTACAAGAAAAACATAAGGTTAATACCTTTTATTTGTCTAAAGCTCTGACGAGGCTTATTGTAGCAAGCAAAATTATTAGATAAAAAAAGTCAAGATGAAAAAAAAATATTGTTTTTATTTTTTATTTTGATTTTAATAAAAATATCTGCATCTAACACATGGTTTTTTGAAGGCATTTTGCCTCATTCTTGAAGTTTAAAATTTTAAAGATGCTTAAAAAAATGAACTTTCCCAAATTTATTTATTTATTTTAAAATTCAAATGGAAGACGGCTTTATCAGGAGTAATACACTTTTTTTCTTTTCATCTTTTGTCAGATTTGAAGGTTTTTCTATTTTTCAGAGTTGTCCAAGCATTTTAAAAAAAGACTTTGTCTGTCAGGCTCAATTTTGAAGTCGCATTTTTTGCTTTTATACTAATTATTCACCACTTTACTAAGGTCAAAAGCCACCTGAGGATACAAGTTAATGAGGCTGTCAGTTGGATGATGAACAACACGATAAGAGGATTGAAAACAATGAACAAAATGGAAAAAAAATGTTATTACTTTAAAAGGAAAGCTTGACAAGTATTTGTTAACATTGTACTTGAAGATGACCATGTTTAATTGTGCAGGGGAACAGCCCCGTTCCAATGTTTTCCACAGATGGGAAGTTTCTAATAATCCAAATTATCAATCCTCATCTCAAAAATTCAGAAAGAGAAATTAAAAAAAATTATCAAATCAAAATCAAAATTCGCATTTTTAGTGTTTTTCATCTTCAATTTAAACATATTTTAATGCTTTTTATCTTGAAATAACGTAATAAATATATATGATTAAAAAATATTTTTAAAAAATTCAATTTTAAAACTATAAAAAAAATAAAGTAATACTCATTGAGCACTGAACCAAAATACAAATACTCCTCAGATATTTTCGACATCATTATCAAATCTATTTATAATGTCAGCATTCGCATAATTATTTCAATTTACTTGACGAGGTCCTTAATCAAAAGTCCCGACTAAAGACAATTAGGAACAGAACTTATTTTATCGCGCAATGTTTTAAGAAAAAAAGAAAAAAGTGTAGCCCACCTTTAAGGATATTAATAAGTGTAACAGTTCTTTATAACATTGCTAGTGTGATACGTTACTTCACATTCTCGAAACAGATGACAACAGAAGCTGAAGAGAGCCGGATGGCTAAGTCCTTCTGTGCTTGAAACCGACGGTACGAATGTTGTATTAATTTTTCCGTACCAAAATAAATAAATATTACGCTCTTAATTTTTTATTTTTAACTTTAATTCTCAATTAATCACGCACTTTGCTGGGATTTTTCTTGCTATACTACAAAGAAGTTATGTGTGTGTAATATATATATATATATATATATATATATATATATATCCCTAGAATGCTTTACTTATATGTAAAAATAAAAATGGAATAAAAGATAAGCAAATCAACAACTAGCAAAAATAAACTCAAAAACACATATTGAATAGTTCTACCAAAATATTTCAATTGTTAAAATACAATCATCATCAGTTAGTAGGAGAACTTTAATTAAACAATTAAAATATTTTGGTAGAACTATTCAATATGTGTTTTTGAGTTTATTTTTGCTAGTTGTTGATTTGCTTATCCTTTATTCCATTTTTATTTTTACATTTTGTCTGAAACATTGTTTCTTTTATTCCTCATATATATATATATATATATATATATATATATATATATCCCTAGAATGCTTCAGTTTTTATATTGGTTTGAAAAAAGTTTTATTATCGAAGATACTGATTACCTATTTAGCGGGTGTGCTGATGCAACATCATACTAATACCTACTCACATTTGCTAACAGGCTCGTTGCAGACGTGAAACAAGTTTCAGTTTGACACATTTTCGTTGAATATTATATCAAATAGGCATTTTGTTTGGAATGTGTCATTTTTGAAACAAAAAGCATTTAAGGGTTAATTTTTCGAATGTGACATTAGCTTATCGAATAAACTAGTGGGCCTACCCCACATTGTCCAGTGATCATGAATAAAATGGTAGAAAAGATTTAAAAAATGTAACATCTTTTAAAATTTAAATTTCTCTCTTTCTTTCTAACTGTTTCTGCCCCCCCTCTCTCTCTTGCAACTGGTTGAATAAAAAGAAAAAAGAAACCTGACTGTTTGACCTAGTTTCAGTGTTGTTTTTGAAACAACTATCAGTAAGACTTCCCCGTCCTATACTAATTTTAGTCTCTTGTGACCCCAAGGAAATGAATTTTTCCCTATTTTATTTAACTGTAATTAGGTCGAGATCACATTTAATCTGATGATGTAGGGTTATAAGTGTATCTTGTGTAGTTGTTGAGTTTTAGCCAGGATCACAGACGCATACACACAGATTGAAATATATATAATAGAAGATTATATAAAGAATAAAATGTTGAAATAACTGTCAAAATGCACTCAACTCCGCCTCTTAAGATTTTTAACATCTGACTCTGACTTAAGAAATCTTCTTTTTCATCATCATATTCGGTTTGATTTGTTTTATGGCACATCAACCCTTTTCGGGTTATTTAATGCCGAATCCGGTTATTTTGGTAGAAGTTTTTATGCTTCAAGTTTTTTTATATCTTCAGATATTTATTCATAGTGTTTGGTTTGGTTGTTTTGTAGAGGAAAAATGTTGTTTTTGTTTTTAGCTTTGCAGAACATGATTGAGTTTTGCAAAGGGAAAAGAAAAAAACATCAATATTTGGTGCATTTTACGTCAGGAAGCCAGTATCTTCAGACAGCCTGATCTGGTAGCACCAGTATCATATTCGGTTTAACGTTCGTTTTACCATGCTGGCATGTGTTGGACGGCTCTTAGAAATTGACTCCCAAAGTAACCTATCTCTGACCAGGTCTTTATTTACCCCCTTTTCTCTCAAGTTTATCATTATCACTTTCTCCCATGTTTTCCTTTGCTTTCCTCTGCTAACTGACCCTGCTACCTCAACTGTTTGATATCTACTAACCCAAGAACTCTCATGAAGGTGGCCAAACCATCAAAGTCTCCTGTTCTGCACGCATCTCCCTATACGTTCCAGATTTAATTTGATCTTCCTTTGAGCTCATCAGATCTAAGTCTCTCTTGGACACTCACATTTACATCCATCGTATCATTCTAATATCATTTCTCTCCATGCAACGCATGTCCTCAACCTTCACTGGTCGAGTTTCACTTCCATACATCAGCACATAGTAGACATATTCCTGGTGACACTCGACTGGTTAGTAATGGCAGAAGTTCCCTGAACTTATTCCATCCACTCCTAACTCTTGCAATCACACTAGAACCTGATCATTCCTATCCTCCAATAGTATCACCACGCTAATAGAACTTCTGAACAACTTCAATAGCCCGAAGTGCCATTCAAATATACTTTCTCCACATCTGAGTTTTCATCCGTCTCCATTCTCTTACATTTCTTGCACACAAACTAATTATTATCTCTCAACCTACCACAACTTATATATATTATTATATGTATCATATGTTATTTTATGTACGTATAAAATAAATAAAAAATATATATATTAACGAAAAATACGTCCTAAGGGCGACTAATAATGAAATTTTCTGCATCTTAATCACTTAGGAAAGTGAGACAACCGAAATAATAGTAAGCAAAAGAATAACGAACGTTACAATCACCAATAAAAATAATTACATAAAAATACATGAAATATTTAGGTGATAAAAATCGTACATATTTCTAGACAGAGCGTCTTGGTACAGTGGTAGAATGCTGGACTATAGACATCAATATCGAAGGTTCGATCTCTATCTAAGTTAGCCATGCTGATGACGGCTGTGAGCCAGAAACACGTGTCCATGGATTACTTTTATGTACGTATAAAATAAAAAAAAAAAAAATATATATTATTATATATTATTTATAGCATTGCAATTTTAAAGAGGACTGATATATGTCACTCGGATTTTTCTTCTGAGCCCAACGGTTTTGTTGGTGTATGTGGCAACACCAGGCCCAGGCTTATTTTACCTGTGATCCTGTCACAGGAATAGTGTTTATCCCATATGTAGAAATAACTGCACAATCACACACCCTTACACGTTGGATGTTTACAATGAAGAATGTTGATCAGTATTTGTTTCAATGGCTAATAACCCTGAACCCATGTACAGATATGGAACATAATCCCAAAGTTGTGGCATCGATTTTCCAAACACCCTGTATAGAAAACATTAGAATTTAATCTGCTTTCGTTTTCTTTTACGGCATATCAACCCTTTTCAGGTTATTTAATGATGAATCCGATCATTTTGGTGAAAGTTTTTATGCTTCAACTTTTTAATGTTTAAGTATTGATTTATGGTGTTTGGTTGAGTGAAAGGGAGGGGGAAGAAGAGGGGAAAGGGAGGGAAATTGTTGTTTTTTGTTTTGGATTTTGCAGAACATGATTGAGTTTTGCAAAGAAAAAAACTCAATAAAACATCAATGTTTGGTGCATTTTGAGTCAGGAAGTCAATACTTTCAGACCGCCTGATTTGGTAGCGCCAGTAGGTTCTATTTGACCCATAGATGGGGCCCGTACAGGTACTACCACTCCAGGCCAGAGTGGACCTGGGAGCAATGGCAACTAAGGGAAAACTCTGCATTCTCCTCAGCTCCCAAGATATAAGTTTATGGACAATATGTGTAGGTGGACACATCGGAATGCAATGTGACTAAATAGGACAATGTGGAGGACTATAGTCGCCGACGCCTTACGAAGGTAGGGCCGTCCATGATGATGATGAAGTAGATTATCGGATTTAGGTAATCCTATCTCTCCATGTCTCATAATAGTATTGCATGAATCGTAAGAAAACACATGGTGTAATAACGTTTTATCAGAATCGGCCATTAAGTAGCAGAGCGACAGTGTCATTCGCTAAACATTTTCCTTTTGTGCCTTTTTTTTTTTTTTTTTAATTTACTTTTGTTCGGCCCAAACAAGCCATAATGCCACTGAAGCATAAGGAGCTGCTATTATAGGGACCAGGGCAGCAAGATTTTTGTTCACATTACATTTAAATTTCCGCATGTTGATACGGTCAGGAAAACAGGGAGCAGGAAGGGAATTCCAAAGTAAAAGCCGTTTGAGGAAAGAAGCTAATAGAGTAAAAAATCCTCTTAGCACCTAGAGACCTCTACAGTGAAGAGGTGTGATTTTGCTGCCGGGATTTTTCATCAATTCAGAAGAAACCACATACCTGAAATCCTTATTTTTGTAATACTTTTGTTCACCTCAAACAAGGCATATTGCCGCTGAAGCATAAGGGGCTACTGTGATGAGGGCCAGATTTATAAGAGGTAACCTGGGCAGCAAGATTTTTGTTCACATGACATTTAAATTTCTGCATGCTGGTATGGTCGGGGGAACAGGGAGTAGGAAGGGAATTCCAAAGATAAGCGATCTGAGGGGGGGGGGGGGGGAAAGCTATTAAAGTAGAAAATCTTCAAAGGAGTTGACAACGTTAGTTTTTGAAGTTTTTATTTGCCGGCAGGTGTCGCTGTCCTCCCACATATAGATAATTTTTAGAAGAAAATTATGACGCAGAAATGTATCGGGTAGATGTGGGGCTGGAAGCAAGACGAGATATGAAACCATGATGATGATATGAAGAATGATCTAAGCCTCTGAGTTTCATTTTACTTCAGTCGAAGTTCTCAGAAATCAAGGGCCCCCTTCCTGGGGTTAACACTTGCTCTCTATATGAGATACATAGATATTCAAATATTCCATTAAGGTCAAACGTTGGGTTAGTAAAGAAGTTTAGAACATTAATTTTTCTCTCTCCGATTGACCAGCAAACTTTGTTATAGTATAGCTTTCTTGTGGTCTCATGGTCTTACCGGATTCCAGGACAAAAATTCATCTAGTCTGGTGGAGTATCCAGCTAAGTGCTGTTACTTGAGGTAACATTCCTTTTATCAGCCAGTGTATAGCCATGTCGAAGGAAACTTATTTAGGCTTTGAATACTATGTTATTTTGAATATTTGGTCAGAGTTTATTAGTAGGGTGAAGTATCCTCATATCAGGTTGTCCTGACAAACCCTTGTACAGAGAGACCGAAGACATCTGAGGATTGTGTCTAGTAGGTAATTCAAACTCTTTGTGTATGGGTGTATACATACATATAATGTATGTATTTTAGTGTGTATGTATATATATGTATATATATATATATATATATATATACATATAATAAAAATAAAGTAACACGAAATCACATGATCACTGGTGCAATAATTTATTTCAACCCTCCGGTATTGTCAAGCATCCAAGTGAGGTGATTACATTGAAATAAATCCCTTGACTTAGATGCTTGACAATACCGGAGGGCTGAAATAAATTAGTGCACCGGTGATTATGTGATTCCATGTTACTTTATTTTTATTTTATTCTTGCTCTGTTTATTACATTGAGCTCTCATACCCGGATTTCCTTCTGGAATTTATTTCACTATAACACACACACATACATACATATATATATATATATATTTATATATATAATTGAAACCTTTTTTTTTTTAAACCAGTAAAATGCAGAGGCTTTTTTTAAAATAAACATATTATTTATTTAAATTCAAATTTTCGATTCACACAGGAATCTTCATCAGGATAATAGACAATAATTTTTTTTCTTCCCTTTTTTTTTTTAAAACGACATAGTGTCGCTTGATCTTGTGCTTCAGATGTTAACGAAGCTTGTTGTGTAATAATGTCCACAAGTGGTGTATGCTCTGGTCGCACGTTATAAGTATTAGCAAAGAGTTCTCTCTTCATATATATATATATATATATGATGTGATTTTATGAAGGCTTACCAAAGCATTCCTTTCAGGACACCAATGATCACCATTAAAGATATTTTTCTTACAAATATTATTTATTCAAATTAAATGTTTTTTCCTACACGTGTTTCACTACCAAGCAGTTACTTGCTTGGCAGATCATTAGGGAAATTAAATGTCTGGAATACTGGTTTCAACTGCCGACAATACACAATGTGGCGTTGCAATAGTTGAGGTCACTTAAGAAGAGAAGAGGAAAAAAAATAAAAATAAAAGTTAAAATTAAAAAACAAGGAAGAACAACGATAAAAAAAAGGAAAGTCCTAGGAAAGTCTTAGAAAAGTAGCTCGTGCATTATTTCTTCCACCAAGCCAACAAGCAAATAATCGGTCCCAAATACATTAAAAAAAAAAAAAAAAACGGAACAATGTGCGATAATACACTTTCACGTCGGCCGGCACAATGATGAATAAATCCCCCCCCCCCTACAAAAAAAACAAAAGAACTAAATCATTCGGCAGTTGAAACCAGTATTCCAGACATTTAATTTCCCTGATGATCTGCCAAGCAAGTAACTGCTTGGTAGTGAAACACGTGTAGGAAAAAACATTTAATTTGAATAAATAATATTTGTAAGAAAAATATCTTTAATGGTGATCATTGGTGTCCTGAAAGGAATGCTTTGGTAAGCCTTCATAAAATCACATATAAATGCTCTGTAATCGAGTATCATCGAGCTTGTTTTTATTGGAACAACCTCGGTCTTCACTGAATGATCTATTTTATAAGTGAAAAATCTAAATCTATATATATATATATATATATATATATATACTTTTGTATACATTTTGGCTGTGTAGCCAGACTTTTTAAGCTTTCAATAGATATTATAAGATGCTAGTGTTCCAGAGCAAATTTCTGACAAAAACAAAATCTCATATCAAATAAATTTGTTTTGATTCAAAATTAATTAAAACCAATTTATTTGATATGAGATTTTGTGTTTGTCGGAAACTGTTTCAATACGCGTATATGTATGTGTGTCTATATTTCTATATTCCTCTAATTTTCTATTTTCATCAGAATCTTTTAAAGGAATCCCATCAGACGGTAAATGTCTGAAGATTAGATTCCTTAGAGTAAAAGAAGAAACATTTTGAATTCAAAAATATCTTTTCGAATTTATTCCTATTTTTTTTTATCCAACTTAATATTACAAGAGTAAATATTGTCAACAAAATTAGATATCGGATTGTTATTTATTAAATGAATGAATATATATATATATATATATATTTAAAAAAAGGAAAGATGAAGATAAAAAATTGCATAAAATTACATAAAGTTGATACAAATTTTATTACATCAAAAGTTCAGATGCAAGGAGTTACACTGATCCTTAAACCATAGTTTTCAAAGATAAAACTCTTCTCGTCAGAGGATGAAATTCGGTAATGTGGTATTTATAATAAATAAATATTACTTGTTCCATTCCACTTTGAAAATTGAAGAAGAAATAACAGAAAAGGTTGGGGATAAAGAAATAAATGGCCGATAAAGAAATAAATGGAAATAAAATTTGTATCAATTTTATGTAATTTTATGCAATTTTTTATTTTCATCTTTCCTTCTTTAAAATTGATTGCCCTACTCAACGTATTGGCTAAGATCAAAGTGTAGTATCTGTTCCGATGGATACTGCACCCCATAGACTGGTATTGTCTTGGCCTTCAGTTCTTGATTTACGCCGGTCTATGGGTCTGTCCTGTGCAGTTCTAGGAGGTCCACCCTTGCAGGCTTCGCCTCCCCTCTTTGGGGAGGAGTAAGTTTATTGCTTACTGCCTGAGGCGCCCCTACCAGGGAATGCCGACGGGGCTGCCCAGGCAATTTTTAATCCCCACTTTCCCGACCCGACCTTGGGTCACATCTTACTTGTGGGAGTAAGATAAAGACTGGCCTTGTGCCTAACTCCTGGAGAGGAGTAAATCAATACTCAGCGTATTGAGCTTTACTTTATCACGATAGATCATGTTACGATACTTCACTTATCGTTAATTCTATTATTATTATATATATATATATATATATGTATATATTTCTAGAGATGAATGATGAGAATAAAAAACTGTAAACGTAAAATATTTATTAGAACGTATATATACATATATATATATATATATATATATATATTTCCCGACCCGACCGTGGGTCACATCTTACTTGTGGAAGTAAGATAAAAACTGGCCTTGTGCCTAACTCCTGGAGAGGAGTAAATCAATACTCAACGTATTGAGCTTTACTTTATCACGATAGATCATTTTACGATACCTCACTTATCGTTAATTCTATTATTATATATATATATATATGTATATATTTCTAGAGATGAAAGATGAGAATAAAAAATTGTAAAGATACAATATTTATTAGAACATATACATATATATATATATATATATATATATATATATATATACATACATTAAATCTTCATAAAATTGATTTATAACACTGTTTTTACTTTTAATAGTAAATCAATGAAATAAAAGTTGGACAATGAAATTCCCAAATGTTTACACTTTTATTGTCATTAAGGGTATGCGAGCACAACAGGGCTATGTATTTTACTGGTAGGAATTTTTCTTCAGCGCACCTCACACACTTCATCCACTCATGCCTAGAGATTTATACTGTAGTGATGTGATAATGAAATGGTTTGGTTGATATGTAGTCATACCCTTAATTAATGACAATAAAAGTGTAAAAATTTGGGAATTTCCTTGCTTTTGTACATTTAGTGTATATGAATTTTCATCTTAACCCTATAAAGGCATATGATTTCAGTATACTGGCATTTTTCATGGAATGTCACTACTTTTGTAAAGGCTATGCCTCAAGACAATGGTAATTTTTAAGGTTTTTTTGAATTTTCTGGAAAACTAAGGTATATGGTAAACGGAAATTAAAATGCCATCAACTAGACCCTAGAACCTCTATCTCTGCCAAAAATTAGCTGACTCCATCAAATAGATGATTAGATACAGAGTGGCACACATGTACGTACGTACACACGGATAACACAAAATCACTCCTGACTTTTCTGGATCTCTGGGTTGCCTTGACTAATGATGCTGAAATTGTACACACTTATAGAACCTATCAAATGAAAATTTTGTGAAAAGTTTTAACTAATTTTGATGGAAATACAATTTGATAATAGGGCAACAACAACTTAAAATTCTATATTAATATTTGGTCAGAGTTTACTAGTAGGGTGAAGTATCCTCATGTCAGGTTGTCCTGACAAACCCTTGTACAGAAAGATCGAAGACATCTGAAGATTGTGTCTAGTAGGTAATTCAAACTCTTTGTGTATGTGTGTGTATACATGCATACATATAATGTATGTACTTTAGTGTGTATATATATATATATATGTATATATATATATATATATATATATATATATATAAAATAAAAATAAAGTAACACGGAATCACATAATCACCGGTGCACTAATTTATTTCAACCCTCCGGTATTGTCAAGCATCTAAGTATATATATATGTTCTAATAAATATTGTATCTTTACAATTTTTTATTCTCATCTTTCATCTCTAAAAATATATACATATATATATATATATAATAATAATAATAGAATTAATGATAAGTGAGGTATCGTAAAATGATCTATCGTGATAAAGTAAAGCTCAATACGTTGAGTATTGATTTACTCCTCTCCAGGAGTTAGGCACAAGGCCAGTTTTTATCTTACTCCCACAAGTAAGATGTGACCCAAGGTCGGGTCGGGAAAGTGGGGATTAAAAATTGCCTGGGCAGCCCCGTCGGCATTCCCCGGTAGGGGCGCAACAGGCAGTAAGCAATAAACTTACTCCTCCCCAAACAGGGAAAGCGAAGCCTGGGAGGGTGGACCTCCTAGAACTGCACAGGACAGACCCATAGACCGGCGTAAATCAAGCCCCGAAGGCCAAGACAATACCAGTTTATGGGGTGCAGTATCCATCGGAACAGATGAGAACAGTAGTCCGAATAATCGAAATTATACAAACTTTCCCAAGAATATTAGAGAAAAGTGACTTGTTCTTACAGTTTCTTCCCTTACCGAATGTAGATCACCCAATAAGCTGTCACCCATTCAAGTGCTGATCAGGTTCAATGTTGCTTAACTTTAGTGATTTGCCAAGAAGAACCAATGTTTCAAGTATATAAGTCTCACTTGGTTAATTCTTCGATCCTATCTCTCCAATTAATGTGTATCATGCTGGGGTTAAAAGAAAGAAATGCTTCAAACGGGCATGTTTATCTCCCCTGATAAACCATATGTTGAAAGCATCAAGTTCAAACATGGAAGCTTGTTACGAAAAAAAAATTTTTTTTTTTCAATTACATTTCACAGATGTTGAAGAGTCTTGGATTAAAAAATTTTTTTATTTTTTTTTTATTTAAAAAAAAATTTTTTTTTTTTCCTCTGTTTTCCTTTGTCCACTCACTTTCTCAGCTTTTTCTGGAGAGAATTGCATGTAGTTTTCATCTCTTCTCCTGGACTTTTTCCATCTTTCTTCGTCTTCCCTCAGAAACCCCCCTCGTCCCCTATAAGGTATGATCGGTTTGCTAACTCATCCTCTTAGCTGGATGCCTACTTGAGTAACTGACCTAGTTTAAAAAAGAACGAAACAATGAATCTTCCTACTTTACTTTATTAATTACATTCCTTTTTCTTTATTGTATGGGTTTTTAGGACCCGATCTACTGATTGTCTCTGTTGGTTACGTCTGGGGTCACCAATGATCTCGAAGATTCTAAAAACATTGATACAATTTGCTTTAACGATACTAACAAACCATGGCCATCCCTACTACAGGCCAGGCAATCGTGCAACTGGGGGCCATGTGAATTTTCTTAAATATTCGATATAGAAGTTGCAAACTATATCATCAACTGGTGCGGATCCTTTTTTTTTTTTTAACCACAATATACAAGTAATGATCTTTTGACATAAGTACAAATTCTCTAAAAAAAAATCTAACATTGAAATAAAAACTCTTCATTGAAATATGCATTTGCCGTTGTTTATTCAAAATTACCTGTCTCTTCATTTATAGGAATTTGTCAATAATTGTCAAATTTATCAATTAGCTCATTGTGGTTCTTATTATTTGGTATGTAAAACACATAAAAACATCAAACTAATCTCACAGAGGAATTTTACCTTTGTTTGCAACTTCTATATCGAATATTTAAGAAAATTCACATGGCCCCCAGTAAAAGACCCCAGTTGCACGATTGCCTGGCCTGTAGTAGGGATGGCCATGTAACAAACCTTTATAACTTTTTTTTGTGCAAACTTTAAAAGTTTTTGAACTCTATTTTCAGAATTGATAACATAGCATTGTTTTTTTTTTCTTTTTCCAAAATCTGAAGTACATTTTCGTTTATTTTATTTTTTCAAACATTTTCACTTTAAATACAAATTTTTCGTTCGCCAATAAAACTACCACATTTAATTTACTTAATAACTCCCAGAAACATTCTTCTCAGAAATTTCTTTAAATAAATTGTGTACCACCAGACTCTAATTTTTTTTTTTTAATGGAAATCGCTGCAGACAAGGCATGGAGCCACTTGATGTAAGGAGCTAACAAGAATGAAATATGATTATCGCAAAGACAGGAGATGCCTATTGGCCGTAATATTGAAAAGACCAAGGCTATAGGTAGGAGGAAAGCAGTCAGCAGGAAGAGAGTTCCACAAGCCTGCAGTTTTTGAAAAGAAGCTACTGGAATAGGAAGCTGTATTACAATGATGTATCAAAACAGCGAATTGATGAAGATCAGCTAGTAACACGAACTGGAACAAAAGAAGCAGGAATAGATCAGACAATTCCAAAGAACGCATGTTATAATAGTATTTATAGAAAAGACTGAGACTAGCTACATAACGTCTGTGAGAGTGAGGGTGAAGAAAAGAAACGTATCTGCAATTTGATTGGACATCAAATTGCAGATACGTTTCTGCACCTTATCAAGAACCTTCAAATGGGATAGAGATTCACCAGCCCAAATATGACAACAGTACTCCAAACATAGTCTGATAGTATATTTGTAGAGACAGAGAATAGCCTCAGGTGTGAGAAAGTGTTATTTTTGGGGGGTGGGGGGGGGGTCATTTACAATGTAGAACAAGATCCCAAGAAGTAAATTCACTTGTAAACACCAGAAGGACTCTTTTTACCGCAAATGCTAATTTTCGTTCCATGATATAAAAAACATATGCGTGAATAGAACGGTGTGCAATAATAAAATAGAATAAAAGCAACCATTTGAATTAAAAACAATAAGAACGAATAGTTAATTAATGAGATGTCCTTTTGCAAAGCAACATGCAAATAAATTCGCTTGAGGACGTTGATCGCATGGACATGATCAGTATATTGGAAAACTATTGTTAATATGTGTTGTGAAGTAGTCCAACAGTAAAAAGAAGTCAAATCGAGGTTGGGTTAAGATAACAAGTGTATTAGCATAAAAGGTACAAAGGTAAGGAAACTGACTGGCACTCGGCTAGACAGTTACAATACTGTCCTTTTTCTCCCTGGTGATTGTCTACTCGCACTATTTATAGTGAGAACCGGTGTAGTTTCTCTTCTGTTAGAACGGCCGGTGTAACAATATGTTAGGGGCATGATGTTTTATGGAGGTGAGTGTGCAGGGTCCCCACCCAGTACTCACTTGCCCGTCTTCAACATAATGACAGAGAAATGATCAGGTGGATATGCAATGTCGAGTCAGATCAGACCTGATCCCTTGTTGGCGAGGCTGAATATAACAAAGCTTGATGATCAGTTGGCTACGTTGGTTTGGCCATGTTGAGAGAAGTGACTCTTGGATTTTTTGAGCAGAAAATGCAAAGATCTTGAGGTGAAAGGCTGGAGGAAACTTGAACGGCTCAGGAAAACTTGTATGCAAACCATCAACAAGGATCTTCGACAGTCGAATTTGAACGGAATCAATCCTCAAGACTGCCAAGCGTAGATACTGGGATTGCAGGCTGCCAAAAAACGTCGGACCCCACCGATCAAGAGAAATAAGATGATAAAATGAATGATAATGAGGATGATGATCACGGTACGTATCGTAACATGATTTAAATATTGTGATGTTATGAAAACAGAGATTTGTTATAGCTCCTCTCCGAGGGGATGTCTAATGTCTTGTGAATCACAATCAAATAAAATACATGTCTGTTACCAAATGCAAATCATAACAGTACAATTAAATCATACCTCAGTCACCGCTCCTCCTGTGACTGAGGCATTCGGTCCATGATCATCTCCATGGAGGATGGGGTGCATTCTCACCTCACAAATTACAGAATATTCTTCTTTTCTTTGGTCGTTGTGAGATCTGGAATTAAAGTCTAAGAATGACCAAAAGAAAGAAGAATATTCTGGAATTTGAAGACGGCCATTTATTAAGCTGTTGACATTGCCTTCTCTTCTGCTAGTGTTTAAAGGGGGGGAGCATTCCTGGGCTATGGATATCTGCACCCTTGGCCCCTTAGTTTATAATCGATTCTTAAGTCATTTCTTTACACCTGCTGTCCGCTCAAGGCTTCCCAACGAACTCCCTACTTCTGTAGCCATGTGACGTCACATTTGCTTCTAGCTACAGCAGGTGTGCTGACCTATGACCAAGATTTTCTGTGTACGTGTCAACACTAAATCATCAGATGTTTACTAGCGAACATATCCTTTACTATTTAACATCAGCATTGATTTATCCGATTAGTTTTTACAATCAGGTAATTACAGGAGGGACCATGTGAAATGCTGGTGATACCAGATCAGGCTGCCCTGTGGCTCCCTGAGACGAAATTCACCTACATTGACGTTTTTTTTTTTTTTTTTTTTTTTTTTTTTTTGTTTTTTTATTTGTTTTTGTTTGTAAAACTTAATTATGTTCTACAAAACCAAAAACAAAAACAACAGCCCCTCTCCCTTTCTCCCTCCCCTTTTTTATTTTTATTTTTCCTACCCTACTCCCGGTCCTGGATATGACCGTAAACTACATCCGATGGTGAGATCCGGCTTACGGACTTTGGGGAATGTGGAGCCTCCTCTTAATTACCATTGCTCCCAGGTCCACCCTGACCCGGAGTGGTAGTACCTGTTAGGGTCCCAACTATGGGTTAAATAGAAACAGATATTAAAAGGGGAAAGAAACAAAAAAGAGAAGAAAACAAGACCAGATTCGGCATTAAATAACCCAAAAAGGGTTGATATGCCGTAAAACAAAACTACCAAACTACCTACCATGTGAAATGTTGCCAACATCCATAGTAAATATGGTGCTACTGAACTGACAGGATTCGAACTTGGCACACCTTGGACGTAACTCCACGTTGGTATCCAATTCCCCACTTCCACCTTCCAAATACACTGGAAAACAATTTTAATGAACGAAGCCATTTTACTTTCTAAATTGGATTTTGTTTCGTTTAGTTAAAAAAAAAAAGAAAGTGCATTTATTTGTATTGTTTGCGTTTTAAGAGCCGTCATTATTTATTGTCTCCCTTTGCTGCACCTGAAGTAATCAAAGCAACAAATCAAGAACTGAGTTTGGAAACTCTGGTGCGTGCGTACGTGTGCGCATGATTTGTAGCTAATTGTTAGATTATTTTTTTTCTTCTCTACAACTAAAATTGAAAGTGTGCATGTATGTTTGTCTGCGTGTTGGCAAGAAGTTTGGATACCGTCTCTAAATGTTTTGCGCTTTTCTGTCGGGCATTGCATGTTATCTTTAGTTTAGGACTTTCTCCATATTTCTAGTGTTTGTTTTTTTACTCTCAGGAATCTTTTTTCTTTTTTTTTTTTTTTTTCTTTCTTTTCTTTCTTTTCTTTTTTTTCTTTTTTTTTCTCTTTTTTTTTTTCAAAAATTTTTTTTTTTCCCAATCAAGTACTTTGAGGTGACTGACAAAGTGATCAGTGATTGACTGGTTTTGCAGAATAAAGTGATGACCATTGGACTCTCTTACTGGTTTCATTGTGTTTTATCATTTTTTTTTTGTTTAAAAAAAAAGAAGTCTATTGTATGAGTTAAATGACCCAATGTCTCTTGAGTCAACACTGTAGTCACAAACTACTCTTACAAAATTAGACTCATTAATTTGACTCCATTCTACTTCAAACTACGTTGCACACTAGTTAGGAGATTGAACTTCAAGACTTGATTGCAATAAGGTGGCAAATTGTACGAGTGTAAGAAACTTGTCCACATTCATGTATATTTATATAAACGCATACAAATAGTTTGTATTACCTACTAGACATCATTCTCAAGTGTCTTCGGTCTCTCTGTACAGGGGTTTGTCAGAATAACCTGGCATGAGGATACTTCAGCCTA
The DNA here is from genome assembly GCA_963556195.1 of Sepiola atlantica. Classification (NCBI taxonomy): domain Eukaryota; kingdom Metazoa; phylum Mollusca; class Cephalopoda; order Sepiida; family Sepiolidae; genus Sepiola; species Sepiola atlantica. The sequence goes on along the minus strand of OY744541.1, from coordinate 20,095,899 downwards.
CAAGTAAAGCCTGACCAAATATTCAAAATAACATAGTATTCGAAGCCCAAATCAGATCCCCTCAACACGACTTTGGTGATTATATTGGAGGACAGGGTGGAACAGGTGCTCGCGTGATCGCAAGAGTTAGGATTGGATGAAGTAAGTTCAGGAAACTTCTGTCATTACTAACCAGCAGAGCATTACCACTGTCGGCCAATGGAAGAGTCTGTCAGGCATGTGCACGCAGTGTGTTGATGTATGGATGTAAAACCTGGCCAGTAAGGTTGAGGACATACGTTGCATGGAAAGAAATTATATGAGAATAATACGATGAATGTGTAATGTGAGTTTTAAAGACAGGCTTAGATCTGATGACCTCAGAGGAAGATAAAATTTGTACAGTATAGGGAGATGTGTGCAGAACATGAGATTTTGAGGGTATGGCCACGTTGAACGAAATGGGTGAGAGTTCTTGGGTCAGTAAATGTAGAACAGTTAAGGTAGCAGGGTCAGTTGGCAGAGGAAGGCCAAGGAAAACAAGAGTGGAAGTGATAAGGATGGATTTTAAAGAAAGATGGATAAATAAAGACCTGGCTAGAGATAGGTTTGTTTTGAAGTAAATTTTTTAAGGCCATCGAACACAGGTCAACATGTAAAACGGACATTAAACCGAATATGATGATGAAAGAATGGATGAGACTTCTTAGGTTAATAGATGTAGAACAGTTGATGTAGCAGGGGCAGGTTAAGGAAAACATGGGAGGAAGTGATGAGGATGGATTGCAGAAAAAATGGATGAAAAGATATCTTGTTATAGAACAGTTGATGTAGCAGGGGGAGGCCAATGAAAACATCGGATGAAGTAATAAGGATGGATTGCAGAAAAAATGGATGGAAAAAGATCTGGTTAGTTTTGAAGTAAATTTCTTAAAACGTACCACCACATGCTAGCATGAAAAACGGACGTTAACCCGAATACGATGATGACTCTAAATCAGACCCGAGTGAAATCTGTAAATTATTTGTGTAAATAAGACTCTCGGTAATAATGGTAAATAGTTACGTAAGAACTGGCATTACATTAATCCACCGCAGACAAAACAACTTGGCTATGGATCAACGTGGAAATCGATTTTACTTTCATCCTCAGATAAATACGGAAGAATCTTGTGAAAATATTTATCCTAAAATGTCATGTTTTCGCAACGACTCACACGCAGACATTTAACATGTATATCTGATAATGATTTATCAACAGTCTGTCGGTCCAATGCTTTATTCGGTGTAGACAAGCCTATGGTCATTTCTCTACATGATTTATCGATCTTCGAGTGTCTTTTACACATATTAGTTTTTGAAAACTGATCCATGCAGGTTTTTCAATCGGTCCGAAAGTTAGTGACCTGTGTTTATATCATATGAAAACTACTCTACCAAAATTTATTTAATCTTCTCTAAAGGTATCTTCACTCTCCGAATGTATTTTAGATAGACATAAACTATTACTTATTATATTCTGACGTGGATTTGGCACAAAACGATTGAGTGTAAAGAAAAGAGAGCAGACAATAACTTGGGGGGGGGGGGCACCTTTTACTAGGTAAGTAAATAACTGTTTTTAGAATCGTATCTGCTGTATTTTTTTTATTGTTAATTTTCTTTTAGGTACACTTTTCTTTTTTTTTCTCCTTGAAAAACTAAAACTATTATTATTTATTATTTTGTAAATTCTTACGTGGATTTGGCGCAAAACGATTGGATGGAAAGAAAAGCGAGCAGACGATAACAATGCAAACTTAATTTTTCTTTTTTATTAATGTTGTTATTTATCATGTGCAATATATTATTTAAATTAATTGTAGTGATAAAAAGCTCTACCCAAATTACATACTAGCGTCATTTCTGACGCGGCAGCCTACCAAAATTATGCGACCGGAGGGAGCATATATTTGCTAGTATATATAATATACATATATATATATATATATTATATATATATATATATATATATATTATATATATATATATATATATATATAATATATATATATATATAATAAAAACACATTAAATATATATATATATATATATATAATGTGTTTTTATTGGTGATTGCAGCGTCCGTTGTTATTTTGCTTACTATTATTTCGATTGTCTCACTTCCTAAGTGATTAAGATGCAGAAAATTGCATTATTAGTCGCTCTTAACTTTATAGGACGTATTTCTCGTTAATATACATATTTTTATTAATTTTATATGTATATAACAGTAATCCATGGACACGTGTTTCAAATATCTTGATAAATAAACTAATTAATATATTCATATATATATATATATATATATATATATATATATATATAACGTAAAATATAATAACACGAAATTACATGATTGTCGATGCAATAATTTATTTCAACCTTGCGGTTTTATTCAAGCATCAAATTAGACAATTACATTTTTGAGACTGTAATTGTCTAATTTGATGCTTGAATAAAACCGCAAGGTTGAAATAAATTATTGCATCGACAATCATGTAATTTCGTGTTATTATATTTTACGTTATTCTTGCTCTGTTTACCACATTGAGCTCTCTTACCCGGATTTCTTCCTGGAATTATTCCATTATAACACAAATATATATATATATATATATATATATATATATATATATATCTATATATATATATAAGATATTTTTTTCTGTTTTTCACCTTCCTATTAAGAAGGGAAGAATTGATTTCTGGTTTTATATTCTTGTGTTGGTCACTAATTGCTAAAGGTTTCCGTCGTATTTTGGTTCGTTTTGTGATGCTTTTTTGCTGCCATCATACATTTCTGTGTTCATCTTTTATGTTTTTTCTATTTTTGCCATTGTCCGTCACATGATGCTTTTATCAAATTAGGCTTTCGTTTCATGCTATCAAAACAGATGATTGTTTCCTCATTCGAGCTAGCGGACACGGAGGAAATTCCGCAGTTGACTAAAAAAAAGATATCTTTTCTGAAATATTCATGAAATTTCATTGATATCCTGTTGTTATATATTTTACTGCTAGTGTACATCCTCTTTCAAAAATGACAGAAAAACAAAATTATGCCTCGCCAGTGTTCACATTCGCTATTTATCTAGGTATATTACTAAAATCATCACCATCATGGCTTCTTTTTTATTGCCTTGCAGGTTGAGGGGGCATCATCTACACTGGTGAGCCCCTGTCAAATTGTTGCATGCCTTAATTTTCTCCCTCATCTGTTGTAGAGGGTGGTCGTGTCGTCTAGTGGATGAATTCTTTGTTCTTTCCTTCCTGCCGTGAACCACGCCGTCCGTGTCTGCAACAAAAGCCTCATGACACACTCCGAAGACAAACTCATCTTTTAGATTTAATTCATTTTATTACAAGCGTTGTTATTTCAACTGGGGGGTCATTCACTACATCGAGAGGGGAAAGAGCAAATCACTACTTTATCGTAGTTAGTTAACAATGTTTTCTTAACCATTCATAGAGAAGGGGGAAAAAGTATTTCTCTCCCTTGTATTCCCTTAAGGGAAATATTTTCCTTATTTTTACATCGTGAATCGCATGTCCTGCTCGGTTCGCCTTCCGAATCAGACTGACGAAAACTCGCTTCTCACGAGAACGAGTGACGTCACAGAGCCTCTCACAGGTGCAGACTGACCCATGATCTGGGGTCTCGTCACACGGTAACTTTGTCACGTCTGTTAGCTCTGACTGTGAGAACAAGCCCTATTCTGCACTCGACTGCACCCACGTTAATTCGCACAAGTCAAACCAATGATTTTCAACAGATACGTCCATTCCTATAGGGCCATTATCCAACAAAATAAAAAAAATAACTCTGGAGACTATAGGGAGCTGTGTGCAGCACAGTAGACTTCGATGGTATGGTCACGGTGAAAGAATGGATGAGAGTTCTTTGGGTCGATAGATGTAGAACAATTGAGGTAGCAAGTTGGGTATGTCCACAGAGGCAGGCCGAGGAAGTGATGAGAATTGACATGAGAGAAAGAGGGATAAATAAAAACTTGGCCAGAGATAGGTTAGTTTGGAAGTTCATTTTTAAAAGCGGTCTAGCAAATGCCAGCATGTAAAGCAGATGTTAAATCGAATATATTAAATCGATAACAAATGATATATTTTTTTTGGTGTTGAATCTGTTCACTTCTATAAAAATTAGAAAGAATATTTATGTAGGGTGTCTCGGTTTAAATGCGACTCATCTACAACGCTGACATTTTGTGAGAGAATAAAGATTCGAAATGCTGAAAAACAGCAGGTGGAAATATAAAAGAATAAATTCACCTTTTTTAAATTCAAAAGTTGATAAAGGGGCAAAATTAGAAGAGTTATCGAACTTGCTAGATACTTCTAGCGAACCCTATCATAAATAAGACAAAATCGGATATTAAACTGATGATGATGATGACGTTCCTATTTAACCAACAAAACCCAATATTTATTTTACGAATTTACTTACCGATTTTCATAAATCAAAACCTGTCAGAACAAACTCAGCCTTGAATTCAAAATGCAACCAAAATTTTCACTAACCTATATTTGTATAACCTACTTTCGTAACAAAGACAGCTATTGTCGTCCTCGTTATAGCTATTACTAGTTATCACATTAGCGTATGATTATTATCTAACATTTAAAGTTATAGTGTCAGATTTGTAAAGTCAGTCCCAAATACTATTTGAGCTGACAAATCAAACTTTGTTTCTGACCTACCAATTTGTATTTGTTATTGTTGTACGGTGTTATTTGCAATATAATAATGTTTTTTTCTATAATTTATTAGAAATATGACTTAGTCCAACCAAGACGACTGCTAATATAAAGCATCTCACTATCCACCAAGCTCCAGCCCCTGTCCCATCGCCACAAGTTACATTCTTGTGCTTGTTTTCTAAGTACTTCAATGGAGTGTGCTCCGATGAACTTGCTGCTCTGGTGCTCCCTCGACGTAAATACACTCGATCAACCCGACAATCAGCCCAATCTCATCCATTCACTGTGGAGATCCCAGATGCCGGAGAACCTTCTACTCCAATAGCTTCTTTTCTCGTGCTGCCGGCTTTTAGAACTCCCTCCCTGCTCTCTGTTTCCCCGACTGTACCGACATGCAGAAATTTAAAACCAATGTGAACAGGCATCTCGCTGCACAGCTCTCAATTTAGGTTGACCCCCCCCCCCCCTAAAAAAAAAATTCACCCTTATTCTCAGTAGCCCCTTACGTCTGCAATGGCAGCTAGCTTTGTTTGGGTTGAACTCTTAAAAATCAATAATCATCTGAAATGAAAATTGGCAAGGGGGATAACTTATTTTAAATTGAAGAATATAATAGGAGTTATTTACTTTGAGTTTAAAAATGTGCAAACAAATAACAATTGAAAACAAGACTACGGCTAAAATAATAGGGTCGAGTTCTCTACCAGAGGGACATTTTAGTGCAACTAGTCCACTTGAAGGAATCGTTCGGGGGGGGGGAGTACCCGTTACTCATCCCAGTCATCTTGGATTTCTTCTTGCACTGGACTCAAGCAATTCTGGACCAGAAGTGCAGCTAGATATTGTGAAACTCAAAACATTAAATTATGTTTCCGTACTTCATTTTACTGTAGGGGGAAAAAAATCCCCCCCCCCCCCCCGAGAAAAAAGAGAAAAAAAAAAAAAATAAATAAATAAATAAAAGTATAAACTTACTAAATGTGATCCTCTACTTTAAAAACTAAAATATTTCATTTTTGGGGAAAAATTTCTCTTTTCTGGCTATTTTTTTTATAGTTAAATAATTCTTTTATTTTCCCTCCAAGCAACGCCGGGTCACAGGTCCTGCTATGTTTACACTGTTATAGGATTCAATTAGATCGCTTCACTTTGTGGATTCTAAAATTGATGTGATACCAATTTTTTTTAATCCCTTTCTTTATAACTCAGATTAACTGCTGTTTTCGATTAAATCGTTGTGTGTGAATGGCCCGATAGATACAGACGCAGACTATGGAATCGACTCGGCTAATTTCAAATCCACAAACTGTCAAATTAAACTCAATCATGAATTGAAAATACGACCCAGATTTGCATCACAAATATTAACCCATATTTGTATAACCCACTTCCATAACAAAGCCAGATCTCATCGTCATGACTATTACTAGTCACCGCATTAGTATCAATACTACTCTTATTTACCTTCTCACGGGTGATCTCGTAACATTTATTTATTATGTTAAATTTTTGACAGAATTGCAAACATACTTTGGAAAAAAATGTGAGAAAAAACTAACTCGAAAAGCATCAAATGATTATTGAAAATCATCATCATCATAATTATCAACATCATCATCATCATAATCACATTCAGACAAAATTGCAAACATGGAAAAAAATGTGAGAAAAAACTAACTTGAAAATCATCATCATCATCATCATCATCATCACATTCAGACAAAATTGCAAACATGGAAAAAAATTTGAGAAAAAACTAACTTGAAAATCATCAAAATCATCATCATCATCATCATCATCATCATCACATTCAGACAAAATTGCAAACATGGAAAAATATTTGAGAAAAAAGAAAAAACTAACTTGAAAATCATCATCATCATCATCATCATCATCACATTCAGACAAAATTGCAAACATGGAAAAAAATTTGAGAAAAAAGAAAAAACTAACTTGAAAATCATCATCATCATCATCATCATCATCATCATCATCATCATCATCATAATCACATTCAGACAAAATTGCAAACATGGAAAAAAATTTGAGAAAAAACTTACTTGAAAATCATCATCATCATTATCATCATCATCACATTCAGACAAAATTGCAAACATGGAAAAAAATTTGAGAAAAAACTAACTTGAAAATCATCATCATCATCATCATCACATTCAGACAAAATTGTAAACAGAAAAAAATTTGAGAAAAAACTAACTTGAAAATCATCATCATCATCATCATCAGCTTAACATCCGTTTTACATGCTGGAACGTGTAGGATGGCTTTAAGAAATTGACTTTCAAACTAACCCATCTCTGCCCAGGTCTTTATTTATCCCTCTTTCTCTCAAATCCATCCTTATCACTTCTATCCATTTTGTCCTTGGTCTGACCCTGCCAACTCAGGTCCAGTTCACAAGGGAAAGCCAAAAAAAAACATTAGAAGTAATAAAAATGGATTTAAAGAAAGAGGGATAAATAAAGACCTGGCCAGAGTTACTTTGGACCTGGTTAGTTTGAAAGTCAATTTCTTAAAGCCATCTAACACATGCGAGCATATAAAACGGACGCTAAACCGAATATGATAATACTAAATCATGACTTTAATAGATTTGTCTGACGAGGGACTGCTTATGGATTTCTGAAACCTGTGGTAACGAATTTATCGTCCGATTAGTTTGATAAATATATATATAAGAATTCACATGATGATGGATAAGGAAAAAGCCATGTAGATATATTCAGGAGAAATATTTTCTTTTTATATCTTGTTTTTATTGCCGATTGTGGATGTTTAATTTACCCAACATGTTAAACAATCGGTAGTATTACAGTCTGACCAGTAAAAACAAACCCCTGAATTGGGTCTCGCATGTCGTTGTCGTATGCTCTGATGTTTCCGAAGCGATAGAAAACATGACATAATATCGGAGAAGCTTCAATTGCAATGGTTTGTCGCTGCTGGCGCTGTGTCAGTTATCCTCACGGCCGTTTTATAATTACTGACGGAAACATTCCCGTTGTCACAAATGACAATAGCTACAACAACACACTGAAGTGGTTGTGTAGGGGCTGGAGAAGAAAGCCCAAGGGGCAGACAACAAATGCCTTTCTGATGGACATGTGCTTGACTTGCTTTCTCTGGCAAATAATCTGTGACTACAAATTTGATTCCAGCCAAAGTGTCAAAGACATAGCACCAGCAGCCATTGCCATCTGCTGATTTCATTGGCACCACGAGAATGGTATTTCGACTCTGGTAGTACTGGGGAGGAGGTTCGGCTTATTCTGCTGCCATTTACAGGTCTCTGATCGGCAAGGGAATGGATGGGGGATACTTGTTTGCTTAAATAATCTCTGCCTCCCCTCCCCCCTCCCCAACTACCATAATCCGCAACTTAAGTCTTCCAACTCTTTAATACACTACTTTTTAATCCTTCACTCTATAATAAAGAACAATGTGTATTTATTTGAAAATAAATAAATATCTATCTATATATATATATATATATATATATATATATATATATACAGGGTGGGCCAAAATAAGGGTCCTATCTTTAAATTTGAATAACTTGAATTTGAATAACTTCCACAAAATAAAAGTTAAACTCACCAAACTTTATGTGTGTGTAGACTGACCCTTCCGAGATTTTTTGAAATAAACAAAACAAATTTTAGCCGAAAAACACTTCTTAAAACTTACAAAAACTAAAGTATTGTTTTTTACACTGTTTTGAGTTTTTTAAGCAAAAATAATGTTTTCTAAATGAGGGTACGTTCCTTAGGGCTAATACGGCTCATGCTTGCTTCGGAAGGGGTCCTTTACTTATTCTAAAAAAAAAAAAAAAAAAAATCAATAAATAAAAAAGTTATGAATTTTTAAAAATAGGACCCTTATTTTTGCCCACCCTGTATATATATATAATAATAATAATAATCCAGGTAAAACATCTACAGGGTAGTAATCCAAAGAATTTCAACCGGGTTCATAAAAAGTGCTCAATATAAAATAGAGATTTTATATATGATTATTTTTATCTACACAGACATGTACAAAATCTGCGACACTGGCATTATTTTTTTATATTATTTTTTATTTCGATTCTTAACGGTCCCAACCAGTGACTTTCCAAATTTTAATTTAAAATTTTTTTTCTTTTCTCTCCATTTAATTCTTTCCAAATATTATCTGAGGTTAAGATCAGATTTTAACTCTGCCTGATGAGATCTCAGTTCATAACAGCTGTTGATCGATAACATCGACATGCCAGTGTTGCAGATTTTGTACATGACTGTGTGTGTAAATAAAAATAATCACACATATATATATATATATATATATATATATATATATAGCTCGAAGAGTACCCGTCCCAGGACAAGTATAATTGTGCAAAGAAAATAGTTTTGCACCACTTAGGTACACCCCCAGAGATACTGATAGTGGGGCGTCCTGCATCAGGGAACCATAAAAATCTAAAAGGATGCGATAAAATCTTATCCATGCATTCCGGGGACGCACATAAATTTTTTCATAAAAAAACAAAAAAACAATACATTAAAATGATCACAGCCAATCTGTTAAGGATTTGGTTTTTCTGATAATCAACGAAAGTAGCTTTGTATTTTGTTTATGTTTAATTTTTTGATGCAAGTTTAGAAGAATTCGACTGACGTGTAAAAAAAAAAAAAAAAAAAAAAATATAGTATCTTTTTGATGTACATACCCGTGACGGAAAGGATATATCGTATACCAATAATCACGCAAATTGATCACATAGTTTCTACTTTTTTTTACAAAAGAAAATAAAATTTTATGGGTAAACGAGGATCGTCGATATATCGGCACCATATTGGACATTGTGTTTGTCGGCCAGGGGAGATAACTCCAACTTGGCCGGCAAACACAATGTCCAATAGGGCATCGATATATCGACGATCCTCGTTTACCCATAAAATTTAATTTTCTTTTGTAAAAAAAAAAAAAAAAAAAAAAAAAAGAAGAAAAACTACTTGATCAATACGATATATGCGTTCCGTCATGGGTACGTACATCATAAAGATATTTAAAAAAAAAAAAAATTTTTTTTGTTTCGATCGAACTCTAAACTTGCACCAATTTTTTTAATAGTAAATTTCCACAAGTGAATTTATCTCTCTTTTTTTTCTTCCTACCCCATTTCAAGTTAACTGTAAATACAGCGAGCTGACTCGACCATCCGACCATTTTCTTTGTAACCGAACAATTTAGTTTCAGGATTGGTGAAATACGTTTAAATATTTTCTTAAAAAACGGAATGAGGTACAAGGTGAATGTTAGAAAGAATTTCATGTGTTTGTGTGTGTGTGGAAGGATCCATAAAATTTTCCGAACACTCATAAGAATCAGATCCATGGACTCATTAAAATCAAATCCATGGACTCATTATAATCAGATCTATGGGTTCATTAATATCAAATCCATGGACTCATTAAAATCAGATCCATGGACTCATTAAAATCAGATCCATGGACTCATTAATATCAAATCCATGGACTCATTAAAATCAGATCCATGGACTCATTAAAATCGGATCCATGGACTCATTAATATCAGATCCACAGACTCATTAATATCAGATCCATGGACTCATTAATATCAGATCCATGGACTCATTAATATCAGATCCACGGACTCATTAATATCAGATCCACGGACTCATTAATATCAGATCCACGGACTCATTAATATCAGATCCACGGACTCATTAAAATCAGATCCACGGACTCATTAAAATCAGATCCATGGACTCATTAATATAAAATCCATGGACTCATTAAAACCAGATCCATAGACTCATTAAAATCAGATCCACGGACTCATTAAAATCAGATCCATGGATTTCTGGATTCACTAGATTAAAAAGATATCGGCATCAGTGTACCCAAACAACGATTTATGACAAATATTTCGAGATGACTATGTTGTAGTCTGCAAGGACGCAGTCCCGTGGTATGTGTTCCACATATATAGTGGTCTCAGTGGAAAAAAGTAAAGAAACTTGATATCTACAAGATGTAGGGGATTGAGTGGTCTTCTTCCGCGGATTAAATAAAGAGCACAGTCCAACATTTTGGAAAGGTCACTGACTGCGTCAAAAGCCAACAGAATAAGGTCAGCGAGTACAACAGTCTAAAACATGAGCACAACAACAACAAAGATGAGGACAACAGTTCAAGACATGCAATTTGGAAACCAATTGTCTGTGATGATTCCGTATCTTTATGAAATGGTAAACTCATCATCATCGCTTTAATATCTGTTTTACATGTTTGCGTGTGTTACATGGATTTTAGAAATTGACTTCCAAATTAACCTTTCTCTGGCCAGGTCTTTATTTATCCCCCTTTCTCTCAAATCAACCCTTATCACCTCCTCGCATGTTTTCCTTTTCTTTCCCCTGCCAACTGACCCTGCTACCTCAACTTTTCTACATCTACTAATCCAACAACTCTCATCCATTCTTTCAACCTGATTAAACCAATGATGTCTCCTGTTCTGCAAACATCTTCTATACTGTCCATATTTAATCTTTCTCTGACGTGATCGGTCTTTAAGATTCACTTACACATTATATCATTCTCATATCATTTCTATCCATGCAACTCATGTCCTCAGTCCTCACTGGCTAGATTTCACTTTCATATATCATCACACTTCGTACACATTGCCTTGGTCGACACTGGTAACTCTCTGCTGATTAGTAATGACAACTTCCTGAACGATCAAGTAAAATAAATAAATATAAATGGCTCGACCTTTTGTTAGCTGCTACACTGAGATGTAGGGGAGGGTGCCACTTCTTTTCTGGGTTGTTTCACTTACCCTTAATCTTCACCATATTATGCAAGGAGGCATCTGATCAAATACCCTTTTTTTGGTCCCCCGATTTTATAAATCGGGGGACTTATGTTTTGAGGCATGTCCGTCCGGATTTTTCTCCGCAACCATCCATTGAATTTCTCTGAAATTTTGCATGAAGTTGTAACTTTGGTCAGGTTAGAAAGTGACATTCTCCGATTTTAAAAAAAAAATCTGGTTAGCCCCCCCAGGGGGTCAAAAGGCCCCGAAATGGCAAAAAATGACGGTCAAGTAAAATAAATAAATGAATATAAATGCATCGACCTTAGTCGAGTGCGACTCGAGGATTGAATCCCTATTTCCTAGCTCATCAGCAAACACACTAATTATTATGGTAAAATGGTGCTATCTAAGGCGTAGATTGTTTCTGTAAATATAATATAAATCAAGGAGTTAATTTAATAATGAATGACTGTAGCATTTCTCCGCCTTTGATTAGTTTGTGTAAATAAATCAACTGTTTTTCCCGCTAACGAAGGCGCTTCACTCGCTGTTTTGCAAACACAACACATTGTCAGTCGTCGTTAAAATAATAATTAAAAAACAAAAAAAAAAACAACTCCTTTTTCAGTTTTAATTTATTTCTATAGCAAAGGACAAATGAAGTGTTTGCGTCTGAAAAGGAATCCAATGATCCTGTTATTGTTCTTCTTTGGAACTAAATGGATTTGGATTCCGACTTGAATAATTATTCCATAGAAGATGGCCGATGAGAAGGAACTTCGTTTCAAACGCGTGCAAAAAGATAAAGAGTAACGTTACTGAAATAGTGTGATGTTTAAAAATCAGCAATGGGGAAGCAAAGGATACACTAGTATTGATTTACTCCTCTCCAGGAGTTAGGCACAAGACCAGTTTTTATCTTACTCCCACAAGTACGATGTGACCCAAGGTCGGGTCGGGAAAGTGGGGTTTGAAAAGCCAGCGCCCGAGAAAGTGAGCACTCTGGCCATTAAAAATTACCTGGGCAGCCCTGTCGGCATTCCCCGGTAAGGGCGCCTCAGGCAGTAAGCAATAAACTTACTCCTCCCCAAAGAGGGGAGGCAAAGCCTGGGAGGGTGGACCTTCTAGAACTGCACAGGACCGACCCATAGACCGGCGTAAATCAAGCCCCGAAGGCCAAAACAATACCAGTTTATGGGGTGTAGTATCCATCGGAACAGATACTACACTTTGATCTTAGCCAAAAGGCCAAGGATACACTAGTAGCAGGGGTTATAAAAGAAACATCTGAATATGCATAAAAAATAATATAAAATCTAACATATAAAGTTATCTTGTCGGATTTAAAACGTTGAGCCTAAATAGCATTTAAGCTGACACATCAAACTTTATGCCTTCGAATTTTTTAGATGAGGATTGATAAATTGTGATTATTTGGATTATTCAGACTACTGTTTTCATCTTGGATGTTATTCTCACAAATTCTAAGTTAATTTCATGTTCGTATGTATATTATCGCCTTTCACAGACATTAAAAAAAAAAATCGTCATATAGCAAAGATAGTGATTAGTGATTAATTTGTTGTCGCCAAGGTAAAACATTCTAACTTTACACATCTCAAAAGGAATTGTTCCCAAATTAAATTATGTCGCCCCGTCGACTAAAACAGTACAATTTTAAATGTTTCAAAAACCGACATTCGTTTTATTTATTTAGTTGACAATTATTCTTACTGTAAGAAGACAGATTATTTATTGTTTAAAAAAAAAAATGAAATTGCTATAATTTTAAATAAATAAATAAAGAGGCTTATTAAGTTGTAGAATTTGGAATATTCGGACTACTGTTCTCATCTTGGGTGTTTTTATCACAACGTTTCGGCCGATGTAACCTCCGACCTTCTTCAGGTGTACCTTGTCGAACTCGGGAATATTTCTGTCGAACTCTGGGATCTGGACGGAATTTCGAATAGAACCCTTTATAAAATCCACGGAGGTAGCATGCTCTCGTTCCATCTGCCATGACTGGAAAGAAGTAATTCGCAATTCTTCGTATCGCCCGCACTGATATAATACTAAGTATAATTCAGTTCTAAGTAACAGTCATCTGAAGGTTGAAGGTTCAATCCTCAGTGCGGGTGATACGAAGAATTGCGAATTACTGAAGACTTCTTCCCAGTCATGGCAGATGGAACGAGAGCATGCTACCACCGTGGTTTTAATAAAGGGTTCTGTTCGAAATTACATCCAGATTCTAGAGTTCAACATAGTACACCTGAAGAAGGTTGGAGGTTACATCGGCCGAAACGTTGTGATCAAAACACCCAAGATGAGAACAGTAGTCCGAATATACCAAATTCTACAAATTATCAACCCTCATCTAAAAGATTCCGAAACATAAAAGAAATGTTGCTAATGTTTAGTGGTTTAATATCATTTTAAAAAATCGAGAATTTTAGTTATATGTACGGCGAGTTAAGTAGCGCGCTACAAAAGAACATCCTTACATTGTCTTTTGGATTCGTTGCTTTCATAATTGTAAACTAAATTATATTAAGACACTGTTCAGAATAATCTGCAAAAATGTGCTCAGATTATTAATCATTTATATATAATCGTATCACAGTCAATAGTTTTCTGGCTGGCTTGGCAGGCAGAGAACAGACTCAAGGCGTTTCCACGAATAATGGCGATAGAAAGGCGCTCGTAAAGCCAAGACAATTCGCGATTGTTGACGGTGTTGCGCGTCATTAATAGACCAAGGCTATCGAGGAAGTCACGTGTGGAAGAGCCAATAACTCCACTCGTCTCCACAGCGATCGGTTGAAATACAAATCTGTCGAGACGATTGGCCTTGTCGAACTCGAGAATCCTTCTGTCCAACTCGGGAATCTGAACGGTATTTCGAACGGAACCCTTTATTAAATCCATGGGGGTAGCATGCTCTCGTTCCATCTGCCATGACTTCGAAGAAGTCTTCAGTAATTTGCAATTCTTCGTATCGCCCGCACTGAGGATTGAACCTTCAACCTTCAGATGACTGCCACTTAGAACTGAATTATACTAAGTACTATATCCACTACGCTACGGGTCCTTCCGTCCAGAAAGATTCCCGAGTTCAACAAGGTACACCTGAAGTCAAAGGTTAGATCGGCCGAAACGTTGTGATAAAAAGACCCACGATGAGAACAGTAGTCCGAATATACCAAATTCTACAAATTATCAACCCTCATCTCAAAAGTTCCGAAACATAAAAAATGAAGTTTAATTTATTTATTTAAAGAATATTAAACTGAAAATGACAATTATTTTTATGGAAGAAGAAAGAGTCATTATTTTTAATAGTATTGACTCTAACAGACATTTATTATTGCAAAAGGAATTAACAGTAAATTATTATTATTATTATTAACAGTAAATTATTATTATTATTATTATTAACAGTAAATTATTATTATTATTATTATTATTATTATTATTAACAGTAAATTATTATTATTATTATTATTATTAACAGTAAATTATTATTATTATTAACAGTAAATTATTATTATTATTATTAACAGTAAATTGGACAGAGTGATGTCAAAAGCACCTGGGAATATTCACGGGGTCTGGCTAGTTTTATTATATTCAATTTGTGGAGTGGAGCCAAAGAATTTACTCAGCAGTGATTTGATGGGAAAAAGTTTAAATAAATGGACATTAATAGAAATTATCTCTAAGGGGTTGAAGACTACAAATGTACCGAAAATTATTCCAATAAATGTCACTGTACTTACACCCCCTTCTCAATGCTGAGTAAATCCTTGAACCCCACACCAAAAATTGTATAGTATCTTATATATAAAATGGAGCCATATTTTTCTCTATTTTTTTTTTTACTCAAAATGTTTTGTTCAGTGGATTTCATCCAATTTCATATTTGATCATCAGTTTTTTTTTTTGATTACTAATATCATAAAGGAAGTCAGAGGAGCTAACTCTCTCACAGTCTCAAGTCCTCTTCCTGCCATTAATGACACTGTGTAGAAATAGAAGAAATCTAATTAGTCACTTTTTTGTTTTGGCACGGTGGCCAAATTGACAAGACTTGTGTTGAAATGATTAATCGGAATCGGGAATCTGAAAAATCAGAACTTTTTGAAGTATCAGAATCTGTATCGGAATTGGAAATTTTTTATTCTAACGTACGTAATTCAATGTTTGGAATGAATAAAAAATAAAATGGATAGTATTTTTTCCTTTGGTATTAAGCAAAACATCAATTTGTTTTGTAATGAAGAAGCAAATATTTGAGTGTTTATCGGCGTATGGAGGAATGAAAGTTGAGGAAAGATATCCAAGGATAAAATAAAAGTAAAAATGGAGAGGAACAATTATATGTAGAGGATCAAAATAATATATAAGTATCGATTATACACAGCAAAAAAGACATCTTCGCTTATTCATCGTTATTCAAATGGTTTCACATTCTTCCTTCAAAGGATAAAATCATTTACTAACTTATATTATTTTCAAAAAAAATATTTGAAGCTGATTATTTCCAAAATCAATATATTTCCTTCTGATGAGAAGAATATTTCCTGTGAAAAATCCGAGATTTAAAGGACATGCATGGACGCACTTCTGCTTTTTTGTTGAATTTGAAAAAAATATGAAAATAAATATGTAACTATTTATATATATATATATATATATATATATGTGATTATCTTCGCTCTCCTTCAACCATATATATATATATATATATATATATATATATATATATATATATATATATAAAGATGAAAAGGAATTAGAAAAGCGACGGAGGCAGATTCAGTTGCTCAATGCAAGGTATATTCCACAAAAAAGCAATTTATGTAATTAATTTTTTCCGTAAGCCATGCTTTTCAAAGATCAAAATCTTATCATCAGAGGAAATTGCTGGGATAGATAAGTTGGCAAAGGCCAAGATTTTAAATTTAAAATAGTAAAATAAAGATTGTGGGGAAAAAAACAAGGCAAAGCGCTGCCACAATGCAAGCAAATGTCCGATTGCAAAAAAGTCTGGTGTCAAAAAGTTCAGAGGAGAAAGTGATTTGTTGGTAGGTAGGTCATTAGAAGGCACGAGAAATAAATTGAGAGGTTTCAAAGTTAAACTCCAGAAACCACCATCTTCAGTTGCGGCTAAAATAGATAGAATCCAGAGGGTAAAAAGTCCAATAGAAGGTTCGTTCATGGATGCAACAAGGCTCAGTAATTCGTGAGGTGGGAAATATTAGCCATTGCTTTTCTAATTCCTTTTCATCCTTCTACCTATCTATTTGCTCTATCCGGTATATTGAGCTGTATACTTTTCACAATGGGTTTTACCTTTCCTAAAAGTTCGCTTTTAGTTCTCCACTTATATATATATATATATATATATATATATATCTATATATATATATATTGTGCTTATTTAGGCAGCATTTTTTAATTTAAGCAAACATTGCTAAAAATAAGAATCCTTCTGCTTAATTATCAATTTTTATTATTTTATCAATTTTTCTAATGATCTTTTTTGTATTTGAAATCCAAAAACATTAATGTGTGTTCTATATGTATCACGAACGTTTTCGATTCTTCGTCAAATCATCTTCAGGTGACAAAAGCAAATGAACAAAAAAGCTAGAAAAAGAAGAGAGTTTCTAAAGATAGCAGAGAAACACGCACGTGAAGTCAGACGTCAGAAGAACACTTTCGCGTCTTTCCTAGAACAATGGGAGACTGTTCTTTTGGCGTCTAACTGACTTCACGTGCACGTTTCTCCACTATCTTTTGAAATTCTCTTCTTTTCTCCAGCATGTTCGTGATACATATGGAACATACATTAATATTTTTGATATTAACACAAAAAAGACTATTAGAAAAATTGAAAAAATAAAAACAGGTATAATTAAGCAGAAGAATTCTGTTATTTGTAACAATATTGCTTAAATATGCACGCTTGAACTTGAGTTGAGCATGGCTCTGAAGAAGGGAAGAGTTCCCGAAATATTATATCATACGGAGTTTCCACCAGACCATCTTGATACAGGTATTACATAACATTGTAACATTGTGTAGATAAACAGATATATGTGTGTTTGTGAAAATATATATATATATATATATATACATTGTATTAATGGTGAAACTACTTAATTTGTTCCACCATTATATGTCTCATTTGCTCCAACTTGTGTCTATCCGTCACACCTCTGCATTGTATTGCCTTCTAAGTATCACATTTCTATATACTAATAAACAATGCTTCAAGCAAACTACATAAACCTCTTATATATATATATATATATATATATATATATAGGAGCTGCCCTTCTATAAATAACAAATGATATATATTTAAGTAACCTACACCGTTGGGTGTAGGTTGTCAGAAGTTTAGACAGTGAAGAAAGTAATAATAAAGGTCGGCTGCCGAAAGTCTTTTCTTGGAGCAGTATATCTTCAAGTGAAGATAGCCTTGCTTGGTGTCTAGACATTTGTGTGATGCTTGTGCGTTTGAATACGTAAGTGTATGAATGTGTGTGTCGCTTTTTGTCAGGGTGCGTAATTGTACAAATGTGTGTGTGTGTGTGAGTTGAGAATTGATAGGGCGTGTAGGCACTTGTGTGTGTGCGCGCCGCTTTTTGTCAGCACGGTATGTAAGCATGTGTGTGTGTAAGTTGAACATGAATAGTAGTCGCCCAAGGCGCGAGGGAGGTGGAAACAATGTCATCTGGTTCCGTGTGCTGATTTTTTCCACTTTTCTTCTCAACGAAAATCTACACTTAAATGACATTTTATCAGCTGCCAGTGCATGGTTATATTTTAGTGCGAAAAATAGATTTTAATCGCCGAGGTGTAGAGGACGTAGTAGGAAGCACACTACGTGACAGCCATCTTTATTTTTTCGCTACATAATGCCCGTGGGAGTCGGTTTTTGAAATCAAATTTTTATTTTGTTTTAGATGGAATTTTTGTGGGCATGGCTTGTGTGTTTTCGCACATGCCGTTGGTCAGTCAACATTGTAGGATTGGGATACAGGTCAATCCCATAAGTCAACAAAAGGAAAACGAGGCCCTTCTATAAACAACAAATTATTTTTATTTAAGTGACCTACACTGTTGGGTGTAGGTTGCAGAAAGTTAAAACGGTGAAGAAAGGAATAGTAATAATAAAGGTCGGCTGCCAAAAGTCTTTTATTGAGGCAGTATATGTTCAAGTGAAGATAGCCTTGCTTGGTGTCTAGGCGACAGGAGCATGAGAGTGTTGACATCTTTTTTCATGGGTGCCCGAGAGCTCTCTTTCTGCCCTGCAAATTCCCTAGGGTCTCTGGATGGAGTTTTTCAAAGATCTGGTCGAAATTTATACGCCCATGAGTTTGATTGGTTGTCGTGTGACCAAACCACCTCACTAGGGCTGCTCTCCGCAAGAGGTAAGACATGTCAATGTTTATGACTCCTACACATATTTCAACTAATTAAAAAGCAAGAAGTAAGACAATTTCGAAGTATATGCGAACCTTTGAATATTTAATGTTGTTCCATTGCAAGTCAAATGAGAAGAGGATCTCTCTGCGATTCTCATGAGAATCGAACATGAACAAGCCAAAGAAAAAAAAGATGACAATTCTTTATTTTATTACGATCGAAATAAATAAATGGTTCGCACCTTCTGTTGATGGTTATATCAAATGAAATCCGCACACAAAAAAAAAAAATCAAATGAACATGAACGTGAATGCAAAATGTTAATCTATTCTTCACCTAATGAAAATCTTATCCAATCAACATCTCTTTTTGGTTTTTCTTTTTTATCTTGACAGAAGAGCTTGTTTTTTTGTTTTTTTAAAAAGGGGAGATAATTGCAAAATAAAGTTAATGAGATTTGTTTTTCTCTTATTAGTCTTTATTTACAGTAACTCAAAGAATAATTCATATTTTTTTCTTGTGGTTAAGGAATCTTTTGCTTTTGATAAATGATATTAATGTGACACGAAAAGAGAACGGCTTTTCATTTTAACTGGTGTTGACCTTTGTAATGAGTTGTATGTCCTCTTTTTATATACATGTCTCTCACTCTTTTCTCTCTCTCTCTCCATATATCTATTAGATATAGTTATTAAAATTGAAAATCGAAGCCTTTATCAATGCAAGATTAATTTATTTAAATTTTTTATTTTAATCTTATTAATTTCGGAATAAAATTCCATCATCAGAGTTGACCAGTATTGTCATTTTTCAAAAAATATAAACAAACTTTTTTTTTCTTTTTTTTGATATAGCGTCCTTGTAATCGGTGTTATCTGATGATGGAATTTTATTCCGAAATTAATAAGATTAAAATAAAAAAATTAAAAATAAATTAATCTTGCATTGATAAAGGCTTCGATTTTCAATTTTAATAATTCTGACCCACCAATGCTTTTAAATGAACGACCTATATTTCTAATCTATTAGATATGGTTATATGTTTGAAATATTTCTATGTACACGATTCACTCCTAAACTAGTTAATCATTATGAATTTTGGAACACAACTGCTAGGTGTAAGGGGGTCCAAACGTTGACTATATTTAGCTTGAGGCAAAGGGAGTAAAAATTCAGATCTCTGATTTTTGTGAAATTTAAACAATAGGTATCAATAGACATCAATAATTAAATATTCCCCAAATTTCAGTTTCTTTGGAGTATTTTAAAGGGTTTTTAGGGGGCATACTATAGGCACGACCTCCTATTTGAAAATTAAAATATTTCAGATTTACATTAAATCTGATAAATATTCATTAGACACCAATTAAGCAAGATTCCTTGAATTTCAATTTCTTAAGACACCTTTAAGTTTAAGACTTAAATTTTAGATTTTTTCTAGAATCAAAATCATTTAATTGATTTTGATCCTAATTAGAATAAGGATTCTAGACATTTGGTTTAATCTCATTATATATTGATTTTAATCTTCATAAGGAGACATAAAAGTGGTGCAAAGCTTCTGTTCAGACAATTAATTTTACTCATTCTTGGACAGGTATTGTTCTAATATATATATATATATATATATATATATATATATATATATATATATATATATATATATATATATATATATATATATATATAAAATTATTCTCAATTAGCATTTAGGTAGAGTGCTTTCCATTCAAATGTATCGCAGGCAAAGTAAACAAATAAATGACATCTACAAAAAAGGCGATACATTTAGTACTAGCAAGTATTGGCTCAGTGGTAGGGTCCTGGTTTCAAATCTCGCTAGGTCCAGCCACGCCGATGAATCATATAATGACGAAACACATGTCCATTAGATGTCTGTGTATTTTGTGGATTAAAATCAATTTTAAAATGAAGTTTCAAATAAAGAGTATACACAAATCTAGTTGTTTACAACTGTTTCAAGGCAGTGTTTATTTTAAGTTATACAATGAGCTATAATTATTTTTGAACACTATACTATCTTCAAAACAAATTTTGTAGGTGCCCAACAAAAATCATAATTCAACAACAATGCTCCCCAATATATATATATATATATATATATGAAAAAGGAAAGCCAAAAACTATATTATTTAAGTATTCATCCACTTTTCGTCTTTATTGTAGACTTCCTCAGGATGAAGAAAAATGCAGAAAAATCATACAGTTATTAATTTTGATTTGCCTGAAATTGTCAGAGTTTCGGCACGGCTGTGAATGAGCCCTGTCGGAACAGCTAGTATTATATGTAAATATTATTTAGTTCTGTTCAACATTGCCACTTATTATTTCAGGAAATTAAAATCTGGACAGGACTTATGGGATGACCTGATATATGAAAAATATATTTTATAGTACTAAATATTTAAGACATATTATGATGATGATGATCATCATCATCATATTCGGTTTAACGTCCGTTTTACATGCTGACGGCTTAAAAAAATTGACTTTCAACCTAACCTATCTCTGGCCAGATCTTTATCCTTCTTTCTCCAAGATTCATTTTTTTTTTACCCACCCATGTTTTCTTTTGTCTTCCTCTATGAACTTAATCTGCTACCTCAACTGTTCTACATCTACTAATCCAAGAACTTTCATCCATTCTTTCAATGTGGCTATTCATATACTAGACGAATACGCGTGCAGGGGGGTGTGTGGGTTTAAACGAATTCCCGAAAAGAACAGCTTTGCACCACTTTTATGTTAACTTATACAGATTGAAATCAAGATATAATGATGCAAGACGATTGTGTCTAGAATCCTTATTCTAATTTTGATAAAACTCCATTGAATCATTATGATTCTGGACAATGTCTAAAATTTCATGTTTAAGCTTATGGGGTCTTAAGAAGTAATTGAAATCCAGAGAATCTTGCTTAATTCGTGTCTAATGACTCTGGATCAAATTCAATGCAAATCTGAAATATTTGACTTTTCAAATGAGAGGTTGTGCCCATATTATGTCCCTTATAATCCCTTTAAAATACCCCAAAGAAATTTGGGGAAAATTTATTGTTAAAATTTCATAAAAATCGGAAGTCTCTGAATTTTCATGATGGGCTTTGCCTTCTTTTTTACCTCCTTTGCATAAAATTAAACTAAATATGATCCACATTACAACCCTGTACGCATACCAATTGCATTAAAAAATGCATGATTGGTTAATGAGTGAAACCTATACATACAAATATATAAACATATACCTATCTTTATATATGTATTTTTTATGTAATTGTTTTTGTAGGTGATTGCAGTGTCCGTTACTTGTTGCATAGGCATTATTAATTAGTTGTTCACTTCCTAAGTGATACAGTTTAATGCAGAAGATTGCATTATTAGTCACCCATAACTTTATAGGACGTATTTTTCGTTGATATATATATCTTTATTAATTTTATATGTACATAAAAGTAATCCATGGAAAATAAATAATAATAAAGAAAATCTTTGTTCTCGGCCTTTTGGCCAAGATCAAAGTGTAGTATCTGTTCCGATGGATACTACACCCAATAGACCGGTATCGTCTTGGCCTTCGGGCCTTGACCTGCCGGTCTTAGGTTTTGTCCTGTGCAGTTCTAGGAGGTCCACCCTCCCAGGCTTTGCCTTCTCACTCTCTGAGAAGGGGTTAGTTTATTGCTAATCACCTGAGGCGCCCCTACCGAGGAATGCCGACAGGGCTACCCAGGCATTTGTAGGCCAGAGTGCTCATATTCTCGGGCGCTGGTTTTCCAATTCCAGCTTCCGACCTTGTGTCACATCTTTCTGCTGTGGGAGGGAAGTATATGAAAAACAAAAAGAAGAAAGTAATTCATGGACACGTTTTTCTGGATCACAGCCAACATCAGCATGGCTAACTTGGACAAGGATCGAACCTTTCGTATTGATGTCTATAGTCTGGCGTTTTCCCTCCGGACTATGACGCCTTGCTTGGAAATATGTACCATTTTTATCACCTAAATATTTAATGTATTTTTATGTAATTATTTTATTGTAGCGTTTGTTCCTTTTTCGTATATACTACTATATTTATTTTTTTCCACTTCCTAAGTGATAAAGATGCAGAAGATTGCATTATTGTCGCCCTTAACTTTACAGGACGTATTCTTCGGTAATATAGTTATTTTTATTAATTTTATACGCACATAAAAGTAATCCATTGACACCTGTTTCTATCTTTATATAAATAAAGGTAATGATCATTATTTTTTTTTCTTCATAAATAACATACACACACTATTCCCAATGCAATCATAATAAAATAAATTTAAAAAAAAAAAGAGAAGATAATTGCTTTTCTTTATGATTTGATGTGTTTTCTGCTTGAGAAACTTAGAATTACCAATTCGATAAAAAACGAAGAACTCAGAATTTAGAGATACGTCTATTATATTTGCACGTTCAGCAATGCAAATGCTATTTCAAATTTTAGCTTGATGGACAAAGCCTCTTGTAGAAAAGCGAGAATGCATGTAAAAAAAAAAAAAAAAAAAAAGAAAGAACTCCATCATAATTTACAGAAGTTATTGGAACTAGTGACTATCAGGAACCAATTCTGTCGCGTTACTGACAAATGGAATCAGACAGTGGGACGAAGTGAACGCATAGAGTAATTCCCCAAAGACTCGGCGGACGGTGTCCACATGGGCAGGAAAATTATTGGCTTCAATGAAATTGTTCGATGCTTTCATATTTTGACTGACGCATGTGACAAGTGCGGAAATGTGTCCGCTGCGATGTTGTCTATTTTTCATGAGCCACTAGTTAGCGCCACTTGTTGATTATTCTGGTAATTAGTTTTTTTGTTGTTTTTATTTTAAGTAAAAAAAGGGAGGAGAAAAAAATGGCATTCTGAGAATTATATAGATGTTGGTCAGTGTCAGAACTGTCTGTTTTTTTATGGCCAGAAAAAAGTGTCAGAATCATCTGTTTTTTGATTAGAAGTAATTTGATATGCGTAATTTCAGGTTAAACATTCTTCAGCAGTAAAATGAAGAAGATGGGGGGGGGGGGGGAAGAAATAATCTGTTGTTGTTATATCAACATTGCTGTTCATTAAATTAAGATCTTGTAGAAAAGAGAAAAATAATTAGAGAAATGCTTAGCTATACTAATTGGTCCCCCGATTTTGAGGCATGTCCGTCTGTCCAGATTTTTCTCCACAACCATCCATTGAATTTCTCTGAAATTTTGCATGAAGTTGTAACTTTGGTCAGGTTAGAAAGTGACATTCTCCGATTTAAAAAAAAAATCTGGTTAGCCCCCCAGGGGGTCAAAAGGCCCCGAAATGGCAAAAAAATGATATTTTTTGCTCCATAACTTTTCATCTATCCATTCAATTTCTCTGAAACTTGGCCAAAATGTGGAGGAAATTGTTCCTAATAGAAAATAAGTATCGCTGACCTTGGAAAAAATCTGGTTCGCGCCCCCAGGGGGTCAAAAGCCCCCAAAATTGCAAAAAATGACCCTTTTCTCCCATAACGTTTGATCAATTCATTCAATTTTTCTGAAACTTGGCCAAAATGTAGAGGCAATTGTTCTGGATATAAAATGAGCATCCTTGACCTCATAAAAATTCTGGTTCGCGCTCCCAGGTGGTCAAAGGGGGGTTAAAAATGCCCCAAATTGCCCAAATTTATTGCATTTTATACTCGCCACATCGAGTCACATACAGAGGGAGACCACGCACGCGCGGCTTGTTAATCTCTATCTATATAAGTATATGTACATTTTTTATACATTTCTATGGATTAGTGGATGAGGATGTAAACAGACTAGTAAAAATAAGGGCTCAAATACATTATCTCTAGGCTCTAAAACTACTTTCACTAAATAACTTGAGGAAATGTATAAACACATACCTCTTCCCTCTAACTACGGATACATTTATAGGATAAACTAGACTTACAAACTTCGATAGGGCAACTAAGATTAAGAAGGAAAACAAAGAATTCTGTTTCAAGAAAGCTGAACAAAGATATTTCAGTCGATTAGTTTGGTGTAAATTTACACCAAATGAATATGGTCGAATGCATCTACCGAAATATCTTGGTTCAGCTTTAATTATATTTACTGGTCAGTTGTCATGCTTATCCACTATTCAACAAACAAAAATTCTGTAGCAATATATAAAAATATACACGTACATAACTTTATATAAATAGATTAATACGTATAGTTCAGCAATTGTTCTGCTTCCGTAAACTAATATTACATTTTTTCATTTGATATTTTAACTCCCACCTATATTTCTATCTATAGGATTCACTCCTAAACTAATTAACCAATCATTATGAATTTTGGAACACAGCTGCTAGACATAAGGGTGAGTAATGTGGGCTATTTTTAGTTTTTATGCAAACAGGGCAAAAAGGCAGTAGAAGCCATTTGTGAAAGTCAAGATAGCTTCGACTTTTGGGAAATTTAAACAAAAAATATTAAGACATCAGTTAATAAACATTTCCCCAAATTCAGTTTCTTAGGGGCATTTTCAAGGGTTTTAGGGGGCATAATATGGCCACAACCACCTATTTGAAAGTTTAGATATTTCAAATTTGCATTAAATTTGATTTATAGATATCAATTAAGATTCACTGAATTTTCATTTCATCTTAAGACTCCTTAAGTTTAAGCTTAAACCTGAAATTTTAGACATTTTCTAGAATTAAAATCATTCAATGGATTTTTATAAAAATTGGGTGCTGTTGTTGATGACGCACCTGATTTCCGTGACTTCGCATCGGCAACGATCGGGCAGGTTGCGGAAGCGCCCGAAGGTGGCCCGAGACAAAAACGCTAAGTGTTAATGGGAGACAAATAAATTAAAAAAAAAAAAATACATAGATAAAAAGATAAAAACCGAACAAACCTGTAGGGGTGGGGGGGTCAAATAAACCATTTTGAATCAAATGTGTAGAAAGAAATTATTTTTTTTTGGGGGGGGGGGAGGGATTTTGTCAATGTTCTTTTTCATTTGTTTCGCTGTTTTTCTTTTTTTTTTTCTTGCTAATATAAAACAAAGAAAGAAAGAAAAATGGTTTAGGGTTAGGGTTCCCGTTAGGGTTAGGGCTCCCGTTCTTAGTGATAGCCAAACCCTGCATTCAAACTGCCAAGCTCTAACTGGAAGACTGGCAGACACTAATATAAGATGAATAAATTCAAAGAAAAAATACGTAGATTAAAATCATTTTTTTTTTTTTGTGAAAATAATGTTTGTTTTTTTTGGGTGGGGGGTAAATTTAAAAAAATGTTTTTATAAGATAAAAGAAAGAAAAAAAATTATATTATTCCGTCAGTGCTCGGACGCTTCCACGACCTGCCCGATCGTTGTCGGCGCGAAGACACGGAAATCAGGCGCGTCATCTATAACAGTACCCAAAATTGGAATAAGGATTATAAACATAAGGATTCGTAGTATTATATGTTGATTTTAATATTCGTAAAGGGATATGAAAGTGATGCAAAACTGTTTATTGGATTAATTTTACTCATCATCGAACGGCTATTCTTCTCGTATATAATAAAGTAAAGTTTGTCTGTTTGTCAATTTTGGTGATTGATAGCTTTCGTCTTATAAAACCAATGTTTAATTCTGGTTCATCATTTGTTTGTGTGACATTGTCCTTAACAAGAAAAAAACATTAATTCGATTTAATTCGAAAATTTTTTTCATCCGACTGGAATAATTTCCAAAATTATGCGATCGTAAAAAAAAAAAAGGAAGTTGTGTTTCTGCAGTTTTGAAATGAGGATTGATAATTTGTATAATTTCGATTATTCAGACTACTGTTCTCATCTTGAGTGTTATCATCACAACGTTTCGGCTGTTGTAACCTACGGCCTTCTTCAAGTGTATCTTTTCGAACTCAGGAATCTGGACGGAATTTCGAACGGAACCCTTTATTTAATCCACGGTGGTAGCATGCTCTCGTTCCGTCAACCATGACTGAGACTGGAAAAAGATACACCTGAAAGAAGGCCGAAAATTACAGTGGCCGAAACGTTGTGATGATAACACTCAAGATGAGAACAGTAGGCCGAATAATAAAAATTATACGAATCGATATATATTCTTTTTTTTCTTTATCATAGTTCACCCCAAACAAGGCAGACTGCCACTGTAGACGTAAGGGGAAGTAATGCTGTATTGACGAATACAGAGTTAGTTCTATTTGGTCTACATTTTGCTTCTTGTTTTTAAAAAGGATGCAACATTTTTTTTTTTTTTTAATTTTTTTTTTTACTTATGTAAATTAGTAATGAAAGTAAAAATCCTGCACAACACCGGGTAGGGACACCTAATTTTTACATAGGTTATGCTAAGATATCCGCATATGATTTAGATGAGTCTTGCCCTAAGCGTTAGAATTGCATTCTTATCTTTTGAACAAATTGTTTCTTTCTCCGTGAAATTTACTTTCTTTTTATGCAGTCAACTTTTTACTTTTTAAAAAGGGAAGTAACTCTGTATCGACAGATTCACATAAATTATTGATGAAAGTAAAATATGAACCTGGGCAATGTCGAATAAGGGCAGCTCGTCACGTATAAATAAACGCTTAACCAAAAGTTTAGATGACCTTCAGATGAGATGACCTTAGGCCACTAGTTTCAATTAAGCCTGCCTGTCATCTCAACCTTTGAGTATGTCTTTGAAATCTTTTCCTATGCTTTGAACGCCGATGAACCCAATTTTTTTTTTTTTTTTGTGTGTGGGTTGATAAGTTTTTATATATAATATCTTGTAAGTTTCGTTGCTTGAGGCCATTGCCGAATGGGGGAACGTTGACCTTGAATCTTTCCTTTGGTTTTCTCATTTTTGTTTCCTTTCTCTTTTTTACAGTTCCTTTTTTTATTCTTAATGGGTATTCTTTGAAAAGAGACTGGCGGACATTTTTGCTAATATTTTCAATTTTATGTCATCGTCATTAAATTTGAAACCTGCAGAAAAGGCAAATATTCTAAAATAAAGAATATTTGGTAAAAAACGATTTGTTAGATTATTACTCATGAAAAAGTTGATAATTTGGGTTACCAGTTTTTGTTGCACGATGGGGATTGAATGAAAAATGAAATTTTTCATGTAAGGGAGATAACTCTATTTGTATCTTTGTCTTAGTAGCAAAGTTATTCCCTTTGAAGCAATAAAACAAAGGACAATGATTTTTGTATAAAAAATGGTGATTTTTATTTTTCGTTCATTCCACCCACAAGAGGATTGAACAATACCCAGACTTTTGTGTAACCTCTGACCCCATGCAACCTCGCTACGCCTGTCAAACTCTTTCTCAAACCTACCGTCTGCTGTTGTTTCTCTATCTCCCTTTATTATATAATGCTAGTTTACATCGTTCACGTCACTCTGACCCTTTTTCCCCAGATGCTTAATTGTCCAGTTTTCATCAGAATTTTAAATCACATTCTCTTTTAAAACATTTTGATGAATCCTATTTATGTGGCCAGATGTGATCGCCTAGGTTCACGCTAAAATAAATCAGCACAAGACAAATGTTTGTATATCTTGATTGAGTCTGGGAGGTGTGCTTTTTCTCAGTCCGCGCGAAAATAGGTACCCCAGTCGTGGTTGTCGCTATCTCTCTGGTCAGTTGTCGGTCCGATCTGTCCCGATCCGCTCTCTGTCCAGGTTCGATCCTAACTGCTCGTCTTCTCTCTCAAACCTAAACTCGTCAACTTTTGCCATAAACTTTACTGTCGTCAACTGTCGTAAAACTAACCTACCTTACTGTAGTCAGGTGTCGTAAAACACTGTCACTCCTAAAAGTGTCCAGTATTTTTTTCTTGGTGACATATGCTGAACAATGGAAATTGACCACTCCCAAATTTCTTTTGTCTCTGTCGATTAGTCACTTCCTATCCTGTCTTTTCTTTTGTGTGCGTTCATGAGTCATTTCCTATTCCTGACCGGGCCCCGACCTTTGCGGCAGCCATAGTGTCACATTTACTCTTTGTCTATTGTTTCACGTTATTGACGTCACAGATAAAGGAATGTTCTGATTTCAATCCCTCTCCCCAAATAAGTATTTCGAGTTTATTTGAATTTTCTAACCTGCGTCATATCATTGCACTTTGACAGGGTTGCTGATTTTTTGCTTTTACAAATGATGGATGTGATTGGATCAGGCAGGATTGATTTTTATGGATCAAGTTATTTAAAAAAAAAACTAGCTCGTTGTTAGAGTAGATGTTTTTCTAAGTTGCTGAATCGGGGGGGGGGGGATTTGCTTTATGTGTTGCTGGATCTGCAGCTTTTGTTTAGTTAATGGGGGTAATGTTTGTGGGGTGTGCAGGGCGGGGTTTCCATTTTAGTGTTTCACAGGTCGAGGTGAATTTTCGTGTAGTGGGACAAGCAACACACACACACACGCATGTATATACTCTATAAAATTATATAATCAAATGTGTGTGTAAACGTGATTCGTGATGGTTAAAAAATAAAAATAGATTAATTATTTATTTAAAATAACTAATTCAAAAGAAAAATGTAATAAATTAAAGTTTTAAGATCCTATTTAAAATTAAAAAAATAATTTCGGATACCCCCCCCCCCACACCTCAAACTAGAACCCTAACCCTAACCTAACCTCAAACTAGATACACCTCTAGCTTATGGGTACAGCTATAGCTATATATATATATATATATATATATATATATATATATATATATATATATAAGGGCTGGGCACTTTCGAGTAGCTTTAATAACACGCAGTACTAATAGCTATATGCGTGATCCGAACACCGTTTCGTAAGATCACTCTAGCTGCCTGGTAAATGGCGGCCACGTGTCGCTATTTACAGTTAAAGTTACTCTATATTTACTAACTAATTGACGATGGCCCTTTGGTTAAGATCACCGACTACGAATCAGTGGCGATTTGTGTTCGGGGTTCGCGCCCACCGACCGTCGGGAATTAGTTCCTAGACTGAAGATTGCGTTAGCATGAAACATCGATGTCTCTAGGTATTTAAATATTTAATATTTATTTATTAAAATATTATTGTGTATATATATATATATATATTAAATTATATTTTTAATATTTTTTATTATGTACTTACGGCTCTCATCAGCGCAAGGAAATAACAATCTCAAACGGTCACAGGGTGCGAATCCGGTTCACAGAGACACCTTGAATCTGTAAGCGTTTATTTAGTCCCATAGCTATGCATAGACCATGGGAGATTGTACCCTGATAACGGAGAAATTAAGTTATTGGTCCCCCAATTTATAAAATCGGGGGACCTATGTTTTGAGGCATTTCCGTCCGTCCGTCTGTCCGTCCGGATGTTTCTCCGCAATCATCCATTGAATTTCTCTGAAATTTTGCATGAAGTTGTAACTTTGGTCAGGTTAGAAAGTGACATTCTCCGATTTTTGAAAAAGCCCCGAAATGGCAAAAAATGACATTTTTTGCCCCATAACTTTTCATCCATCCATTCAATTTCTCTGAAACTTGGCCAAAATGTGGAGGCAATTGTTTCTAATAGAAAATAAGTATCGCTGACCTTGGAAAAAATCTGGTTCGCGCCCCCAGGGGGTCAAAAGCCCCCAAAATTGCAAAAAATGACCCTTTTCTCCCATAACGGTTGATCCATCCATTCAGTTTTTTTTTAAACTTGGCCAAAATGTAGAGGCAATTGTTCTGGATATAAAATGAGCATCCTTGACCTCAGAAAAATTCTGGTTCGCGCTCCCAACGGGTCAAAGAGGGGTCAAAAATGCCCCAAATTGCCCAAATTTATTGCATTTTATACTCGCCACATCGAGTCACATACAGAGGGGGACCACGCACGCGCGGCTTGTATTTAATACTGAAAGCGGCGAGTATAAACATCAAGGCATTCGACAGAACTCGAGGACAAAGTCAGATCATTACACTGGAGCTTCAGGTGAATGTCTATTTTTAATCCCTCGAACCGTGCTCTTACGTTAATTTTACTTAAAGGAGGTTTAATAATATTAAATAATATTTTACCTACGTACGATATATATATATATATATATATATATATATATATATATAGTTAAACATACCCTGCATTATTCGGTAGTCATTTTACTTTCATTTTTGGGTAAAAGTGTAGTACATTTCTAAACGCACGTGTTGGAACCCGAAAGAAAATAGACGATGAATAGTAAAAACAAATCCATGTTGCTGAGAAGTTATACAACCAACAAAGAAATACTTATATTTCTATACAACTGTGTTGGGTTTATTTCTTCTAGACGAGTTGATGTACTTGGGGCCATTGTGCATTGTTGTTTTTTTTTTTTTTTGTCTGTGATGTCTCTTGTTACAGGTTCTCCAAAATTGATTGAACACTATTTTTCCTCAACGGACATGAGTGAAAATTCTTTTGGGATTTGATTAATATGAAAAGGAAATGGCAGCCGTGTAATAGCAATCAGTGCTTTGGACTTGGCATGCCACATTATCTCTAGGCTCTAAAAATACTTTCACTAAATAACTTGGGGAAATAAACACATACCTCTTCCCTCTAACTACGGATACATTTATAGGATAAACTAGACTCACAAGCTTCGATAGGGCAACTAAGATTAAGAAAGAAAACAAAGAATTCTGTCTCAAAGTTAGTCCAGATTTACTTGCCTCTTCAATAACTACAAGAAACCTCTTCAACCACCGATTGTCATGGCAAATAACACCCTACCTGAGAGTTCAACATTCAAACTCCTTGGCCTAACATTCACTAGTAACATGAATTGGAACAAATACATACAAAACATTGCCAAGGCTGCAGCAAAGAAGGTGGGCTCCCTCTACCGTGCTAGTAAACTTCTCACACCTGACATTATCCTATATCTCTACAAAGTCACCATCCGCCCATGCATGGAGTATTGTTGCCACATCTGGGCTGGTGCACCATCAACTACTCTCTCCCTCCTTGACAAGGTCAAAAAAAGAGTCGCCAACCTAATAGGTCCCTCACTGTCAACCAAGCTCCAGTCCCTGTCCCATCGCCACAATGTTGCATCTTTGTGCTTGTTTTACAAATATTTCAATGCTCTGATGAACTAGCTGCTCTAGTGCCCCCTCGATGCAAATACACTAGACCAAATCGACAATCTGCTAAACTCCATCCTTTCACTGTGCAGATCCCTAGATGCCGGAGAGCCTTCTACAACAGTAGATTCGTTTCTCGTGCTGCTGGCCTATGGAACTCCCTCCCTGCTCCTTGTTTCCCCGACTGA
This sequence comes from Sepiola atlantica, assembly GCA_963556195.1. Classification (NCBI taxonomy): domain Eukaryota; kingdom Metazoa; phylum Mollusca; class Cephalopoda; order Sepiida; family Sepiolidae; genus Sepiola; species Sepiola atlantica. The sequence goes on along the minus strand of OY744541.1, from coordinate 20,063,574 downwards.
ACCGACATGCAGAGATTTAAAACTAATGTAAACAGACATCTCGCTACACAGCTCCTAACTTAGGATTACACCCAAAACCTACACCCTAATTCTCAGTAGCCCCTTACGTCTACAGTGGCGGCCTGCCTTGTTTGGGGTGAATTATGTAAACAAAAAAGAAAAAAAATTAGACGCAAGTTCGGTTTTTAATGTTGGGAAAATTCAGTTCCTCATAAAAGGAGAACTATGGATTGGGACAAAAAATAAAAATTATCTCGGTCTCGGATTTGTTCTTCACTGACCGAGAAAAAAAAAGATGAAGTGTAGTATCAGAAAAGAACTTTAATGTTAAACTAACCCCAAAAAAGAGAAAGGCAGACTATCTCTACAAGTCTCTATGCGAGTATGGAAACTGATGGCTTTTTCTTTGGATGTCTTTGAAGCATGTGGTCTTTCAAGCTGCACCGGTTGGGCAGTTTGGTGTCGACAAGACAGTGTTGCATCGTATGGTCCTACTCCCCACATTCGCAGATGGTTGGGTCAATTTTGTAGCTCCATCTACTCATAGCAACTTTCTCGGGTGGTTGAGTGTTTTCCACTGGAGCCAGGGTGCTTCTGAACCGGGAAGGAAGGCCTCAGAAAGGGGGAGATTCCCATGTCAATAGGAGGGGGGGAGGGGTCATTGTGATACTATGGATGTACCACCTGGCCGAATCCCGGAACGGTGATGGGAAATAATAACCTAACTTGAAGTAATCTAAAAAAAAAAAAAAATAAAAAACTCAAGAGAAAGACTTGTACATTTATAAAGCGAAAAATTAAATTTTGTTTACAAACAAATTTTATGAAAATAGCTAAAAAAAAGTTATCACAAGTTGAAATTGAAAGGAATTGCACAATATTCAGCCATTTTTTTGTCACACTAGACTAGTTTGTGATACCTACTGAAAGTTAAACTGTTCTTTAAATTCCCATGACGTACAAACGCGTACCATAGTTGTTTTTTTTTTTTTTTTTTTTTTTTTTTACAACATTCTCAATGATTTCACATTTTGCTTATGTAACCGGCAATTTTTATTTCTCATCGTTTAGGTGATGATTGCTTGGCCAGCGCCAAGACTGGTAGCGGCAAAACGGCTGCATTTGCTTTACCGATTCTGCAGCTTCTCTCGGAAGATCCTTATGGAATCTTTGGTTTGGTGGTCACACCTACAAGGTAAGTAAAACCAGATTTTTATTTATTTCTTTAAAAAACTTTAAACTAACCCTAACCCCCCACCCAAAATTTTGGTATGTTCTAAATTATGCAGGGGTGTAAGACCTCTGCTTTTTAGCAGAATTCCGGGTTTTTTTTTTTCTTTTTGTAAATCAGAAAAAGTGGAATTGTTTTTTGTTTTTTTTGTCGAATCGCTAAATCTTTGTCCTTATTTTTTCTTCATTTTGCTCAATTTTATTTCTCTTCCTCTTTCTTCCTTTATCTTTCTTTTTCCTGCTTTTTTCTCTCTTTCTCTCTAGGCTTGATTTGTTTTGCTATGTCTCATGCCATACTTCAAACGATTCACAATGCGGGTAGGGGGAGGTAGAAGACTTTAGTTTCATCATAGACTGACTTCCTGTACCTCTCCCCCACATAAGAACTTGGAGTTTTTTTTCTTGCTAACATCCTTTTTCTTTTCTTGTTTATTTCTTTAAAATAAACTTTGAACATTTCTTTTTTCCACAAAAAGCTAATTTTGATGGAATTTAACGAACTAGCTAATGCATGATCCCTCTGGTCGCATATTTTGAGAGGATTTTATAGTTGTGAAAGAACTACATACAATATGCAGTTAAAGCAAAATAAATTGTTTCGAACTATTAAAATAATTTCCAACGTTATTGATAATGTTTACACATTCATTTATTTATTTTTTTATTATCGCTTATGTTTGAATTCATGTTTTGAAACATGACATAAATCATAAACTTATCACGTCATGCTAAAGCTATAACTATTTTGTTAAGGTAATGTTTTAAGCTCTATTCATAAGAAAGTCCAAATAGGTCAGTTGGTAGACTCTTAGACTGAAGATCTGAAGGATTTGGTTTCAATTTCCAGTCGTGGCATCTGTTTCATTTGTTGGGAATTTATTAATGCGATATTATTATCATCTATTTCTAAAAGTAGGGATGATCTCTGATATTTCGAAATGAGACAAATTCCGCAATGTATTATGTTTTAAAAAGTTGTGACTGAAGGACAGACAGACAAAATATCCACTTATAATATAACAAACACTTTCTATGTCAGGATGTCTGTCTATCCGTCCTGGAAAATTTTTGTAAACATAATTTCAGAAATAAACAATAATTTAAGCGCCAAGCCTACGATTCGAACTCGCAACCTTGACACTAACTGCCCGACGTTCTACCGTATGAGTTAAAGGCAACGTGATAAAATCTTATCGAAATTTAAAATAGATAAAGTAATCTTTTTTTTTTGAATGACGTATAACTGTTCTTCGAAAATACTTTGGGTCTGCGTTCGCTCTCGATTGTTGGGGGTAGGGGGTTTAGAAATCCCCCCAAAATGTTTTTCCTTTTTAAACAAAAAAAGTATTCGGAGACAATTTTTTTTTTCTTTGTCTCACCACCCAAGAACGCGGCTGCCTAACAAAAATAGACGACCGTTAGGGAGTCTATTTTCGCGAGTCCACTTATAATATAACAAGCACCTTCTCTGTCTGCCCTTCTGTCTGTCTGTCGCCGAGAATTTTTGTATTTAATTAATTTCAAAGTCAGAAACGTAAACAAATACATTAGGCCACATATTAACAACTAAATAAACAATAAATAATTTCAGCGCCGAGGCCGCAATTCGAACTCACAACCTTGATGCTAACAGCTTGACGCTCTACCGAATTCGCCATTTGACACAGTTGAAAATATCTTAATTTTGATACTTGAAGAAATGTTTTTTTTCACATCTCTAAGTTAGCAATGAATGATCGTATAATAATTGGTTCTCCATATACTTTGCAGTCTGCGTTCGCTCTTGATTTTTTAAGGGGAGGAGGAAGGGGGGGAGGGATTTCACCCCCCCCCCCCACCCCCAATTTTTTTTTTTTTTTTTTTTGCGGGAAAAATTTTTTTTTCTTTTTTTCCTTTTAAAACAAAACAGTATTCAGAGACAAATTTTTTTTTGTCTCACCACCCAAGAACACGCCAGCCTAGCAAAAATAGACGACCGTTAGGGAGTCTGTTTTCGCTAGTCTATTTATATAAGATTTAGAAGCAAAATTGCAGTTAAAACATATCAGGCAATACTTTCATTATGAAAAAAGGTATTGTAGATAAACGCCCTTCGCTACATCCCTCCCCTCTAATGTGATTCTACTTTTTTGGCCAATTAAGTAGGAACACTCTGTAAAACAATTGTTTTTAGAATTTAGAGTGGAGGATCAGTTTTACATATGAATTTAACATAAAATGAAATTTCCTTGCCATTCTAGCGTTTTAGGGAAGTTAAGCAATTTCTTTTTTTTTTCTTTTGCTATGGAAGATAAATTTTGTGCATTTTTTTTTGGGGGGGGGGTATAATGTTTTAGGCGATTACGTGTGGTTTTATAAGTTTTACAAGTTTGTTTTTTTTTTGTTTGGGGGAGGGGGCTGCTAATAAACTTAAGGTTAGTGGTAGGGTTAAGGAAGTTTTTTTGGGGGAAGGGGGCACTCGAACTTAGGGTTAGTTGTAGGGTCATCACATCCTTAATCAGGACAGTGCCAAGAGTGTTTTAGAGCTATTGACAATTTTGCATGTTGTATCCAGGTGTACATATCATTAACTACCATCATAAAATTCTGGGAGTTTTAATGTCCGGTGAGTGTGAAGCCGATTCAGAATCGCACCGCCCACTTGTGAAACGAATGTTCCTGCGTATCGGTGAACAACTAAAAACAAAGACTGTTGGACATTCATGACTGAAACTTGGTGGATAAGTCAGTCATAGACTGAAGTTTATTTGTATCAAAGTTTTCTTAACTTCTGAACAGGAGAGCACATTCTCTAACGTTGGCCACAATAAATCAAAGGGAGACAACTCGGATATAAATCCATGGGAGACAACTCTGATAACACTAAGTCAACACAAGATGGGTATAATGGATCCTGTAGATGATGGAATCGCCAAGCATCTTTATCTTTTTACCTGGACTTATTTTTGCACTGTTTAATGTTATTTTTACCTCTGCGAAGGAGGTTATGTATTCAGTCGAATTTGTAACTGTTTGTTTGTTCGTTTTTGTCCGGCCTAGCATACATCGCTCAACCAATAGTCGCTGAACTTGGTATAAATATCGGTCATAGTTTAACTAGAACTGATTTAATTTGGGGTTTTCGAGGTCAAAGAAGATCAATGTCAAAGTCAGAGAAATAGTGAAAGTCACATTTTTGGCAATAGCTTTGGTTCTGTTCATTGTAGAGACTATCTACTTGGCCCATATTCTAGCCAATGATGTCCCACATCTTTATTGATCTTGATCTTTTACATTGACCATGAAAAGTTTTGTCAAGTTTGACATTTTGACAAAATTTTGACTTGTGTTGTCTAGCAGAAGCATGCATTCTCACGGCGGACTTATGTTCTTGTTTTTACTTGGAAACATATTTTCAACTTTATTTTTCTTACCTGTGTTCACAGATTATCATTTTTTTTTTATCTAAGCATGTATCGTCATTTTCCCCGTTTTTCATTCCTTGATCTACGTTCTCATCTCGCTTGTGTTTTTTTACCTGGATATATATTATCAGCTTTACCATTATTCGTCATACCTGACTGTTACGCATGCCAACATGTAAAAAGGACTAAACCGAATATGATGATGATGAATCTATATTATCACTTTTACCGTTTCTTACCTGGACGTGTGCACCTCTCACCTTGAAATTCAATCAATGTTGTTATGGATGATGTCGGTAGGTGAAAATTTTTTTTTTTTTTTTCCCCCCCATCCATATTGATATTCTGAACATCAAAGGCTGCACCAATAATCATTACGTCCGTCAGAAGATGGGGGTAGAAGATCTCTAGATCCATTTATTGAGTAGATCCAAACATGTGCTTATTTCCCCGACACATTCGCAAAACACTCCTGATATTTTTTTCTTATGTTATGAAGAGCTCCAATTGTTCTTTTGGCTGTAATAGAATAAGTACTTTATTTACCTCATTTCCAGGAGGTTTGACACAAGGTCAGGTGTGGGTTTTGATGAAAGTGTTTCTGTGGAACGAACTGGATTCGAACCCGGCACACCCAGGTCCGCATCCGCGTCGTTAACCACTTAGCCCCCGTACCATAAGTATACGATCATCTTATATAAAGTTATCTGGTCCGATTTTAAAAGTTGAACCTGAATAACATTTAATCTGACAGATGAAACTTTACTCTTGACTATCCAATTCTCATTTGTTATTGTTGCACCATGTTATTGGCATTATAATAACATATTTTGCTACAATTTATTTTTAAAAATTGTTTAGTCCGGCCCAGATGACTGGTAATATGAACATTTATTTTAGATAATCACCTAAAAATAAAAATCAGCTTATGTCATCAATAAAAAAAAAACAAAAAAAACTTTAGTAGACTTCCTATAAATTTACGATCTTTTTTTATACTTCTTACAAAGATACCAATTTCTTCTTTTCCTTTAACATGGCACTGAAAATCCAAAAATTTTTCTTTGCAAAAAAGAATTAGGTAATATATGACAACTTTTACATTTTGATGTCAAAAAACGTCATGTGACACATTCGTAAACGGTATCCTCAATCATAAGCATAACTCAAATAATGTCAAAGGAGATACTTTTATTTTAAATTGAAGAATTTATAGGAGTTGTCTGCCTTACAACTAAAATTTGTTTTCGTTTTCTGTAAAAGTTTAAAGATATGGAAACAAATAAAAATTAAAAACCTAAAATGACTTCACTCTGTACCGGGCAACGCCGTGTAGATACAGCTAGTCCATTATAATAAACTAATGTGTATCTTTTGTCTGTTCGTATTGGCACAACCTATTAATTTAAACATAGGAAGGACATTCCATTGTCTATTTTATTGAGCATTCAATCAAATGTTGGGCGTGTGAGGCTAGAAACTAATAGTTCTTTAGAAAATTATTAATAAGCATGGACATTCTTAAGATTTACAACTTGCACCTGACAGACCAATGGACATGCGATTTCAAACTTGAGCCTGACAGACTAACGGACATACAATTTCAGTCTTTAACTTGACAGACTAACGGGCATGTAATTTCAAACTTGAGACTGACAGATTAACGGACATGTAATTTCAAACTTGAGACTGACAGACTAACGGACATGCAATTTCAAACTTGAGACTGACAGACTAACGGACATGCAATTTAAAACTTGAGCCTGACAGACCAACGGACATGCAATTTCAAACTTGAGCCTGACAGACTAACGGACATGCGATTTCAAACTTGAGCCTGACAGACTAACGGACATGCAATTTCAAACTTGAGCCTGACAGACCAACGGACATGCAATTTCAAACTTGAGCTTGACAGACCAACGGACATGCGATTTCAAACTTGAGCCTGACAGACTAACGGACATGCGATTTCAAACTTGAGCCTGACAGACTAACGGACATGCAATTTCAAATTTGAGCCTGACAGACTAACGGACATGCAATTTCAAACTTGAGCCTGACAGACTAACGGACATGCAGTGCCAAACTTGAGCCTGACAGACCAACAAACATGCAATTTTCTTATCATTTTGTCGAGTAGCAATGTGTAGTATCTGTTTTTATACTACACTTCATCTTTTCTATACGCAGTCATTTAAAGAGAAATCCTTTTAGACGCAGACAATTTTAATGTTTGTCTCAATCCTTTTTGGTCACATTATAAAACGACCGTGTTTCTAACTCTGTCCTCGTGACAGACCAACGGCCATGCAATTTCATACTTAAGCATGGCATACATACAGACGGACTAACGTGTTTGGAAACATTTAAAATAAAATATGTTAGTTCAATCTTCACATTTAGCAAAACTTAAGTCATAGAGATGTTACTATGTTTCGAAAACCTTGTATTCCTGTACATTCAATAATGATTTTATGTACACTAATAAATCAGCACTTATCAAGGCACAAAGGATAACAGTTAATGAGATTGTTAATTGGATGTAGAACAATACTATGAAAGGATTGGAAACAATGGGTGAAAAGGACAGGATTTAATTACTTAAGTAGTTTTTGACATTGAACTTTAAGACGACTATGTTGTTGTCAGCAGGGAAGCAATCTTCTACTTATACTTAAAACAGCATTCATCTGGAGTGGGTTAGGCCGGCTTCATCCATCCTTGCTACTGCATCCCTCACGAAGGCCAACCAAGCCTGACGATTTGAAGTCAACGATTGGGTGATCTCTAGCCATTCGCTGTTCCAACGGCGGACTCCGTAGATTCAGGGGCCCAGGTTGGATTCCAGGTCAGCTTTATCCGTTATCAGTCAGGTTTTTCTTTGTCCACCACATCGTTTGTTCCAACCCAGTAGGGGAGCTGGGGCAATTGCTTCGTAGTAGATCTCTCCTGGTTGACGACCCAGGGCATGACCCAGCCAGTTTATGTGTCTCGTGTGGATGGCTTGCTGGAGGGAGTTAATTTGGCAGTGGAAACATACTGTCTTGTTTGAGAGGAAGTGCTGTCATCGGACACAGAGGCAGTGGCGATCGAAAGTTTCCAATCACCTAACGTCTTCCGCGCTCATTAGCAAGGACTCCTTGCCATAAAAGAGGATCGTTCGCACCAGCGCTTGGTAGATCCTTATTTTGGTGCTGTGTCTTATCTCAGATCTTGACCAGAGCCGGGAATTGAGTCGGCAGAAGGCATAACATGCAAGGTCAGTTCGCGCTTTGATGTCAACTTCACCTTGACCTGTAGCTGTGATGATGGCGCCAAGATATTTGAAACTCTGAACATCTTCAAGAATATCACCATTGAGGACAATGGTATTTTGTTTGTTTAGATGAAGCCGGCAGTGAATATTTTTCTCTTCGAGGCATTTATTTTCATATCAATCTGTGATGCAACATGCTGAAGTTCATGAGTAGCAAACTGGACATCAGCAAATGTTTCACTGAGTAGCGCAATATCATCTCTGTTGTCCAAGTCATTGATGACAAAGTTGCGACCAAAAGTGACACTGCCAAATTTTTTTAAACCATTCAAGGTGACCCAGTCAATGGTGTAATTGCCGAACGGCCGAGCTTATTTCAAAAGGGTTCCAAAACTGCACATGTGTACGCAGGATCGTGTTGCGTAGTCGTATGCTTTAAGAAGACTGAGAAGTTTAGACGGGATACCATTTGCTTGCATAACCTTTCAGAGGGTGCCACCAGTCGGCGGTCAAATACAGCAGCGAAATCAATGAAACAGATGACTGTTCTTTGCTTGAAGCACCAACGATGTTCGAGGATTTGTCTTAGGGTAAAGATTTGATCAGTACAGCCACGGCCTATACGAAAACCACATTGGTTTAGCCTCGTTCTGGAGTCGTGTAATATTGGAATCGAAGTGAATATTTTAGCAGACTCGTCGATCAGGCTGATACCGCAGTAGTTGCTGCAGCAGCCTTTATCGCCTTTCTTAAAGAATGGTACCAGTGTTGCATTGCTTCAGTCTTGGAGGAGAATTTTAATCTCCCAAGCTCGGTTGATAACATGATGAATGGCAGGCCGTAGTATGTTTTCTCTGTATTTGAGAATCTCAGCGGGGATGTTATCTTTGCCGTTGTTATTTCTGTAGACTTCTGATAGCAGCCACAACCTCTCTAAGTGTTTGGCAGTCATAGACAGCCATAAGGAATTAGTGCTATTCATAGATGTAGTTGATGAGGGCTGCTGTTGGTCGTGGTTGAGGAAATGATCTTACCAGCAGATGAAGCGTTCATTGAGTTTGGTGATTGGTTCACCATTTGTGTTCAAGATCGTTTGCAAGAGTTCAAAAAGAGGAGAAAATGACTGACTCATCTCTTTCTTTCTTCCCATGCCATACAGAGAGAGGGAGTGACTGACTGCTCACTCCTGTGAGCGACCACCGCCACATTTAAAACATTTTTTTTTTAAATTCAACGAAAAAATTGTAAGCAAAAAAAGAAAAAAGAAAAAAAAGAAAAAAAAAAGAGCATGCACATACATAATCACTCAGATTAATTGATTTCCTCTTTCTTTTATTTTCTTTACTCTACAGTCTTATTTAAAAGATAAATAAATTTGTATTAAAATTACCAAAATCTTAAGATCCATATAATAGATATTAAGATTTTGGTAATTTTGATGAATAAATGTAAACGTTTTTTGTCCCGTGTTTACAACAACTTATGAATGAAATGTCTAATATTGAACATTTTGGGTCAAGTATTTCAAGTAGCAAACTTTCTGAAACAATAGCGAGCTGGCAAATTAAAGTATATTACAATTTATTTATCAAAATTCAATGAAGAATTCTCTATCTATTCCAAAATTTTACTGAAATGTAATTTTGCTAATAAAGTTGATTCTATGAAATGTGTGTACATACAAAGAACTCTATTCGAATATCTGAAATTCTAAATAATATTTAAAATTTTTCGAATGGTACCTTATTAATATATGAAAGCTCTAATTGATATAACCTATTACTTATTGAGCTTATGTTGAACTGCAATATTGAAATGTGTACGAAATAATATCTATATTTTTTACAAATTCATGCAAACATTGTTAAAAATAACAGAATTTTTTTATGTTTTCAATTTTTCTGATGGTCTTTTTTGTATTAAAATAAAAAATAGATCTTCCATAGGTTTCACAAACGTTTTCGATTCTTTGTCAGGTGTCAAAAGCAAATGAACAAATAAAACTGGTAGTTTTGTTTTACGGCATATCAACCCTTTTTGGGTTATTTAATGCCGAATCTGGTCTTGTTTTCTTCTCTTTTTTGTTTCTTTCCCCTTTTAATATCTGTTTCTATTTAACCCATAGTTGGGACCCTAACAGGTACTACCACTCCGGGTCAGGGTGGACCTGGGAGCAATGGTAATTAAGAGGAGGCTCCACATTCCCCAAAGTCCGTAAGCCGGATCTCACCATCGGATGTAGTTTAAGGTCATATCCAGGACCGGGAGTAGGGTAGGAAAAATAAAAATAAAAAAGGGGAGGGAGAAAGGGAGAGGGGCTGTTGTTTTTGTTTTTGGTTTTGTAGAACATAATTAAGTTTTACAAACAAAAAAAACAAAAAAAAACAAAACGTCAATGTAGGTGAATTTCGTCTCAGGGAGCCACAGGGCAGCCTGATCTGGTATCACCAGAATAAAACTGGAGAAAGAAGAGAATTTTAAAAAGACAGAACGTTTTTCGTATTGTTCCAGGAAGTCGTTGATGATTTAATTTCAGTGATGCTGGATGGCATCACATAAAAAAATCGCATTACGTGAAGCATTTTAAAATGTTTCCACTGGTTTCATATGTGATGTTGTTAATTTTAGGTTGTTGTGTTTTTATGTGAATACTTCCAGTATTTTTAATTTTTTTTAATTGGTTTCGGAATGTATAATTTTAGTGTTATTAACTAGAATTTGTCTTAAATCAGAGAGAGAGCAGTTATGTTTTTGTAGATGTTGGTAAATTGAGCTAGAGTTTACAAGATGCATGATGAGCAGGCGGAATAGGGTAGTGCTTGTAAAACCAATGTAGCTATTAGTGAAACCTATGGAACATTTATCAATTTTTTTGATTTTAATACAAAAACAACCATCAGAAAAATTGTAAAAAAAAAAAAATAATTAAACAGACGAATTCTGTTATTTTTAACAATGTTTGCATAAATGAGAAAATGCTGCTTTAATACACACAATATTTTACAAATATATACATAGATGAGTTTATGCAAGAGAATTGAAGAATTTAGTTTATCAACTGGAATTTTCCTTAATATATATATATATATATATATATATATTAACATAAAATATAATAACACAAAATCACATAATTGTCGATGCAATAATTTATTTCAACCGTGCGGTTTTTTCAAGCATCACTCAGACAATTACATTTTTGAGATTGATAGAAAATTGAATTTCCCTATGACAATTCAAACACAACCAGAGAGAGTGGTGGTAGCAACCAATTTCCTCTGTTTACTACATTGAGCTCTCATACCCAGATTTCCTCCTGGAATTATTCCATTATAACACACACATATATATATATATATATATATATATATATATATATATTATTAGTATTTCATGTATCCACATAAAAATTTTATAAGGAGATATATTTTTTTATGTATCAATTTTCAGTATTTACTTCAACAGTGCTCGATACGCAAGTAGAGCTAGGTAGTAAGCTATGAAAATATATTTATGGCAATTAAGCTACACAGAGGCTCCCGCGTTTCATCCCGGGAGGGAATCTTCAGCCTGAACATTCCCCCCGGGGATGAAACGCGGGAGCCTCTCTGTAGCTTGATTGCCATAGATATATTTTCATAACTTACTATATATATATATATATATATATATATAAAAAATTTAATTTGCAGAAATCTTCTTGTATGTAAAGTTTAGAGATAATATATGTTCATGTAAACCTTTCCGTAGAGATGATGAATTAATGTTTTGGTCTATTCAAGTTCTGGAGTTTTAGCCGCATACACGCATTAATAAATAATATATATTTAAAATTGTTTGTGTTTTTTATGTATCTTGCATCAAGTGGAAGAACATGTTATTTCTTGAAGGAGAACAATGGCATTTATGTATATTTTTAAGATATGTTCTCGATGTTGTAGATTATGCAATTTATTAAATTTCCGTTCCACAGATTTCCTCCTAAGGCCAGGCTGAATAATAATAGGGTATAGTTTTTAAAATGTTATTCCGAGCTATTTCAAAACAGGACAATAAAGGAGATTTTTTAAACCAATGGCAGATATTTTTATTTCTTAATTTTTTAATTCTTGTTGCTTCTTTTTAGAATTTCTTACAGCTTTCCTCTCTCTCCTTCCATTTCCGTTTAGTTGCTCTCTCTCTCTCTCTTTCTTTATTTCTCTTTCTCTCTCTCTCTCTCTCTCTTTTTCTCTCTCTCTCTTTTTTCTCTCTCTCTCTTTTTTTCTCGCTCTTTCTTTTTTTTTCTCTCTCTCACTCCCGCTTTTTAGTTTCTCTCTCTTGCTCTCTGTCTCCTTTCACTTGCTCTCTCTCTCTGTCTCCTTTCACTATCTCTCTCTCTCTCCTTTCACTTGCTCTCTCTCTCTCTCTCCTTTCACTTGCTCTCTCTCTCTGTCTCCTTTCACTTGCTCTCTCTCTGTCTCCTTTCACTTGCTCTCTCTCTGTCTCCTTTCACTTGCTCTCTCTCTGTCTCCTTTCACTTGCTCTCTCTCTGTCTCCTTTCACTTGCTCTCTCTCTGTCTCCTTTCACTTGCTCTCTCTCTCTCTGTCTCCTTTCACTTGCTCTCTCTCTCTCTGTCTCCTTTCACTTGCTCTCTCTCTCTCTGTCTCCTTTCACTTGCTCTCTCTCTGTCTCCTTTCACTTGCTCTCTCTCTCTCTGTCTCCTTTCACTTGCTCTCTCTCTGTCTCCTTTCACTTGCTCTCTCTCTCTCTGTCTCCTTTCACTTGCTCTCTCTCTGTCTCCTTTCACTTGCTCTCTCTCTGTCTCCTTTCACTTGCTCTCTCTCTGTCTCCTTTCTCTCTCTCTGTCTCCTTTCTCTCTCTCTGTCTCCTTTCTCTCTCTCTCTCTGTCTCCTTTCACTCTCTCTCTCTGTCTCCTTTCACTCTCTCTCTCTCTCCTTTCACTCATTCTCTCTCTCTCTCTCCTTTCACTCATTCTCTCTCTCTCTCTCCTTTCACTCATTCTCTCTCTCTCTCTCCTTTCACTTGCTCTCTCTCTCTCTGATTCTTTTCTCTTTTTCACTCCTTTCGGTTACCATCTTTTTCTCTTTCTCTCTCTCTCTCGCTCCATCTCTCTCTCTCCTCTTTCGGTTGCTATACACTCTCTCTCTATTTGCTTCTCCTCTTCTTCTCCTACTTTTGTCCATTATTGTTTTAATTTGTCTCTATTTTTTTCTTCCTATAAAAAACCCCTAATCAAAGCATACATACATCTCATCCCTCCATTCTGATCACATACAAATTTTGGACCGTCCCTTAAAAAAAAAAGAAAAGAAAAGTGAAATTTAAAATAAATATTATTGAACACCTTACAGAAATATCTTGATAAAAAAAAAATATGTTTAGTGAATAAATTCTAACAAAAAAAGGTAAGAAACTTCAGCAACTGAATGTTTCAGTTAATTTAAGGCTTTTCAGAAACGATTCTCATTTTTTTCTCTCATGGAAATAGATTCTAATTCTGCTGTGGAGTTTCTCAACCTGCATATTTTTTATAAACTGTTAAACCATCATTCAAACTGAAGGTTTTAATAAAGACAGAAGTGAATAATGATTAAAAATGGCCATTGTCTTCCAAAATACGGGTTGCCTTCCAAAATAACGGGTTGCCTTCCAAAATAACGGGGTGCCTTCCAAAATAACGGGGTGTCTTCCAAAATACGGGTTGCCTTCCAAAATAACGGGGTTTCTTCCAAAATAACGGGTTGCCTTCCAAAATAACGGGTTGCCTTCCAAAATACGAGTTGCCTTCCAAAATAACGGGTTGCCTTCCAAAATAACGGGGTGTCTTCCAAAATAACGGGGTGTCTTCCAAAATAACGGGTTGCCTTCCAAAATAACGGGTTGCCTTCCAAAATAACGGGGTGTCTTCCAAAATAACGGGGTGTCTTCCAAAATAACGGGTTGCCTTCCAAAATAACGGGTTGCCTTCCAAAATAACGGGGTGCCTTCCAAAATACGGGTTGCCTTCCAAAATAACGGGTTGCCTTCCAAAATACGGGTTGCCTTCCAAAATACGGGTTGCCTTCCAAAATAACGGGTTGCCTTCCAAAATATGTGTTGCCTTCCAAAATAACGGGTTGCCTTCCAAAATAACGGGGTTTCTTCCAAAATAACGGGTTGCCTTTCAAAATACGATATTCATATCAAACTGGTCGATTTTATTGACCGTATTTTCCTTTAAGAAATAATTTTTTTGAAAATTCTGTTATCTTTTCTTCTGCCAATCCTTGTTTGACTTTTGTGTCTGTTTTTTGATGACGTCTGTTGCTTTATATTATTTTCTGTAAAAGAATGTTATAAGCAGGGTTTTATCCGCTCCATTAATTTGGGAGCAGCTCTCGCTCCTAAAAAAAAGGAGCTGCTCCTTTCCCTGATCATTTCCACCTTGAAATAACCCGTTTAAAAATTCAACACATTTCCAACATTATTTTGAAATAAGTCCCTATTTACTCCCCTCCCGACTGCTGGATAAAAAACGATAAAAAAGAATCTGACTCCCTACTCGATTAAAAAAAAAAATTAAAAAGAATCTGACTCCCTACTCAAATTTAGAAAGAACACAATGAAAAAGAATCTGACTCCCTACTCAAATTTAGAAAGAACACAATGAAAAAGAATCTGACTCCCTACTCAAATTTAGAGAGACAACAATAAAGAAGAATCTTATTCCCAACTCAAATTAATAAAAACACAATAAAAAAGAATCTTACTCCCTACTCAAATTTAGAAAGAAAATTAAAAAGAATCTGACCCCTTACTCAAAGTTAAAAAAAAAATAAGAAAGAATTTTACTCCCTACTCAAATTTAGAAAGAAAATTAAAAAGAATCTTACCCCCTTACTCAAAGTTAAAAAAAAAAAAAATTAAAATTTTTTTTTTTACTCCTATGCTCTGCAAATATTTTCTAAGTCTTGCCTCTGATTTAAAATATTGGGTCAGTACAATTACAATTTTTTTGTAAGAGTTGCTGACAATCAGTACATTTTTATAGATTCGCGTAACCTAAGGGTTGTTTCCGACTTCGACTCGGTTCTTAACGTCTCCGGTAATAAGCACACACAACATTCGTCGTCAAATCTTGTATCTTAGTGAGAGTACTTCTTTCCGAAGAACGCCTTGGTTTCGCTATGCCTGCAAACATATCTGGGTGCAGGAAGACATCTAATATGCACACACGTATTCGTGCACACGGACACACACACACGTATATAAGCATATATATAATATGCATGTGCGCTTGATTGCATGAGTGTGTGAGAATGAGTGAAGTTGTCAGAAAAACCACTCCACATGTTCCGGTGTTCCTATCTTGAGATAGATTAGCAGAGAAAAATGTTTCAACGTCTGCAAAACACAACAGAGCTGACAGTCATCCATTGTCTCTTGCAGACAATGGACAATGATTTCTTGCAGGATTTTATTTCTAAGGTTGCACAGAGCGCAGAGGAAATGAAGAATACGAGTCGGATAAATAGAGGCTTACTATTGAATGGGTAGCTATTCCTCAGTCGCATGCAGACGAGTTAAGAGTACGAACGGATTCACTTTCTAATCTAATTTAACCTTTCTTCATCTCACATAAACACACTCTCTCTCTTTTGCTCTCTCTCTCTCTCTTTTGCTCTCTCTCTCTCTCTTGCTCTCTCTCACTCTCTCTCTTTTACTCTCTCACTCTCTCTCTTTTACTCTCTTACTCTCTCTCTCTCTTTTACTCTCTTACTCTCTATTTCTTTTGTACTCTATCTTTCTCTTGTACTCTCTCTCTCTTACTCTCTCTTTCTCTCTTTTACTCTCTCTCTTACTATCTCTCTCTCTTACTATCTCTCTCTCTTACTCACTCTCCTTTAGCTCTCTCTCTCTCTTTTGCTCTCTCTCTCTCTTTTGCTCTCCTTCTCTTTTGCTCTCCTTCTCTTTTGCTCTCCTTCTCTTTTGCTCTCCTTCTCTTTTGCTCTCTCTCTCTTTTGCTCTCTCTCTCTTTTGCTCTCCTTCTCTTTTGCTCTCTCTCTCCTTCTCTTTTGCTCTCCTTCTCTTTTGCTCTCTCTCTCTTTTGCTCTCCTTCTCTTTTGCTCTCTCTCTCCTTCTCTTTTGCTCTCTCTCCTTCTCTTTTGCTCTCTCTCTCTTTCTTTTGCTCTCTCTCTTTCTTTTGCTCTCTCTCTTTCTTTTGCTCTATCTCTTTCTTTTGCTCTCTCTCTCTCTCTTTGTTTTGCTCTCTCTCTCTTTGTTTTGCTCTCTCTCTCTCTTTCTTTTGCCCTCTCTCTCTTTTGCTCTCTCTCTCTTTCTTTTGCTCTCTCTCTCTTTCTTTTGCTCTCTCTCTCTCTTTTGCTCTCTTTCTCTCTCTTTTGCTCTCTCTCTCTCTCTTTTGCTCTTTCTCTTGCTCTCTCTCTCTTTAGCTCGCTCTCTCTCTTGCTCTCTCTCTTTTGCTCTCCTTCTCTTTTGCTCTCCTTCTCTTTTGCTCTCTCTCTTTCTTTTGCTCTCTCTCTCTCTTTCTTTTGCTCTCTCTCTCTTTCTTTTGCTCTCTCTCTCTTTCTTTTGCTCTCTCTCTCTTTCTTTTGCTCTCTCTCTCTTTCTTTTGCTCTCTCTCTTTTGCTCTCTCTCTCTCTTTTGCTCTCTCTCTTGCTCTCTCTCTCTTTTGCTCGCTCTCTCTTTTGCTCGCTCTCTCTCTTTTGCTCTCCTTCTCTTTTGCTCTCTCTCTCTCTCTTTCTTTTGCTCTCTCTCTCTCTTTCTTTTGCTCTCTCTCTCTCTTTCTTTTGCTCTCTCTCTCTCTTTCTTTTGCTCTCTCTCTCTCTTTCTTTTGCTCTCTCTCTCTCTTTCTTTTGCTCTCTCTCTTTTGCTCTCTCTCTCTCTTTTGCTCTCTCTCTTGCTCTCTCTCTCTTTTGCTCTCTCTCTTGCTCTCTCTCTCTTTTGCTCGCTCTCTCTCTTTTGCTCTCCTTCTCTTTTGCTCTCTCTCTCTCTCTTTCTTTTGCTCTCTCTCTCTTTCTTTTGCTCTCTCTCTCTTTCTTTTGCTCTCTCTCTTTTTCTTTTGCTCTCTCTCTCTTTCTTTTGCCCTCTCTCTCTTTCTTTTGCTCTCTCTCTTTTGCTCTATCTCTCTCTTTTGCTCTCTCTCTTGCTCTCTCTCTCTTTTGCTCGCTCTCTCTCTTTTGCTCTCCTTCTCTTTTGCTCTCTCTCTCTCTCTTTCTTTTGCTCTCTCTCTCTCTTTCTTTTGCTCTCTCTCTCTCTTTCTTTTGCTCTCTCTCTCTCTTTCTTTTGCTCTCTCTCTCTCTTTCTTTTGCTCTCTCTCTCTTTCTTTTGCTCTCTCTCTCTTTCTTTTGCTCTCTCTCTCTTTCTTTTGCTCTCTCTCTCTCTCTCTTTTGCTCTCTCTCTCTCTCTTTTGCTCTCTCTCTCTCTTTTGCTCTCTCTCTCTCTTTTGCTCTCTCTCTCTCTTTTGCTCTCTCTCTCTCTTTTGCTCTCTTTCCCTCTCTTTTGCTCTCCCTCTCTTTTGCTCTCCCTCTCTTTTGCTCTCCCTCTCTTTTGCTCTCCTTCTCGTTTGCTCCTTTTCTCTTTTGCTCCTTTTCTCTTTTGCTCCTTTTCTCTCTCTCTCTTTTGTTCTCTTTCACTTTCTTTTTTGCTCCCTTTTCTCTCTCTTGTTTTTGCTCCCTTTTCTCTCTCTTGTTTTTGCTCCCTTTTTTCTCTTGTTTTTGCTCCCTTTTCTCTATCTCTCTTGTTTTTGCTCTCTTTTCTCCATCTCTCTTGTTTTTGCTCCCTTTTTTCTCTTGTTTTTGCTCTCTTTTCTCCATCTCTCTTGTTTTTGCTCCCTTTTCTCCATCTCTCTTGTTTTTGCTCTCTTTTCTCCATCTCTCTTGTTTTTGCTCCCTTTTTTCTCTTGTTTTTGCTCCCTTTTCTCCATCTCTCTTGTTTTTGCTCCCTTTTCTCCATCTCTCTTGTTTTTGCTCCCTTTTTCTCTATCTCTCTTGTTTTTGCTCCCTTTTCTCCATCTCTCTTGTTTTTGCTCCCTTTTTCTCTATCTCTCTTGTTTTTGCTCCCTTTTTCTCTATCTCTCTTGTTTTTGCTCTCTTTTTCTCTATCTCTCTTGTTTTTGCTCCCTTTTTCTCTATCTCTCTTGTTTTTGCTCCCTTTTTCTCTATCTCTCTTGTTTTTGCTCCCTTTTTCTCTATCTCTCTTGTTTTTGCTCCCTTTTTCTCTATCTCTCTTGTTTTTGCTCCCTTTTTCTCTATCTCTCTTGTTTTTGCTCCCTTTTTCTCTATCTCTCTTGTTTTTGCTCCCTTTTTCTCTATCTCTCTTGTTTTTGCTCCCTTTTTCTCTATCTCTCTTGTTTTTGCTCCCTTTTTCTCTATCTCTCTTGTTTTTGCTCCCTTTTTCTCTATCTCTCTTGTTTTTGCTCCCTTTTTCTCTATCTCTCTTGTTTTTGCTCCCTTTTTCTCTATCTCTCTTGTTTTTGCTCCCTTTTTCTCTATCTCTCTTGTTTTTGCTCCCTTTTTCTCTATCTCTCTTGTTTTTGCTCCCTTTTTCTCTATCTCTCTTGTTTTTGCTCCCTTTTCTCTATCTCTTTTTTGCTCCCTCTCTATATATTGCTCTCTCTCTCTATCTCTTTGATCCCCTTTCTTTTATTCTATCTCTTTTACTCTCTCTTGTTCTATTTCATTCATTCTCTTTTGACTCTCTTTCTTTTTCCCTCTCTTTCTCTTTTTCCCTCTCTTTCTCTTTTTCCCTCTCTTTCTCTTTTTCCCTCTCTTTCTCTTTTTCCCTCTCTTTCTCTTTTGCCCTCTTTTTCTCTTTTGCCCTCTTTTTCTCTTTTACCCTCTTTTTATCTTTTACCCTCTCTTTCTCTTTTACTCTTTCTCTTTTACCCCATTCTCTCTTACTTTAATTTATATGTAATGTTAACAAACATCTTGCTACACAACTCCCCACCTGGGACGCCTCTATAAATATTGCCCTTAAATGACAGTAGCCCTTTACATCTCAATGGCAATGTGCTTTGTTTTGAGTGAATATTAGTGAATAAAAAAAATTAATCTTAACCTCAAATAGTTAAAAAAAAAAACAACTTTGCCTTGGTCTTCTACAGGTCTAGGCAGGTCTGAAATTGCTTAGGCAAAGTCAAAAGTTATATTGCACATGCCGTCGTCGTCGTCGTCGTCGTAATAGTAATAATAATACTAACAGTAATAAGTCATAGTAATAATAATAGTAATACTACTACTACTACTAATAATAATATTCGGTTTAACATCTGTTTTACATTGACTGCCAAACTCACCTATATCTAGCCGACTCTGTGTTTATCCCTCTTTCTCTCAAGTCCATTCTTATCACTTTCTCCCTGGCCTCTCCCTGCACACTGACCCTGCTGCTTCAACTGTTTGATATCTACTAATCCAAGAACTCTCATCCATTCTTTTAATCTGACCATACCAACAAGGTCTTGTGATTTTCACACATTTCCCTACACTGTCCAGATTTAATCTTTCTTTGTGGTCATCAAATCTAAGCTCATCCGTCTCCATTGTCTTACATTTCTTTTACATTTTGCACACAAACTGAGGTCATCAGATCTAAGCTTTACGGCCCACATTACACATTCATTATATCATTCCCACTATTTCTATCCATACAATCCATGTTTTCTACACTCACTGGCCACGTTTCACTTCCATACATCATCACACTTCGTTAACATGCCTGGTAGACTGTTCCCTTGCTCTGCTGGTTAGTAATGGCAGAAGTTCCCTGAAATTGCTCCATCTACTCTTAACTCATGCAATCACACTAGAACCAGCTCCAGAATATATATATATATATATATATATATATATATATATGTATATATATGTATATCTTTTTTGCATCTTCTCTCTCTCTCGCTCCCTTTCTTTCTCTCTTTTACTCTCTCTTTCTGTTTTACTCTTTCTCTCTCTTTTACTCTCTCTCTCTCATGCAATCACACTAGAACCAGCGCCAGAATATATATATATATATATATATTCTGGAGCTGCATGAGTTAGGAGTAGATGGAGTGTTGACCGTTTTGTTTTTGTTTGGGGGGGGGGGGGAAACCTTCATCGTTGTGTCACCCGATGAGGAGGTGTATTCTCGCACATTGTTTCCGATTCTTTTGGACTGCATTGGGTCTAATTTCTTTTGGGTATGCATAGTAGCAACCATACTGTGAAAATTTCTTGAACTACTTTCTTAAGAGGTTTTTTCTTTTTTCTTAAATGGCCATAATTAGGGTAACACCACATCGGGTATTGTCAGTTGTTGGGGTCCTTATTCCAGGTATATATTTCCCCTGATCAACTGCCAAGCAAGAACCTGCTTGAGTAGAGAAACATGTGTAGGGAAAAAATTCTTTAACTTTGAAAAATCTGAAAAATAAATAAACTTTGAAAAATCTGAAAAATAAATAAACTTTGAAAAATCTGAAAAATAAATAAACTATGAAAAATCTGAAAAATAAATAAACTATAAAAAATCTGAAAAATAAATAAACTATGAAAGGAAAAAGGTCTTTTGTTGTGATGAATGATTTCTTGAACGAAATGTTTTGGTAAACCTTAAAAAAACACATATAAATGCTCTGTACCCTGTAATCGAGTATCATCGAGCTTATTTTTATTGGACTAATCCCGGTCTTCACTGAATAAACTATCTTCTAAATTAAAAATCTAAATCTATCTATATATGTATATAAAGGCAAACGGAGAAAAACAAATTTAAATACAGGAATGAATCATCAAGAAATAAGAGATTTTTACCGGTTTCATTTGGATCAACGAACGTCTTCATAAAAAGTGAAGATTTAAAATTTATTCGACAATGGTAAAAACATCGAAGCAGATACTCGCAAGAGGGACCGCATGAAGGTTACCAACATCCCAGGTGGAAGTTGTGCGCTGGATCTGGCCGGATGCGAACTCGGCATGTTTGGTTAACCTCACCACCAACACCACTCCTTACCTGTATTACGGAAACACCTGTTGAAATGATTGGCGGGGAAAGGAGTGATATTTCCCATCCCCCCCCCCCCACACGCCAGTTAAGAATCACTTGTTTCAATAAACTGCAACAGATACTGAATACAGTTTATCACTTACTATCAATATGCATTGAAGAGTTGAAGACTTTGTGAAATAAAGAAATTGAAGATTTTCAAAAATTATTTGTGCAAAGAATCACGCAAATGTCTCCTGATGCATAAAGCTGATATTAAGAGAAACAATGTCTTTGGGAGTCTCGCATTTTGCGATTTTTTTTTAAATTTTTTTTTTATTTTTTTTTTTTTTTTTTATATAATTTATTTTTTATTGATTTTCTTTTAATGATTCGTTGATAAAGACGTCGAAGAATTCTTTTTATTTCTTTGATCTGGTTTTCCGTTAGATTTTTTCGCATGGAACTTGGTGTCTAAATAAGAATTTAAGAGGAAGCTCCAAAAAAAAAAAAAACAACAAAAGAAAGAATCAGAATAGACTCTTGAATGGAATTGTTGCGATAATAAAGGAACCAAATCTATGAAGTCTGCTAGTTTTTCTGGTTTTAAGTACATCATGATGAGCTCTACAAAAGATTTGAGTCTTCTTTTTGCCTGATTTTTATTTATTTAAGCCTTCATTGAGAATCTCGGTAAAAACACGTCAAAAAATAATAAAAAATAAAAATAGTGAAAAATATAATTTTCAGTTGCTTTAAAAAAAAAAAAAAATTGTTCTGCTGTTTATTTCTCCAAAACGTCAGTATAACTCCCAATAAGTTTAGCTTCCTTTAAAAATATCATCCGAAAGTTCTCAACGCTGTCCATTAAAATAGTCATGTTAGTACTTGATTGGTACTACCCTATTTTTTTTTCCCTTCTACTATGTTATTGGACTATTAAACTTTAAACTGCCAACGAATTGTCAGTTAATGGCATAATTTATTAAATCTGAAATTAATGGCATAACGCCCAAGAATTGGCACTTCCGGCTAAGAATGTGTTCAGCAGTTAGCAGAGAATTACGAAAGTCAGTTCCCGCGATATTATGTTCCCGCCAAGGCCTTTGTTAACTATTCTTATTTTTGGACAAAAACAAATTGACTTTTGTTTATTAAATTGTTAGGTGAAAGTACAGAATAGTTAACAAAGCTCTCCCCGTGTTAAGAATGGCTTTCTAAATAATAACGTTATTTAGAAAGCAATTGGCGGTGGTTGTATCGGTACAGTAGGGTACTTTGTGGAAACGTGAAAATATCTTATGTTTTTTTTTGCTGGTATGACCATCCTAGGGTTCGTGCTATTGAGGAACCCTCGGACTCTTTAATAACTGGAAAGAGTTGAACCAAAAAATACTTTAAAGAAATCAAAAACATGTTACAGTGGCGGAAAATAAAACTTACACAGCTGAAGTTATGGTCGTGGTAATAAGATTTTAACTTTGTAGAGTTAACCTCTCATTCAGAAGGTCTTAAAATGTCTACATTTGATAAAATTTAAATTAATGAGCTGGTGATACCAGATCAGGCTGCCCTGTGGCTCCCTGAGACGAAATTCACCTACATTGACGGTTTTTTTTTTTTTTTTTTTTGTAAAACTTAATTATGTTCTACAAAACCAAAAACAAAAACAACAGCCCCTCTCCCTTTCTCCCTCCCCTTTTTTATTTTATTTTTAGAACTTGAAGCATAAATCTTTTACTATAATGGCCGGATTCGGCATTAGATGGCCCGAAAAGGGTTGATATGCCGTAAAACAAAACTACCAAACAAAAACGATGATTAAACATTTGAAGATATAAAGAACTTGAAGCATAAAAACTTTTACTATAATGACCAGATTCAGCATTAAATAGCCCAAAAAGGGTTGATATGCCGTAAAACAAAACTACCAAACCAAAAACGATGATTAAACATTTGAAGATATAAAGAACTTGAAGCATAAAAACTTTTACTATAATGACCAGATTCAGCATTAAATAACCCAAAAAGGGTTGATATGCCGTAAAACAAAACTACCAAATTAATGAGCTTATTTTTACGTAAATTAACTTCTTCGTTTAAAAATATAAAACTCAGAAAGTAAAAAAAATTTCAGTGAGGGGGGGGAGGGTCCATGCCTCTTTTAAGACCTCTTTTTAAAAAAAAAAAATATATACATATGACCCCTTTATGGAAATTTGCCTATGTAGAAGATCATTCCTACGACATTTCAAGTTCCGATGTCTTATGGACTAAACGTAGTTAGCAGACACAGACACGCACGTCTCATTAGTATAGAAATGCACTGTATGTATGTTAGCATGTATACCCGCATATGTGTGGGTGTATGTCCCCAAGCATGCTGTACATGTTTATCTAACAGGTTTTATTGTTCATTCATCATTGTCTTAATCTCTGAAATGATCCGAGATTTTGACCTTTTTCGGTTTGCCTTTCCGTCCGTCCGTCCCACAGACGCCATTTTTCTATCCCCCCTCCTGAATGCACCGGTATTTGCAGCCACTCTCCTGTTGCGTATACTGCACGATGCCCAACACTCCATCCCTACCATCACCACCTCCACCATATACACACTCGAAACGTGTGTCTAGTTGGCATATCATTAAATCATCCGTATAGATCTGCGGCTTACTGAATCTGGGCTTTGTCAGATCAAAGACGTCCGCTAATATTCCTCAACAAAAGGAATACTAAGCCCAGTGAACGCCATTGCTTGTAATGATGACAACGTTTCTGTCATCGGCAAAATGGATTAACTTAAACGACAACAATAACTCATTATTTTCTGACTGGCCTTTTGGACAGTATTAATACCTTTCCAATCTTTCTCAGATTAATACACGTAACTGCTGCCGTCTATTTATTGATAACTTCTCATACCGACCCGGCATTGCCCGGGATCTCTTACATTTAAATTTATTATAAAATAAATATTCCTATGTTCTATAACCACACCTTTTTTTTTTATATATTATGTTCATTATCTGAGCTAAAAGTGAACCTTGTTGCAAGTAAGAAACAGTAACTCGTACTAAAAGAATGAGAGTTAATCCTCTGAGCTGATTTTTCTTTTAAGGTGACTATTTAAGAATTGTTACATATTAGGAAACTCCCAGATCAGATTAACTGGTGTTACCAGATCAGGCTGTCTGAAGATACCAGATTCCTGACCAAAAATGCACCAAACATTGATGTTATTGTTTTTTTTTCTTTTCTTTTTGCAAAACTCAATCATGTTCTGCAAAACAAAAATGTAAACGAACATTTTTGTCTACAAAACAACCAAACCAAAAACCATTAATAAATAATTGAACTGAAAGCCTAAAACCTTTTACCAAAATTACCGGATTCGGCATGAAATAACCCAAAAAGGGTTGATATGCTGTAAAACAAAACAACCAAACCAAACACCATGAATAAATACTTAAACATATAAAAAAAACTTGGAGCATAAACACTTTTTCTAAAATGACTGGATTCGGCATTAAATGATCCAAAAAGGGTTGATATGCCGTAAAACAAAACAACCCAGATCAGAAGTAATTTTTAATTAAATTCTGCCGAAGTAAGTTCGTCTATTGCAAATAACATGGTCCAACACTAACAAATGAAAGTTGGCTAAAAAAAATCAGTTTCAGATCCAACTTTTAAAATACGGCCAACATTATTTATATATTAGTTACTGTCTTCATATGTGATGTCGTGCGCAGTCAGTTGTTCAGTAGCAGCCACCGTCAGACATACCTACACATGTAGTCGTGGGACTGCTTCCCTACATACTACAACACTTGTCAGGGGATCGATTTATGTGCTCCTTTGACATAGTCAGTTTTTTTACAAATGTTCTGTTGGAGGAGACTATTCATATCTGTGCCAACACGTTATATGGTTGCTCCATATCCCATCCTTGTGACCCTAAGGAAATCGTTGTTGAATTAATGCACAAAGTCTGTTCAATTTAGTAATAACGGCATCATGTATAGCCATAAAAAAAACATACGATTAAAAAGAAAGAAGAAATTTGCAATGAATTGTGGGATACAAAATGGAGGAATAAGAGAATAAAGGATCGTCATAAAAAAGATGAATGAGAAAGAAAAATGGTGAAAAATAAAACTTAGAAAATGAACTTGATAAAAGAGAAAATATTCAGGTGTGAAGAAATTATGCAGTAGATTAGACATGAAAGTTTGATGAAGACATTAAAAAAAAACAAAAAAAACGTGGGAGAAAAATCAGAAAGAAAAAAAGTTGAAAGAAAAAAATAGAATTAGTAAAAAGAAATGTAGGAGAAAAAAATGGAGGGGGCATCATGTATGAAGAAAAAGAAAAAAACAAAAACTAAAAGAAAAGGGAGAGTCGTTTAATTCCGGCATTAGCAGACATTTTTGTTGGCTATTATGAAGGAATATCATTAAAGTCGGTTCCTAAACCTAATGTCTATGCCAGATATGTTGAAGACACTTTTGTTACCTTTTCCTCTCATAGTGAAGCTTTGATTTTCTATAAAAAAGCTGAATTCACTTCATGATGCTTTAAGTTTCACTATGGAAGTTGAGAAAGATAATTGTCTCCCGTTCCATTGACTCCTGTTTTTGGGATATTTTTATTGAGATATCTAAGGGAGGTTTCCTAACTAGCGTTTATCGCAAACTCACATTTACAGGTCTTTACTGGAATTGGTGCTCTTTTGCACCCAAAACGAGAAAGGTAGGTTTAATTTATACCTTAGTACACTGAGCATCTCATGATTTGTTCTCCTAACAGACTTGGACAAGACAAGGGAAATTTGTATTAGTAACGACTCACCGGACAAGTTAATTTCGGACTGCATCAAGAAAGAAAGTTGCAGAATTCAAGTCACTTAGACCCTTTGGCCCACCAAGATGTCCAGTATATCTTAAACTGTCTTGAATACATGGAATTAGTCAGGAATTGGGCAAGCAAATCACCAAAAGTGTAACCGGTACCTTTTTTATTTTTTTTGTTGCTTTATGTTTGTTTTTTGGTGCAAGTTCTGCTTTTTGGTCTTTTTCCAAATATAGTCTGCCTTATATAAAAATATAGTCTGCCTTATATAAAAAAAATAGTCTGCCTTATATAAAAAAAATAGTCTGCCTTATATAAAAATATAGTCTGCCTTGTATAAAAATATAGTCTGCCTTGTATAAAAATATAGTCTGCCTTATATAAAAATATAGTCTGCCTTATATAAAAATATAGTCTGCCTTATATAAAAATATAGTCTGCCTTATATAAAAATATAGTCTGCCTTACATAAAAATATAGTCTGCCTTATATAAAAAAATAGTACTATTACATATGAATTTAAATGCCAGTGCAATGCTGGTTATATTGGGCGGCGAAAATTGCATTTGTAGACTCGAACAAACCAGCATGTCCCATCTAAAATTAGACAGGATAGACCTGGTTCCTTGTGCCATACCTCTTCAGTTTTTTAATCTTTTATTTGCCAACATTTAGCTGACAATGCATGCTGTGTCAATAAGTATAAAAAAAAAATGGTTTATGGTCTTACATCAAGCGGATTCCATCTCTCATTTGAAAATCTTGGAATCCGTCGCTATCGCCTTGCGAAACCATTAAAGAAAGTTAGTTGGCCACCTTTAAAAAAAAAAATTTTGTTTTCAGAGTTTAAAACTAACTTGCTTTCTAAACGTTTTTACTCGATTTATCAAATTAAATTATTTCCCTATTTCATCCCCAGTTAAGTTTCCCATTATTGCTCTTCCTCGTTAATTTATATATTTTGTATACAAACAGTTCTCCTGACGAGATGTTGGTCGAAATAGCTCTTGAGATTAAATTTCTGCTTTCATTTAAAACCATATATATATATATATATATATGATACATGTATTGTATTAGTTTCTGTAGATGTAAATCCGTTGAAACTCCAGTGTTTATAAAAAGTGCTCAATAACAAGTAGAGCTGTTCTTTAGTATAAATTTTTATTTATACAAACATTATTGGTTACATATGTGCATACATGTTTCGGTTGTACTCTTCACATAGAGTCCACCTCTTCAGATGCAAAGAGAAGGGTTTCCGAGGTGGACTCTCTGTGAAGAGTACAACCGAAACATGTATGCACATATGTAACCAATAATGTTTGTATAAATAAAAAATTTATACCAAATATATATATATATATATATATCACTATTGTCCGGCTGCCTCCATGCTCCCCCCCCCCCCACTATCGCCAACGTATCTCAATTGTTCATGACTCATGTAACTTACTAATGTATATAAAAATACTTCATGTTTCCTTTTATCGTGTGTCTTGTAAAAGCTTGAATAATTTTTTTGGGATGAAATATAGATCAATACATGCCCGTGTTGACCATTTGAATTGTCTATTCCTTAGCGTTTATTTCCATTTTAGTTCACCTGTGCATTCTGTCGGATTTTCATCCATTAAATATACACACATATGCACATACACACATACAATTTTTTCTTGATAAGTCAAAGTAGACAAGTTGTATTTATCAAAAAAGTTTGTTTTTTTGATAAGTGGCAAATGAATGTCTGAAATAATAAAATCAAATTTAGGACACTTCTAATTTATATACTTTGATATTTTCCATCTATATATCTTATTTTTCAAATGTGAAAAATAAAAATCATTTGAAGCTGACACATTTGTCATGTCTAGACACACTGAAGAACCATGATATGGTGAAGCAACTGTCGGTTGATGACTACATTTTCTCTTCACTAATCTAGTAAGGGAAATAACAGTTTCCACTTTGAGTAAAGCATTACTCTTTGTA
Organism: Sepiola atlantica; assembly: GCA_963556195.1. Lineage (NCBI taxonomy): Eukaryota > Metazoa > Mollusca > Cephalopoda > Sepiida > Sepiolidae > Sepiola > Sepiola atlantica. The sequence goes on along the minus strand of OY744541.1, from coordinate 20,035,868 downwards.
TAGAATGGAGTTCTCTAGATAACCGGTAGCATGAAGATAAACAAAAGACACACGCTTATTGTTGGTGCGAGCGCGCTAACGTACAGGGATAACATTCCTTACTGCTGATAACAGTTGGAAGTGATCTGGTGATGCGGTTTCAAATCTCAGCATGAAAACACTCGCCACATTTAGCCACGCTAAAGAGATTTCGTACAGCAAAACTGCTGCCTGTAGATGGCAAATATAAAACCTAAGCCTGTCTTTAAAGCTCATATTACACATCCATCGTATCATTCTCATATCATTTCTCCCATGTTTCCCCTGGCCTTCTCCTGCCAACTGACCTTGTTACCACAACTGTTCTACACCTACTAACTCAAACATTCATCCATTCTTTCAATGTGACCATACCATCGAAGTCTCCTGTTCTGCACACATCTCTCTATACTGTCCAGATTTAATCTTCCCTTGAGGTCATGAAAACTAAGACTGTCTTTAAGGCTCATATTACACATCCATTGTATCATTATCATATCATTTCTCTCCATGCAACGCATGTCCTCAACCCTCACTGGCCAGGTTTCACTTCCATACATCATCACACTGCGTACACATGCCTGATAGACTGCTTCTTTTTCTATAGTTACCTTAGTTATCAAATTTGCACGGTTCAATCTCATTAGATGAAAATAGGTGTTGTACGTTAATTAGTGCATACTGTCTGATTGGCATCAAGTCTCATTAATGTTCGAGTAAGTACGAGAAGAGAGAGATTTTGACACTGGATTCCACCGTCATAACAGGTGGAATAGTGCTCTTGGTGCAGCTATACCAGTCAACTTAAGATCGTTTTACTTTTGTCTTCTGTAGATGTGGACAGTCGGGTGTAGGGAGAGCTTGGGTAGTTGATAGGGTTTGGAAATAGGGTAGGCAGAATAAAGATGGATTTCGGGCTTAGTTTTGATGACCTCGGAGTAAGATTAAATTTGGACAGTATAGGGAGATGTATGCAGAACAGGAGACTCTGATGGTATGGCCGCATTGAAAGAATGGATCTGAGTTCTTGGGTTCGAGGATGTAGAACAGTTAAAATAGGAGGTCCAGTTCACAGGGGAAGACCAAGGAAAACATGGGAGGAAGTGATAAAAATGGGCAAGGGATGAAGCCACTTGATGTAAGGAGCTTGAAAAAATGCTACTTCAAGGTCAAAAACTAGTCAATGTCAGACGCAGAAAATAGCAATTCTTTCCCCTTTGTCAGAAACATCGCTCAGGGAATGTGAAGACTAAAGGAATGAATCTGTTTAATTCATTTATAAATTGCTTCCCAGAGGGTGGGTAGTTTTTGCTTATATTTATTCATATATATATATAGTGTGTCAGGTTGTATATGAAAAGAAATCAAATAAAGTGCTCGATCATATAAGAGAGCTAATATAATTTATTTAGATACTGTATATTACATAATTCAGCAATGTACCACGGTTTCATCCAAATGTCTAAATCTGCCCTTTTGGATGAAACCGCGGTACATTGCTGAATTATGTAATGTACAGTATCTAAATAAATTTATATATATATATATATATATATATATATATATATATATATTTATGATAATATATGTATTAGGATATATTATTAGTGCATTTTTATTTTTCAGTTTCTTTAAAAGATTCAACTAAATAAGAAAATAAAAACATGGTTATTGGAATATAAAATGAACCTGACTCATATATATATATATATAAGTCAGGTTCATTTTATATTCCAATAACCATGTTTTTATTTTCTTATTTAGTTGAATCTTTTAAAGAAACTGAAAAATAAAAATGCACTAATAATATATCCTAATACATATATTATCATAAATATATATATATATATATATATATATATAAGTGTGTGGTTATCGTTCAAGTTTCAAAGTATTGCAGGGAAAGTTAATAAAATTGAAATATAAGCCAAATTAGCAATACAAGATTAATTATTTTTTTTTTTTTTACATTAATCCTATCGATTACGGAATAAAATTCCTTCTTCAGGGGTGACCAGTATTGAGTCATATTTTTTTTTTTCTTTTTTTTCATCAAAAAACAAGAATAAAGAAACTTATTTCTTTGTTAATTTGATAAACGTCCTTGGTGGTACGACGTCATCGCCGTGCTGTAAGAAATGGCGGTTAAGAATCAAATCCGGTGTCGAACGAAAAAAAAGCGCTGGCACGCTGTCAAATATATGTATGTGTGTGTGTATGTGTTCTTCAGAATTATGTTACCTATTCCCAGCTTCTCTTGTTTCAGCTCATTTAACTTATTGGTCTTGTAGTCTCCATCAATTCGCTGTTTTGATACCTCATTGTCATACAACTTCCTATTCCAGTAGCTTCTTTCCAAGAACCGTAGGCTTGTGGAACTCTCTTGGTGCTGACTGTTTTCCTCCTACCTATAACCTTGGTCTTTTCAAGACTAAAGCCAATAAACATCTCCTGTCTTTGCGATAACCATATTTGTTTTTTTTAGCTCCTTACATCAAGTGGCTTCATGCCTTGTCTCGAGCGATTTCCATTAAAAAAAAATATGAGAACGGTTTATGACAAGTATTTGTTGATATTGAATTTGAAGAGAACCATGTTGTAGTCTGCAGGAAATCAGTCCTGTGGTAATATGTTGCGCTGTAGAATTTTTATTATTCAGACTACTGCTGAGAGATTTAATAAGTTTAATTTTTCAAAAATGTGGATTCTGTTTCTTTTGATCTTTTCTTAACTCTCATATTTAAAACTTTTTTTATTTGTGTTTTTAAAAATTCACTTTTTCAGGGAGTTGGCATTTCAAATAGGTGAACAATTCCAAGTTTTGGGAAAACCCATTAATCTGCGCGTGACGGTCATTACAGGTGGACTGAGTAAGTGTTTGCTTTACTTTACTTTTATTACTATTTTATACTAACCCTAACCCTAACCCTAGATTGTACGCATGTAGCAATTAATCAAGCAGGTTCACTTCTATTCATGTTAAGAAGTGAGGAAACAATTTTACAAATAAATGATTTTGCTACACTGAATCGGAACTATTTCTACATATATTGGGCATTTTTTACTGTAACAAAAAGGAGGGAGGGAGATAATCGTTCAAAAATTGGAAATTAAACAAAATACTAATAACATTACATTTTCGCACGATTGGTGACATTGGATGTGTTTCTATAATTATTTGGTTTAATTTTCGATTTTTTAACGATTATCAAGGGTTCTTTTGCAGGATTTATCAGCAGTCATTTTCTTTTTCGTTCTAACTTAACAGAGTGAACACTAGGTTTGTTTTGAACAAAAAAAGAAAAAAAAAAAAGGGCTTTAAAACACAAATAAACTTATCCAGGTAGGTAAAAGAGTAACTTATCTTGCCTTTGGTAACATTTTTTTGTTGCATATTTGTTTTTGTTCACCTCTTTTTTGTTCTGTTAGTTACAGTAACTAATGCCCATATATTATATACTAGCAGGGCTATTCGGTGTCGCGCGGCATTCTGAGTTCTGTAACATACATGGATTATAGAAATAAGTAAAACATCAGAATAAAAATATTTATTTTATTTACCTCTCCAGGTAAGACACAAGGTCAGATGTTAAGTTGAAAAGCCAATGCACTCGGATTAGCGCACACTGGCCAACAAAAAATACCTGAGCAGCCCCGTTGTTATTCCCTGATAGGGACGCCTATTTTATTTAATTCATGGATACTTTATCCAAAAGTGTTTACTACTAAAAAAAAAGGTAAATCTGATGTGCTTTCTAAGACTCTTTCGCTTTATATAACATTAAAATTTTGATCGATCCGAATATATTTTGTTCAGATTTCATAAAATTAAATAAAGGGGGGGGATCACGTAGAAAAAAATATTTTCCCTAATATATTTTACGAAAAAAAGCATTTTATAGATAAATTAGTCCAATAATGCATAAGTATTGAAAATTTCATGAAAATCTGAACATTACTTGATTTTTGCTAGATTTATTAAACACACCAGTGTTAGCGCATAAAATTGGTCACTACATAGGAACGTTGTTTTAAGGCGTACATAAAGTACACACGTTTTTAGTTTCTCATTTTCATTATTTTCGTAAGCTGAAAAAATTTTTAAAAAATCATCAGAAGTTTATTTTATGTTTCTTCTTTTGAATGGTAAAAAAGTTATGATAATAATATGAACATATATTAAAGTTACATCGTGTGACATATAGGGGGGGATAAATTCCATGGTTAACTTTGGAGGTCTCTACAGTACAAAATCGGTGACGATTTGGGAATACTAGGCTTTGTATATGGGAGGACGGTGACACCGTCATGCAAAAACACTGCAAAACTAATGTTGTCAAAATCATCTCTCCTGACTGAGATGAGATATACATGTGACTGATTTAATATTCCCTAGAGACTTCCTACGGAAGAAGGAAGCTGGCTCAGCCTGCCCAGGGTGTATGCCGCACCAGGAAGGAAGTAGAATTCTTGCGCGTTTCATGCCGTATCGCGTTTGAAACCTGTAACCGATATAAATAACAACACCTCTTCATAGAAATGTTTGTTCAGTCCGTTTTTAATGAACACGTGATCGTCTTATACCCCGGAATAATTAGTGTTTTGTTTTGTTTAAATATCTTCCATTGTCACATCGTTATTTTTGTCGTGTATTTTTCTAATTAAACAGCTCGGCTTTTGTGGTCATTAGCCAGATCAAATTTATAATTAGAAATATTGATATGATGTATTGTTAGTCTCTTTCTTATTTTCTGTCATTAAAATTGTCTTGTACGTTTGAAATGGAACTTGTTTCCTTGAAGACGGATTCTGATCTTTTGTGTAGAAGTTTTAATTACCAGATAAGAACGCAGGGTCAGAGTTAGGAATGTGGTGTCCGTATGTGCGTCGTGGATATAAACAAATATAAGTAAAAATGGTTAACAGCAAAAATAAAAATACGAAAAAACTGTTTCTGTAGACATTTAAAAAATATATGCTATTTTAACATTTTTGTATATGTGATATTTTGACATAATTCCTATATCTTTGTCGATCTAAAAAAAATATGCAAGAGGTGACATGAATTGTAATTATATATATATATATTTATAATAAATATTTTTGTTTATTATCTATGTAGGTATATGTTTCGTCCTTTTTAATCGGGACTCATCAGCATAGAGATATGACTATTCACTACTGGTCATGTGATTCGAAACCCTGGATTCAGAGTATTTTGCAACTCAAATCCCGACATCTAGAGCCACTAGGCCAACCCTATTATATATATATATATATATATATATATATATATATATATAATATTTGTTTTGTTTATTATCTATATACGTTTCGTCTTTAATAATCGGGACTCATCAGCATAGAGATATAACTATTCACTACTGGTCATGCGATTCAAAATCCCGGACTCCAAGTATTTTACAACTCAAATCCCGACATCTAGAACCACTGGGCCACCGCTGAATAGCGAATAAACAGTGATAATTTTAACACTTTATCCGGCGGCTTGACGTCATAAGAGCGTTCAATTTAATGAAAGGAACGATGCATTTATAGCTAGCGACGTCATGCCGTGTTAATACTACTCTTACAGTGCCCATCTAGAGGGTTTTTTCTACGAGTTACAAATAATAAATATTTGTTTTATTTATTATATATATATATATATATATATATATATATATGCATAGTTTATGTTTTCAAGTATCATAAAATAATTATTTTATATTAATTCTTCATGCGATAAAAAAGTGCTCAATATTGAGGATAGAGCATCATTATAGAAGAGAAAATGAAAAAACAAACGTATAGTTACATACTTTACAAGTTTAATAAATTCAAACAGTACAACAAAGAATAGTTTATAACAAAGTCCTTTAAACCATGGTTTTTCAAAAAAAAAAAGTACATATTACATCATCTATATAATAATGCCAAGGAAGACGTTTGGAGGCATAATGCATTTACATATTGACTGTTGACTTTTTTTTACCTATTTTCTGGAATCCAATATTTTCTTTATAATATTATTTGCCTTGTTTGAATTTATTAAACTTGTAGAGTATGTAACATTACATTTGTTTTATTATCATTTTCTGTGATGCATATATATGCATATATATATATATATATATAGAGAGAGAGAGAGAGATTTAGATTTTTCACTTATAAAATAGATCATTCAGTGAAGACCGGGGTTGTTCCAATAAAAACAAGCTCGATGATACTCGATTACAGAGTACAGAGCATTTATATGCGATTTTATGAAGGCTTACCAAAGCATTCCTTTCAGGACACCAATGATCACCATTAAAGATTTTTTCTTACAAATATTATTTATTCAAATTAAATGTTTTTTCTAATTCATCACAAGGAAAAGCAACATAAAAGGGGAACAAGTCAGCCCTTGACCGCTGGCATTCCAGACGAACATTTATGTTGCTTTTCCTTGTGATGAATTAGATTTGGAATGGTAACTTGTGAGCGGTGTCTTGAATGTTTTAGTTTTTTGTTTGGGGGGGGAGATTTATTCATCATTGTGCCGGCCGACGCTAAAGTGTATTATCACACATTGTTCCGGTTTTTTGGTCTTTTTGAATGTATTTGGGACTGATTATTTGCTTGTTGGCTTGGTGGCAGAAATAATGCACAAGCTACTTTTCTAAGACATTTTCTAGGACTTTCTTTTTTTATCGTTGTTCTTTCTTGTTTTTTAATTTTAACTTTTATTTTTATTCTCTTCTCTTCTTAAGTGACCTCAACTATTGCAACGATAGATTGTGTATTGTCGGCAGTTGAAACCCTTATTCCAGACATTTAATTTCCCTGATGATCTGCCAAGCAAATACCTGCTTGGTAGCGAAACATGTGTAGGAAAAAACATTTAATTTGAATAAATAACATTTGTAAGAAAAAATCTTTAATGGTGATCATTGGTGTCCTGAAAGGAATGCTTTGGTAAGCCTTCATAAAATCGCATATATATATATATATATATATATATATATATTTATTTTGGTACAGAAAAATTAGTATTCATACCGTCGGTTTCAAGCACAGAAGGACTTAGCCATCTCAGAGATGACAACAGGAGCTGAAGAGAGCCGGATGGCTAAGTCCTTCTGTGCTTGAAACCGACGGTATAAATGTTGTACTAATTTTTCTGTACCAAAATAAATTAATATTACGCTCTTAATTTTAAATTTTAATTTTCAATTAATCGAGCACTCTGCTGGGATTTTTCCTGCTATATTACAAAGAAGTTATATATAAATATATATATATATATATGTATATATATGTAATAAAATTTGTATTAATTTTATATAATTTTATGTAATTTTATGCAATTTTTTTATTTTCATCTTTCCTTCTTTAAATTGATTGCTCTACTCAACGTATTAAGCTTTACTTTATCATGATAGATCACTTTAACGATACTTCACTTATCGTTAATTCTATTATTATATATATATATATATATATATATATGGATAATGATGTGCTGAAATAGATAATAATAATAACAATAATATTTCAAGAGCAATAATCATAACTTTCCCAAAAATATTTCTCCAGTCATTAAGAGGGTAACACCCCCATTTCACATTATTATTGCTCCCATAAGTCCCCACTATTTCTCGGTCATAATGTTAATCTCCCATATCTCCCAAACAGATCCAATCTGTCCAACCCAATACTTACTCTTATCTCTAAACCAGTTGTAATCAGCATACCAATTTTATAACCCCCATAAGCATTCAGTATACCTTAGTTAATAATGTTAAATCCCGAATATAAATCATTCAAAAACCCTGCAGAGGTATTGCCCTTAGACTGCCCGGATGATATCTTTTTAAAAATTCCTTTGGGATTGATTTAAAGTCTTTTATCCAGGATTTAAACTTTAGTTCAATTAATGTTGTTCCTTTTAACCTTTTTATCTCTTCATAAGTATAATCCTTAAATCCATTTTCTCTCCCTAATCTCTTTAGAAGACACATCATTAAACCCCAAAACAGTAACGGCCAAATATACGATATTCACAATATTGGCTCACGGGATTTATATAGAAATATATTTTTATATATTTTTTATTTTTTAATTTTTTTTATATCGCTCCGGTTTAAATCTCAACTGTTACTTTTCTCAATTCCTTAAAATAAATTTAAACAAACATACATAACACTCTAAGCACATAATGCATCAAAACGAGAGTGACACGTGACTTCACATTTCCGAAACAGAAGCTGAAGAGAACCGGATGGCTATGTCCTTCTGTGCTTGAAACTGACGGTACGAATGTTGTACTAATTTTTCTGTACCAAAATAAATATATATATATCTATATAATACTAAAAGTCTATTGATCTTGTATGTTTGCAATCAGCTTTCAGCTTTCCGGTTTTCAACATCCGGTTGCGCATGCGTAAATAGCATCGTCTTCAATCTGTTATTCCAATTCCGTTATTCTCTATTATGATTAACGAACGCATGAAATTTTTCATTCTGGAAATTTTTATATCGCTTTTAATATAAACAATTTCATTTAATTTCATCAAATAGTTTTTTTGTTTTCTTCACGGCTAAAAACATTCAACGGGATGACTTCGTAAAGTCTGTCGCAGTTTCAAAAAAACTCCTCCCTTTTAAAAAACAAAAACAAACAAACAAAAAAAACAACACTCATTATTAATATCAGCCATACTAGCGGTCGGTGAACGAAACCACCTCCCACTTTCCCTCTCATAGATTTCACCACTCCTACTCCCTCTGTTTTCGTTACGTACGCGAGAAAGCCTGCTGTACGCCCTTCCTTTCTCAAATCGCCCTGGCCACCGCTACAAATTTTCTTTATGCCACAAGTGTCACGCTCATACATGAATTCCATTGCTAATATAACAAACTGACCCAACGGGTCACGGGTGGTCTAGTATATATATATATTTTGATACAGAAAATTAGTACAACATCAGTACCATTGGTTTCAAACTCAGAAGACGTTAACCATCCGACTCTCTTCAGCTTATGTTGCCATCTGGTAAACGCTTTCTGAGCTTGAAACCGACGGTACTAATGTTGTACTAATTTTGTGTATCAAAAAATCAACAAATATTACACTCTTAATTTTGTGTATCAATTAATCGAGCACTCTGCTGGAATTTTTCCCACCATCTTACAAAAGTTATAGATATATATATATATATATATATGTATATATATAATAAGGAAGAAAAAGTTATTGATGACATGAAATATAAACAATGAATAATGTCTAATAACATTTGTTAGAATTCTTATGTATATATGTTTTAATATATCTTCGAGTGTATATATTTTTTTTCGAAGTATCAACTGGAATTTTTAAACCTATATAATGAAAGCACACGACAAGTAGCAGAAACCAAAATGGGTACATTCTAAAGATGCGCCCATTTAATCTGCGTGATACTGGAAAATTTATTTAAAACTTAAATGTGACAACGACCAATGAACGGAGCCTCTGATACGGATGTGTCGATGCATCGAAAATAAAAATAACCATTTCATATTGAAATGTGTTGTAAACCGAATTATCCGTGACAACATAAATACATTTGTTCGCATCTGTGCAATTGTTCGTGCAAAATGTTAGAAAACAAATATTAGATTTTTATTTCATGGAGCATTCATTCCATCCATCTGTCTCTATAATTGTTGTAGACCCGTGCTAGGGGTCACAAAGATAACAACCACAAATTGTGACAGGTTAAAATATACAATGTATTTATTCATAGCAATACAGTAACGCCACTAAATGTGGTAGATGACCGGATTCCTATCATGCGGTAAAACATGAATAGGGATGTCCTCTGTTGAGTCTTTGCAACCATGGTATTTTATTATAGATGGTTGCTTCCATTAGTTCTTCAATAGGGGTGATTTGTACCCCACAACAATAATAAAAGAGAATGGCCTCCTTTCAGTCTTGAGAGACAATGGATACTCCCTGCACTGGGGTACTGGTACAGTTTGTGACCCATGCTAAAACTGACTTTTTGTCGGCATCTTCCGGCTATTTACGTAAACGGCCGAAAGATGACGAAGCGCTTAGCCAATCAGATTGCGAGACAGAAGGCAACAATTTTAAATTGTGAATTGCATAAATCGTAAAATTCGTCTGTGCTAATGCCAACAGAAAATTTTAAAAATTCTTTGGGAAAAAAAAAAAAATTCTCTGAAATCCTAACCCCTATCCTAAAAAAAAATATAAAAAACTGTATTTTTTTCTCACCCAGACCTAGTAAGTACAAACAACAAACAGAAAAAGAACAATTTATCGAAATAAAAAAATAATAATTAAACAAATCTTAACTTTCTCGTGAAAAATAAACAAACATTTTTTGCCCCTCCCAAAATTACAACAATTGTTTCACTGTATTTTCTTCCTCCTCAATTTAAAAAAATTTTTTCATAAAATTTAACATCCGATGACTGTTTATTTATTTTTTTTTTTGCTGCTTTAAATTTTTCATTATTTTTTTCCCTGTTTGATAGCGTCGCCTTGTTTTGATTTTGACGCTGGGTCGTTTTCATTCGGCATTTTTCAGCTGTTTACATAAACAGCCGGAAGATGATGCCGAAAAGTCGGTTTTAGCATGGGTCACAAACTGTATGAGTACTGGTTGTGTAATCTTCAACTGCACCGGCATTGCTTTAGTTTAGTGGCAAGAAGTCCAGGACAACTGGAAACGATGCCCGGATAAGCAGTGAAAAACTGGTGTATATTAAAACATATACGCTAACACAAGAATTGTATTAAATGCTGTCAGATATTATTTATTGTGTAGAATCACAGGAGTAGTGATCCTTCTTGACTGGATCAATTTAAATTTTTGTCCCATTTCAGGGAGATGGATGTCCCCTACATAAAAAAACAACTATGTGCCTAACTTAGCCCTCGCGGGGAGGCCAGTAAATAGTGACTAGTTGCACCACCAAGGCTTGAGAGTCTAGTCTACTCTGCTATTTAATCCATAGCTGGAGAGAGGATGTAACGTGGACACATAGTGTGTGTTTACTGCACAGGCCGTGTTCATCCTCTTGTGGTCTGAATTCGATGCTTGATATCAACACCGGTTGCAGTATCAATCATGTGATCCCTGCCATTCCTACAAAAAAAAAAAAGGATTCTCCCTCTAAACCAAACCAAAACTCCAGTTTAAAACAAGTAACAAAGTTATACTTTTCGAGGTTACAATGATATTTCTCCACTGAACGACGGACTTGCAGTCAGAACTGTGAGCTCGACCAAATCAAAACAGAAATCCAACTGAACACAAACAGCGGTTAGCGCTCAAAGCCACATCGGTCTCTGAGAATTACAGAAACCCAACTCACTACCTCTGCCTATCTTGCTGGAATATATATAGATATTAGTGTCATTTGTGTTATACCACCCAGCCACCTTCTTGAAAATCATGGGCCAGTTTATCTATGGACATAAAAACACGTACTGCACTTACTGTCTCATATCTTAAGGGACATTAATTTTTTTCGAATACTCAAGTGGTTCATAATCACAGTATTGAATCTCGTATCCCAGAGGGTATGTTTCATCTCATGATTTAGGTTCATGGGCCAACGTTGACATGTACGTGAGGGACAGAGTTGATTAGGTCAGCAAGTGCATTCAATGTCATCTCGACCCTACCATGTACTGGAAACAAACATCAAATGGGGTGAAGAGAGAGAGGGTAGGAGTTTTTCTTTTTATGGGAATCGTTCCAGACAAGGCATGAAGCCACTTGATGTTAGGAGCTAAAAAGAACAAATATGGTTATCGCAAAGACAGGAGATGCCTATTGACCTTAGTCTTGAAAAGAACAAGATTATAGGTAGGAGGAAAACAGTCAGCAGGAATAGAGTTCCACAAGCCTGCAGTTCTTGGAATTAAGCTACTGGAATAGGAAGTTTTATGACAATGAGGTATCAAAACAGCAAATTGATAGAGACCACTAGACCAACGAGTCAAACGAGCTAGAACAAAAGAAGCAGGGAATAGATCACATAATTCTGAAAAACAAATGCTATTTTGGTTGTAAGTTTGTCAGGCGGACACAACGTGTATAAAATGTCTTCGATGATAAATTAGGGGATCAAAGATCTGTCGCCAGAATGCGCCTCCGCCACTAGCAGAAGAGAAGGCAATGACAACAGCTCAATAAAGAGACCTTTCTTCAAATTCATCTTTTCTTTGTGTTTTGTCCAACTTTAATTTCAACCATAATTCATCCCTGGAGATGATAGTTGAATTACTGTCTCAGTCACAGAGGATTGCTATGACTTTTGAGACATTTAAAAAATTTTTTTTTTTTGAACATAGTTCACCCCAAACAAGGCAGGCCGCCACTGTAGACGTAAGGGGCTACTGAGAAAAAGAAAAGGGGAGAAGGTAGGGGGCGGTCAACCTAGATTGGGATCTGCGCAGCGATGTGTCTGTTTACATTAGTTTTAAATTTCGGCATGTCTGTACTGTTGGGGAAACAGGGGGCAGGGAGGGAGTTCCAGAAGCCCTTTATGCCATCATCAGCCTCCCCTAAGAGTGGAGGTATACATAGCAAACTATCTCAGTTGGTTTTGATAGAATTTGAATGTTGTTGGATAAAACATGGTGTTAGCACGGTATGACCTGTGTTCACGCCTTATCATGGTGCCATCCTAATGACCTATAACAATCACTGGATAATGAATTACAAAATCTGTTGGGAATAAACTGATCATTTAATGTCAATTAGCCGTCTAACGACAGTGTTGTCCAGCTGCGGCGTTTTCGATGTCTGGCTTGGACGACATATTGACCAGCATGCTGTAAATGCTCAGGTTGTCGTCATCAATTTTTATTTATCACTTTTCAGTATTTATTACGTTCTAATTTGTCACAGTACGAACGAGTCGGACTGTCTCTTGTAAAGCGGAGCAGGTCAGTTTACTTGATCCACTGTCCACTTCCGTTTTGTGCGGAACCAATTGGTTTTATTGTTGGTCAGCATTTAAGGCTGGTCATCTGTGTTTATTGAATAGTTATATCCCATGCTGTGTGGGGAGAGAAAGGGTTACAATGAGGGTTAGAGAAAGGGCCTGGGTGCAAAAGTTTTACAGGTGTGGTAAGTTTTAATTGAAGTTTGCAATCTATCACTCGTTAACATTAAAGGCGTAGGTAGATAGTTCTATACCACTCCATGAATATATATTCACCGGTGTGAATAATTCTTCTCTACACTGACGATTCTCGTAAGGATGAAACGTATACGTATGTAGATAAAAACAGATATTTATAATTATTTGTAGCCCTGGGTTCTGTAGCTAGTAGTATTAACACAACCGTTATCGTGGCTTCAATGCGATGTTCCTTTCAAAAGTCGAACTCTTTACGACAGCAGCCTTTAAATAGGATTAATCTCTCGCTGATTTATTGAGTTGTTGACAACGGCCGTGTGGGCAAAGACGTTGGAATTTGGGTTTGAAATATAACTCTTGTTCTGGGGTTCGAGTCCGGCGACCAGTGTGAATAATTCTTCTCTACACTGACGATTCCAGTGAGGATGAAACGTATACGTATGTAGATAACACATTTATAATTACTTATATATATATATGTGTATATATATATATATTTATTTATATTGTGTGTATTTAGGCAGCATTTTCTCATTTATCCAAACATTGTTAAAAATAACAGAATTCGTCTGTTTAATTATACCGTTTTTATCTTTTCAATGTTTCTAATGGAGAGAGAGAGATTAATCAGTCAAGCTTCTTTTCAGAACTATTTCTTATGCCCCTGTATATTTCCGTGGCCGTCGTAAAGCCACAATCTTTCTCTCTAGTTTAAATTACTTCCCCATGCCAATATTTTTTAAAAGATTTAATAATTTATCTATTTTGTATTAAATTACTTTAATTAATTACTGTTTATATCGACAAAAATATTGCATATATATGGAATAAACAGAACGATAAAATTACGAATGAATGACACCAAACATCAATTAATTATGAATTGTTTAAAAAATAGTTATGCAAATTAGGCATGGAAAGAGTTCTTTGTGCTTTTTTGTCTCTACGATATATATATATATATATATATATATAATATTTAAAAATACTATTATTCCGTTTGATAGTAATATGGGATTGATAAATGAAAAAAAAATTTTGCATTTATTCATTTAGATATAACATTTTCAATCAATATTTTAATATTGTTTATTTAATTTTAACTTTTATTACAGACCAAATAATCTTTTTGACACACACATGTAACTGATGATATGGGCTGATAGAGAGGGAGAAAGAGGAGGGGAAGAGAGAGGGCGGGGAGACAGGAGTTTTTAAATAAAGACGCTACATTTTACTTTTTAACTCTTCTATTTTGCTGTTCATGCCCCCCCCCCCTGCCGGGCAGCGCTAGGTTACCTTTTGTTGTTTGAATCCATTTTCTGTAGAACTTATTTAAAAGGGTTATTACTAGGAAATATGATATACAAAGAAAATGCAACAAACGGGATGATGCATATAGTTTCTACAGAAAATGAATTCAAAGATAATTATCATAACATGGCTTTTCGAAATGTAATGCATAGAAACTCAACATTATTATCGAAATAGCGAAAGGAAAGACTAAAATAATAGAATGTGGTAAAATATAAAAGAGAAGCATTTCTATACAGACCAACCCCCAAAAACGTGTACCCTTTGTCTTGATGACAAATTAGCAAGGAAATATAAAACTATTTAACAAGATAGACTAGTGTCAATATGATGACAAAAATTAAAAAAAAAAAATGGATTTTTAATAAAAAAAATATTTGCATTTTATTTGTGGTTTCTAAGGACATTTTGCCTATTTTCAAATTTAAATAAAAAAAAAACACTTTTATTTTTACTTATTTTTAATTATTAATGTTTAATTTAAATTTTAACTAAGTATTAAAAAACTTGGTCGAAGGGGAGATTATTCCTATGAAAATCTCATGATTTATCTCCCTTGGTTTTTTTCTTGGTCTAAGAATAGATGTAATGAAGCGATTAAGCTTTTAAATAGTTCCTGGGATTTAACTATAAAAACATAAAATTAATACTTAGGAATTAAATCTTATTAGGTATAATTTTTGGTCCCCCGATTTTATAAATCGGGGGACTTATGTTTTGAGGCATGTTCGTCCGTCCGGATTTTTCTCCACAACCATCCATTGAATTTCTCTGAAATTTTGCATGAAGCTGTCACTTTGGTCAGGTTAGAAAGTGACATTCTCTGATTTTTGAAAAAAAGTCTGGTTAGCCCCCCAGGGGGTCAAAAGGCCCCAAAATGGCAAAAAATGACATTTTTTGCCCCATAACTTTTCATCCATCCATTTCTCTGAAAATTGTTCCTAATAGAAAATAAGTATCGCTGACCTTGGAAAAAATCTGGTTCGCGCCCCCAGGGGGTCAAAATCCCCCAAAATGGCAAAAAATTACCCATTTCTCCCATAACGCTTGATCCATCCATTCAATTTTTCTGAAACTTGGCCAAAATGTAGAGGCAATTGTTCTGGATATAAAATGAGCATCCTTGACCTCAAAAAAATTCTGGTTCGCGCCTTCAGGGGGTCAAAATTGCCCAAATTTATTGCATTTTACACTCGCCACATCGAGTCACATACAGAGGGGGACCACGCACGCGCGGCTTGTTAATTTTATTTTAACACCAAAAAGATGTACCCTTTGTCTTGATGACAAATTGGCTATAATATCATTCAAGGAAATAGAAAACTATTAAACAGGAAAGATAGACTAATGTTAAAACGAGGACATGAAAATAAACACGTGGCATTTAAAAAATCATTGACTGATACTATCTAACAATTTAAAAGAAAAAAAATTCTCTCTGAAGATTGCATGAAGAAGTATGAAATGTAGGTTATCATTTTTTCTTGCCTGGATGAGATTCTACAAATCTGTTATTGCCATTAAAAATTATATTGTTTTTATTACATTTGTACACAAGAAAAACATGACCCTGTTGGGTTACTCCTTGAACTGTTTGATTGTTTAAATCAGGAAACAGTGAGTTTGCAAAGCCAGGTAAATATTATAAAGTAAAGACAATCCAAATTAACTTCTTTTTGCTCATTATATATATATATATATATATATATATATATCGTACATGTATTGTATTAGTTTCTGTAAATGTAAATCCGTAGAAACTCAAGTGTTTATAAAAAGTGCTCAATAACAAGTAGAGCTGTTTATAAGTATAAAGTTTTATTTATACAAACATTATTGGTTACATATGTGCATACATGTTTCGGTTGCACTTTTCCCAGAAAGTCAACCTCATCAGACCAAGAATTTTCGAGAAATTCTTGGTCTGATGAGGTTGACTTTCTGGGAAAAGTGCAACCGAAACATGTATGCACATATGTAACCAATAATGTTTGTATAAATAAAACTTTATACTTATATATATATATATATATATATATATATATATCCACAATCTCTGAGGAAGCATATTTTATCCGAAAAATTTAAAGACAAACATAAAAAAAATGATTTTTAATAAAAAATATTTGCATTTTATTTGTGGTTTCTAAGGGCATTTTGCCTATTTTCAAATTTAAATACTAACAGATTCTTTGAAAAAAGAACTTTTTCCATTTTCACTAAAAATAATGTTTTATTTTTATTTTTAATTATTAATGTTTGATTTTAATTTTAACCGAGTATTAAAAAACTTGGTCTGAGGGGAGATAACGTATGTCTTTTTCTTAGGAATTCTCTCCCTTTGTTTTTTTCTCGGTCTAAGAACACATTTAATTAAGCGATTAAACTTTTAAGTGGTTCCGGGGATTTAACTAGAAAACATGTAAAATTAATATTTATCAATTAAATCTAATTAGCTATAATTTTTTATTTTATTTTAGCAGAAAATATAGAAATTAATTTCTATGAGGGGAAATATTTTTCAATCTGAATTTTAGGTCAGGTACGTTTATCTGTCAAGCTGTTGTTTACGCTGGATGAAATTTTGTACTCACTGTAGTTTTGTATTAAACATATCGAATTTTCTGAGAGAGATTTTTTTTATCTTCAGGATTAATAATAATTTATCAATCTTTTTTTTTTTTTCTTCCGTTTTCGGTGTTTTTTGCTTTTCAGTCAGGTGGGTTGATAGTAGCTCAGTTGAATTTTGTTGAAAGAGTCGTTTTAATTTTATGCATAAGATTTTCTTTGGGAGGGGGAGGTCCTGAATTTTTATTACTTTTTTTCATGTATTTTGACTTGCCGTTACCTTTGTAAAGAACTGTTTTAAAACTTTTCGCATCTTCCTTTCTCATCTCTTTGGAATCACGTGTTTTTCCTATTACTATTGAATGAACAATTTCTCTGATGATCAACGAAGTTAAGATGAAGACTATGTATTTCTACTGATTTTGCTGTGAAATGCGCATAAGATGTAGAAAAAGTTTTGAATTTGGATAAATATAAACATACAAAAGTAAAATATAAATATATAAAAAAATTTGGTTGTGAGACAAATAGGAATTACAGGTATTTGCCGACAGATGAAAATAAAGACATTGAAAGACAGATGAAAGTTATGGTTATGGATTGATTTTTCCTATGATCATTGGAATGCAACTATAAAATATATATTTTTGTAATAACCCACAAATTATATATATATATATATTACAGAAGATCAGAACAACAACGATACCGTTGGTTTCAAATCAAAACAAAGGGTACTGATGTTCTGATCTTCTGTAATACATATATAAAAATATTACGCTCTTATTTTTTTTTTTTAATAAATGAGCACTCTGCTGGGGTTCTCCTTTACTAACCATATATATATATATATTTATTTATTTTTTAATGCAACTTTAATTCCTATATAATTTTATTGCTAGCTACCATATTGCAGAATGATTCTTTGGTGTAGTGTTTAGATAGTATTATTATTATTATTTTTTTAATTATTTTTATTATTATTGTTATAATTAATGTTATTTGATATGCAAATTATCATATCATATATGGTAGTCTTAAGGGTAATATATTATTATTATTATTTTATTATTATTATTTATTTATGTATATAGTGAAATTTTAAGCTGAATTATTTCGACACTTGATTATTGGGGAAATGGTAGTTTATCAGTACCATTGGAGAGCCATGAATATTATAACTGTCCCGTTTTTAAATCTCCGAAACAGTTACATGGTAAACAGCTGATGATCCCCATGTTAATATTAGACGCTTAAGGTCTCCTGTTTTTGTTTCACTCTTAGATACTTAACCCCCCCCCTTTTTATTTTTTATTTACTTATTTTTTTATTTATTAATTTTCCAACGAATGTTAAGTCTGCAATATCTTGGATTTAGTTAATTTCTCTGGGAATTAAAACTGCATTTTACTCTTTTTTTTTTTTTGTTTAAAATGACTTAAAGCATCTTTAGACTATATAATATATATATATATATATATAATATATATATATATATATATAATAATGATAATAATCCAGGTGAAAAATATCCACAGGGTGGTAATCCAGAGAATTTTAACCGGGTTTATAAAAAGTGCTCAATATCAAAATAGAGCTTTATATATGATAATTTTATTTACACAGACATGTACACAATCTGCGACACTGGCATGTCGATGTTATCGATCAACAGTTACTATAAACTGAGATCTCATCAGGCAGAGTTAGAATCCGATCTTAACCTCAGATCATATTTGGAGAGAACATCGACATGCCAGTGTCGCAGATTGTGTACATGTCTGTGTAAATAAAATTATCATATATATATATATATATGTGTGTGTGTATGTGTGTATTTAATCATCATTATTGTGGGAGAGTCATGAATAACTGATCTGTTTTTAAATCTCTTAAGTAGTAGCATGGTAAACAGCTGATGATCCCCCTTTTTCTATTTCACGATTTAAGGTAAGGTCACCTGTTTGTTACGGTGTTATATAGTTACGCCCCACAGACAACAAATTTTGTAACCAATATTGAAATTGATTAAAGCCAGAACATTGGAAGAATTTTTTTAGAGTGGTCTGCAAAGACCATTTGTTACAAAATCTTTGTCAAATCGGAGGCCCAGGGCATATGATTAAGAAAGACTAGTCTCTGTTTAACTCTAACCCAACCATCACCTGACTGATTACAAAAGTTTCCCCCCCCCCCACAAATAAAAACACACAAAAAAATTCTTTTTCAGTTTTAAGAAACAGAAAAAAACCTATTTTTTAAACCAGTTGCCTGAATACAAAAAGAAATGCTAAAAAATAATGAAAATGTATTTATTTACAGTTGCTTAGAATTGTTTTGTTAAAAAATACAAAAACAAATTGTCTATGTTTTGTTCGTTTTTTTGTTTATTGCTATCTCTCTTGAAAATAAAACTGAAAAATACGACTCAACATTTGCCTCAGCATCTCTCATGTGTTTACGTAACATGCCCGAACGCTGCCGACGCGAAGTTCCCAGACACTGGTTCATATTCGATATCAGTACCAAAATACTATTTGTATGCCTAATTTGTATAACTATTTTGTAAACAGTTTGTTGTTATTAATTTGTAATTTTAATGTCCTATTTTCTTATATATATATGCAATAATTTTGTCGATATTAACAGTAATTAAAGTGATTTAATAAAATAATGAGATTAATTACCAAAACATTTTTAAAAATATTATTTTCATTAATTTTCAAGGGAGGTAATTCAAATGAAAACTATTAATTTTTAAAATTACAATACATTTATATTAAAGATATGTAATGTCAGATATACATTTAAAAATAATAGTTAGGACGAGATTAATAGTCACCGTGCGTTGGGTAGTTTTTTTGTCTGAAGATTATAAAAAGAAAGGATGGATAAAATAACAAATAAAAACTAGATTGTCATCACAGTGAAAAAACTCCTGCAAACCCATCTATTTTCACTTTTATAGACATTAAACATTTCTATGTTTTTCTTTTTTCTTGATTTTTCTTCAAGATATGACCGACCAGGGAATCAAATTGACGGAACAGCCGCACATTGTAATTACGACACCCGGACGTTTAGCGGATCATTTAGAAAGTTGTAAGACGTTTAATTTCAATCGGCTGAGATTTCTGGTAAGTTTTTTTTAATAAGTTAGTTTTTAACTGAAAATTGTATTTTATCTACTAATGTAACTGTGACATTTTTTGATCGGTAAAGAAACCTATATCGAAAATAATATCATACAAATGACTCTGCTTAGCAAGAAAAAAAATGTAAGAAAATTTGAAAGAGAACAAAATGGATGGATATCTTTTGAAAACGTGCATCAGGAATTGGCCTAAATGTCTTGCGAAACATCAGGAATTGGCCTAAATGTCTTGCGGAACAGGCTAACATATAAAGGTTTTGTTTCTAAATCTATAATGGCCAATGAAATAGGGGAAAAATTGACTTTATTTTATTATATAGATATAATTGTGGCATAACGAAATGCAATGCGTCTTTTTTTGTCTCTAAAGATACCTATATCGAAAATAATATTAAAAAAATATTGGACTTTGGTGGATGGATATATTTTCGGCCCCATCTCCGTAGAGATGCTGAGGGTCCTAGGTCTGGCTTAATCTGAAGATCTTTCTCATCACGGGAAACTCTGGGGAAACCACTTCCCCATAACTTTGGCACTTTTTCATTTTAAAACATGAACTATTTTTTTTTAATATCTGTCATTTTCCCCATATATTTAGTATAAAAATACGCTGAGGGGATTGCATGTTTGTACGTATGTTATGATCCACCACTCCATTTTTTAAAAGATGGGATCGTTTGAAGATGCAATGCAAAAAAAAAAAAGTCATTTAAAAAATTTCGGCTGATGTCGATGTTGTATCGAATGTGAAACTCAAAATAGATATACACTTTCTTGGTCGTTTGAGTGAGGATCAAAGTGTAGTATATGTTCTATCTAAGGATTGTACAATAAAACTCCTGGACCAATTGCACACAAGATGGCAAATTTTCTAATTTCCACCAGACTTTGGTCATAATTGAGCTAACAAAATAAATTTGGTATCATTGTTTATGTTTTGCAAAAATCTCTATTTTTAATGAAAATAGAATTTTGGTTTAGGATACTTAGTATTAAAGCGCAGCAGATACATTTGGGGAGTATTGATTTACTCCTCTCCAGGAGTTAGGCACAAGGCCAGTTTTTATCCTACTCCCACAAGTAAGATGTGACCCAAGGTCGGATCAGGAAAGTGGGGTTTGAAAAGCCAGCGCCCGAGAGGTGAGAACTCTGGCCATTTAAAAATTGTCTGGGCAGCCCGTCGGCATTCCCCGGTAGGGGCGTCTCAGACAGTAAGCAATAAACTTACTCCTCCCCAAAGAGGGGAGGCAAAGCCTGGGAGGGTGGACCTCCTAGAACTGCACGGGACAGACCCATTGACCGGCGTAAGTCAAGCCCTGAAGGACAAGACAATACCAGTATGGGGTGCAGTATCCATCGGAACAGATACTACACTTTGATCTTAGCCAAAAGGCCAAGAATAAAACATTAAATTTTGATGACTAAAATTAAAAAAAAAAATAATCCAAAATAAGCGGTAAAAAACAGAATTAAATTGGAGTAGGTTGTGACATAGTTTTGGTTACAGATAGACACATAATCTTAATGACAATCGAACATATACTACACCACCTCCTCTCTCAAAGAGCAGCAATAATCTGGATGATGGTATCATGATGAACGAACATATACAACACTACCCCCCCCCCCCTCCTCCTCCAAGAGGAGATAATGCCTGGGAGGATGCTCTCATGACAACAGATACAACACCCCTCTTCCAAAAAGAAGGTAATGACTGAGAAGATATTATCATGACTACAAAGCAGATGTTACACCCCCCCCCCTTAAAAATGATAATCCCTGGAAAAATGGTATCATGATTACAGAAAAGATACTAAAGTACCTATCCCCCAACGTGTATTGAGCATTGAAAGATAGAATACTAGTCTGAAATAGTATAGTAAATTAATTGAGAATTCAAAGATAGTAATAGTATAGTTTCTGCTTCAGATATAGAAGTAATAGCATAGTTTCTGCTTCAGATATAGAAGTAATAGCATAGTTTCGTCTTCAGATATAGAAGTAATAGCATAGTTCCGTCTTCAGATATAGAAGTAATAGCATAGTTTCGTCTTCAGATATAGAAGTAATAGCATAGTTTCGTCTTCAGATATAGAAGTAATAGTATAGTTCCTGCTTCAGATATAGAAGTAATAGCATAGTTTCGTCTTCAGATATAGAAGTAATAGCATAGTTTCGGCTTTAGATATAGAAATAATAGCATAGTTTCGGCTTCAGATATAGAAGTAATAGCATAGTTTCGTCTTCAGATATAGAAGTAATAGCATAGTTTCAGCTTTAGATATAGAAGTAATAGCATAGTTTCGTCTTCAGATATAGAAGTAATAGCATAGTTTCGTCTTCAGATATAGAAGTAATAGTATAGTTCCTGCTTCAGATATAGAAGTAATAGCATAGTTCCGACTTCAGATATAGAAGTAATAGCATAGTTTCGTCTTCAGATATAGAAGTAATAGCATAGTTTCGGCTTTAGATATAGAAATAATAGCATAGTTCCGTCTTCAGATATAGAAGTAATAGCATAGTTCCGACTTCAGATATAGAAGTAATAGCATAGTTTCGTCTTCAGATATAGAAGTAATAGTATAGTTCCTGCTTCAGATATAGAAGTAATAGCATAGTTCCGACTTCAGATATAGAAGTAATAGCATAGTTTCGTCTTCAGATATAGAAGTAATAGCATAGTTTCGGCTTTAGATATAGAAATAATAGCATAGTTCCGTCTTCAGATATAGAAGTAATAGCATAGTTCCGACTTCAGATATAGAAGTAATAGCATAGTTTCGTCTTCAGATATAGAAGTAATAGCATAGTTCCGTCTTCAGATATAGAAGTAATAGCATAGTTCCGACTTCAGATATAGAAGTAATAGCATAGTTTCGTCTTCAGATATAGAAGTAATAGCATAGTTCCGACTTCAGATATAGAAGTAATAGCATAGTTCCGACTTCAGATATAGAAGTAATAGCATAGTTTCGTCTTCAGATATAGAAGTAATAGCATAGTTCCGACTTCAGATATAGAAGTAATAGCATAGTTCCTGCTTCAGATATAGAAGTAATAGTATAGTTTCTGCTTCAGATATAGAAGTAATAGTATAGTTTCTGCTTCAGATATAGAAGTAATAGTATAGTTTCGTCTTCAGATATAGAAGTAATAGTATAGTTTCTGCTTCAGATATAGAAGTAATAGTATAGTTTCTGCTTCAGATATAGAAGTAATAGTATAGTTTCTGCTTCAGATATAGAAGTAATAGTATAGTTTCTGCTTCAGATATAGAAGTAATAGTATAGTTTCTGCTTCAGATATAGAAGTAATAGTATAGTTTCTGCTTCAGATATAGAAGTAATAGTATAGTTTCTGCTTCAGATATAGAAGTAATAGTATAGTTTCTGCTTCAGATATAGAAGTAATAGTATAGTTTCTGCTTCAGATATAGAAGTAATAGTATAGTTTCTGCTTCAGATATAGAAGTAATAGTATAGTTTCTGCTTCAGATATAGAAGTAATAGTAGTGTTTTGGCATTAGATATAGAAGTAATAGTAGTGTTTTAGCTTTAGATATAGAAGTAATAGTATCGTTTTGACTTCAGATATAGAAGTAATAGTATAGTTCTGTTTTCAGATAGATAGCAAATTTCCATTAGTAATAGATATGTATTGGTGTAGTTATAGATGAATAGACTTTCTTTGTTTTTCCACTGTTATTTTATTAAGCTGAGAGAGGGTGCCTCTCATTGTCTGTCTTTTTATTCCATGTATATTTGCTTCCCAAATGTATTCTATTCCCTTTTCTTTTCAACTGGCTTTTGCTTATATTCATCTCATTCATAAAGTAATTTTTTTTCATCCAATATGAGCTTTTTTATGTGTTTACATATAGGAAAATGCTACACATTTTAAGTCATTATTATATCATACGGATAGCCAGGGGTTTTTACGCCGCCTAATAAACCAGTATCGTCCGGGCCTTTGGGTCTGGATTTACGCCGGTCTATTGGGAGTTGTCTGGTCCTGTGCAGTTCTAGGAGGTGCACCCTCCCAGGCTTTGCCTCCCCTCTTTGGAGAGGAGTAAGTTTATTGCTTACTGTCTGAGGCGCCCCTACCGGGGAATGCCGACGGGGCTGCCCAAGCAATTTTTAAATGGCCAGAGTGCTCACCTCTCGAGCGCTGGCTTATCTAATCCCACTTTCCCGACCTTGTGTCACATCTTACCTTGTGGGAGGTAGATAAATAACATCGGACTGGATGACTGAAAAAAACACTTTTTAAAATAGGCTTTATTTGATGTTTCTGAATTTTTGAGATGAGGATTAAAAATTTCTGATTATTTGAATTACCATTCTCATTTTATAAACAATTTTTCCGATGGTGTACTCTCTGACCTTCTTCAGGTGCGTCTTTTCAAAGTTTGGAATGTTTATGTTGAACTCGGGAACCTATTTGTAATTTCCAACTGAACCCTTTACGCGATCCACATGACCCGTGTTGCAACAGTTGAGCGTGTTGATTAACGATCAGTACTGGAAGTTGATGGTTCAATCCTTATTGCAGGCGGTAATAACTAAGAAAATCATTAAAATCCATACTTCTACCCGGTCATGGCTGACGAAAAAAGAACAATCTACCCTCGTAGATTGAATAAATGATTCAGTATTAAATTCCGTATAGATTCACAAATTCAGCAAAACACACCTGAAGAAGGTCGGAGATGCATCGGCAGAAACGTTGTGAAAATAACCAAAATGTAGTCTGAATAAATGATACAAACTTTCAACATTATTTGGAGGGCATAGTATTCACTATATATAATACATACATATACATATACATATATATATATATATATATATATATGCAAAGTTCCGAATATGTTCATCGAACACTCTCGACTAGTCTTCTATCTGTGTCCGCTTCTAGGTACATAGAGATCTTAATTTCCCTAAATTACGTGGCAGTTTCCGTGGGCCGAGTGGATATGGCTGACTCTGTGTACCGGGTTCGCGCCTCTCGACCGTCTGAAATTGTTACTTCCCTGCACTGATGAGAGCAATAAGCTTGAAACGCTAGCGTCTGTAGGTATAAATAATTTAATATTTATTTATAAATATTATACTAAGCCCCTTTAAGAAATTAATGTTGAGCACTCTCGAGGAAGTTAAAAATAGACTGTCAAAAAGCTCTAATGCAAAGTTCCGAATACGTTCGTCGAACACTCTCGACTAGTCTTCTATCTGTGTCCGCTTCTAGGTACATATAGATCTTAATTTCCCTTAATTACGTGGCAGTTTCCGTGGGCCGAGTGGATATGGCTGACTCTGTGTACCGGGTTCGCGCCTCTCGACCGTCTGAAATTGTTACTTCCCTGCACTAATGAGAGCAATAAGCTTGAAACGCTAGCGTCTGTAGGTATTAATAATTTAATATTTATTAATAATTTAATATTTATTTATAAATATTATATATATATATATCTAGGCAGCATCTTCTCTTGCAGGCAGGTATTGTTGAATATAAGAGACAACTCGTGTCTAGATATCTTTTGGTATCTACCAAGATCTTAGCTCCGGCGGGGAATTGGCTGATGAATTTGCCATAGTTTGGATTTGTCTCCCAAGTACTTTCGGACCCATCTGGGTCCATCTTCGGGGGAATGAGATTAATCAGGTATAGACAATGTGTTAGTATTTATAGAAGGTTTTTGGCGGGAATTATGTACTAAGTACGAAACTATATCGGAGCTATAAACATTTTAGAATATTATTACTGATATTAAAGTTAATTCTATTAATTAGGGTTTTTTTGGTTTTTATATATAGGGCTTCTAATATATGGAGTTTTTGTTTGTTAGTACTAAATTCTAAGATTTTGGTATTTTCTACTAAGAGTTTTCTGAATTCCGATTGGGAGCAGGAGTGGTCGTTAGTTAAGTGTTGGGCTATGGCGCTAGTATCAGACTAATGCATCGTCAATCTTCTCGAAGATGGACCCAGATGGGTCCGAAAGTACTTGGGAGACAAATCCAAACTATGGCAAATTCATCAGCCAATTCCCCTCCGAAACTAAGATCCTAATTCGGACTATTGAAAGGATCTACCAAAAGATATCTAGACACGAGTTGTCTCTTATATTCAACAATATATATATATATATATATATATAGGAAGGAATTTTATTCCGAAATTGATTGGATTAATGTAAAAAAATAAATACATAAATTAATCTTGTATTGCTAATATGGCTTATATTTCAATTTTATTAACTAACCCTGCAATACTTTGAAATTGAACAACTAACCCACACGTTTTCATGACAGCGAGCCAACGCTTCTTTCGTTCGACACCGGATTTGAATCATAACCGCCGAAAACATCACTGCGGACACATCGTACCAAAGACGTTTATCAAGCAACAAAGAAATAAGTTTGTTTATTCTTGTTTTTTGATGAAAAAAAAAAAAATAAAATAACTCAATACTGGTCACCCCTGAGGAAAGAATTTTATTCCGAAATTGATTGGATTAATGTAAAAAAAAAAATTAATTAATCAATCTTGTATTGCTAATATGGCTTATATTTCAATTTTATCTATATATATATATATATATATATTGGGTTAGTCAAAAAGTTTATTTTTCTAAAGTGGATATTAAAACAGAGTTTATGCAATTCATTTTCCACCCTCGATTCGGAAATCGTGAGAATGTGTGCGATTTGTCTGGTTGTCAAATGACAATCTTGTTCAACTACAGCTTTCACTTTGTCACTGTCAATCATCTTTGGCCGACCAAAGCGAGAGGCATCTCTCCCCGAAAAATTCCCTTTTCAGAATTAAATAAACCATTTCTCGCACACCCGTTCTGTAACAGCATTCTCCCCATAAACATGGCATATCTTTATGCAGGTTTCTGTAGGTTTTTTCTTTTTCTATAATAAAAAAGCATCAGATGTCGGTAGTTCTCTGCTTGATCTTCCATTTCAAGGCCTGAAATACAAGCAAAAATTTAAGAACTTCTCTGCTCGGAGGCTTATTACACACTGACGTCAACATACTTGCTACACCAAATAGAGGATTGGAAGAATAGGAATATAAAACGATCATTAGTAGTTTAGAAAGATGACATTAAAAAAATGAACAAACTTTTTAGCCAACCCAATATATGTATATCAACACAACTTTGAGTATGTGCTCTGTACTGGAGGAGAATTTGTATATAAGTCGACTTAATTTTAAAAATTTTATTTTTTATGGAAATCGCTCCAGACAAGGCATGAAGCCACTTGCTATAAGGAGCTAAAAAAAAATAGTACTTCAAAGTGAAAAACTAGCCAATGATAAGTGTTAGATGGATAGATTCTGGTCCAGAAAACAACAATTCTTCCCCCTTTGTCAGAAACATCGCCCATGGTATGTGAGGACAAAAGGACAAAATAAGGGAAGCGAGAGTTACGAGGCTGCCGAAAGTAAACCTACCAGTCACTTTTTACTCTTCTTAATTTAATTTAATTTGATGTTTCTGTAAAATGTATGCATTCTTCTGATTGGATTAACCTGGATAAAATATTACAATTGAAGAGCAACTCTGTGTGAAAATGAACGAGTGAAAAAGACGAAGATAGGGCATTGAGAGCATACGTATATGTGATTGCTACAGCAATAGAGATCACAAAAGCCACCAGTGATGAACACCATCTTCTTCATGATATATCCATAAGGGCTCTCACCTCCTAGGGTATCCAAAAAACACTACTCAAAAGTGGGGAATCTGAAGTTGGTAATTTTTGAACACGTCTGGAGTCAGCATTTTAATTTTTTTATACAGATCTGGCGATTTTTCAGATCTGGAATTGTTTTGTTTTTTTTGTGAAGCCTACACTAGAATATGTTTTTGTTTTTTATAAAATGCACTCTGGTGTTTTTATGAAATCTACCTTGGAATGTTTTTTTTTTTAACCTATCCTGGAATGGGTGGGTGGGTTGTATAACAAATTCTGGAATCCGTTTTCACAAATAGAATCGTTTTTTGTGAAACCGACCCTGGAATCGGGCTTTTTCTGAAACCAACCCTGGAATTGGGCTTTTTCTGAAACCGACCATGCAATCGAGTTTCTTCGGAAATCTAGCCTGTTATCGGGCTTCTTCGGAAATCAAACCTGTTATTGGCCGTCTTTGGTAATTGAACCTAGAATCGAGTTTTTTTGTGAAACCGACCCTGGGATCAAACTTTTTTTGTGAAACCGACCCTAAATTAGACTTTTTGTGAAACCGACCCTAAAATCAGACTTTTTGTGAAACCGACCCTGGAATCAGACTTTTTGTGAAACCGACCCTGGAATCAGACTTTTTCTGAAACCGACCCTGGAATCAGACTTTTTCTGAAACCGACCCTAAAATCAGACTTTTTGTGAAACCGACCCTAAAATCAGACTTTTTGTGAAACCGACCCTGGAATCAGACTTTTTGTGAAACCGACCCTGGAATCAGACTTTTTGTGAAACCGACCCTAAAATCAGACTTTTTATGAAACCGACCTTGGAATCAGACTTTTTGTGAAACCGACCCTAAAATCAGACTTTTTGTGAAACCGACCCTAAAATCAGACTTTTTGTGAAACCGACCCTAAAATCAGACTTTTTGTTAAACCGACCCTGGAATCAGACTTTTTGTGAAACCGACCCTAAAATCAGACTTTTTGTGAAATCTACTCCAGTGTTGCTTTTCTTTTGAACGAATACTAAAATGCTAAAAATGTAAATTTTGTATACTATATTTACCGTCTTTCCATTATTGCTTGATAGATAATTTATCTTTTGATGTCTATATATTTGGGAATTAATGGAATGTATCTATTTATTCCAAATATTCTTAATATCCTGATTTTTATGGGCTGAGATTTTAATTTTGTTGTGAAGTATTTGCATCAAACTCTTCAATTTCCTGGAAAACATCACAAGAATTAATTTCAAATTATGGAAAGAGATTTAAATTCTTCATTTTATTTTTATTATTAAAATGGATAAAAAGGGAAAATAAAAAATACTCAAAGTTAAAGGAAAAAAACTAAATTCACCCTATAAGTCGAACGTATATATGTACACAAATATGTGTATATTTTTATGTATTATATATATATATATATATATATCACTAGTAGAATACCTGTCACAGGATGGGTATAAGCAATGATATTAGGGGTGGGACGTAATGGGTGAAAATTTCAGATTCATGCGAGTATTTTTTGTGTTCATTTATACATAAATAACACTAAATAATCAAACATTTTGAAAATTTTGAAAAATTCAGAATGTGCAGGCCAAAAATAGCCGTTAGGGCTCCACGGGACTCAAAATCCATCATTTTACGGTGAAAAAGTGGTTTCATGCGACATTGCAGGTCCTAAAACATCCTCAAAAGCTATGAATAGATATAGATGGTTAAATCTGATATAGTACTTTAATTTAGGACCAGTAAAACTTACGTCTATAGTTCAACCCCCACAAGTGTATTTTTACGTTTGCGGAAATATATGCAGATATTGCGTCGGGTTTTTACGGTAATTCGAAAATTAAATTTTAAAAATACCTACTCTATAGCTAAATATTTGGAGATTTTAAAAGAATCGGAATCGGTAATTGTATTGGAATCTGGAAACATATTGCAATCGTCCCATCACTAATATATATATATATATATATATATATATATATATATATATTTTCACACACTCACTAGAATACTCGTCCCAGGATAGGTAAAATGAATTCTCCAAATAGAACAATTTAGCACTATTTGTATATCCCCTTATGAAGATTAAAATCGAAATATAATGATACTAAACCTTGTCTAGAATCCTTATTCCAATTTTCATAAAAACCCATTACATAATTTTGAATTTAAGAAAATGTCTAAAATTTACGGCTTAAGCTTAAGGGATCTTATGAAGAAATTAATATTCGGGGAATCTTGCTTAATTTGTGTAGAATGACTCTGGATCAAATTTAACGCAAATCTGAAATATTTAAATTTTCAAATGATAGGCTGTGGCCATATTATGCCCCCAAAACTCTTTAAAATACGCCCCAAAAAAACTGAAACATGGGGAATATTTATTGATTAATGGCTAAATTGTTTAAATTTAACAAAATTCGAAGCTATCAGAAGTTTTACAAAGGGTTCTCACACCCTATTTTCTCCTGTTTGCATAAAACTAAATTAAAATAAATACAGCCCACATTACCACCCCTTATGCCCAGCAGAAGTGTTCCAAAATGATCAGTTAATTAGTTTA
Organism: Sepiola atlantica; assembly: GCA_963556195.1. Lineage (NCBI taxonomy): Eukaryota > Metazoa > Mollusca > Cephalopoda > Sepiida > Sepiolidae > Sepiola > Sepiola atlantica. The sequence continues at coordinate 20,005,366 of OY744541.1, read as the reverse complement.
GGAGTGAATCCTGTGCATACAATTATATAAATGGAGATAATTTTCTCGATATGATTACTTTAAAAAGAAAAATGATTTGTTGTGTTTTTCTTCTTTTTTTTTTTATCCATCGAAATTATTTTACGGAAATACTATGACATTAAAATATAAATTCTACCAGCGGGGTACGAGAGAGATAGAGGAAAATAAACAAACAAAACTATCGTGATCTCTGATGCCCTCCACGGTTCCGGCGCCGGTATTCTGTCGATGACCACCAGTTGCTCTTTTACCTGCTTCAAAGAAACTGCGCGCATCACTAGATATTTAAGAGGAAGCAATGATTTTCACCGACCCCCCCCCCCCCCCCCTCGCCAAGAATTGCAAGCAGGAATGATTTCCCCATTCCCGTTTCCTCTTGAGAGCTCCGAAAGCCATTTTTTCTTCATATTTCGTAAAGAATTTGCAAACTGATTTATGTTTGATTTCCAAGAGAAAGTCTCTTTGAACTTTGAAAAAGACTTTCACTCCACAATTTTTTTTTTTTTGTTTGTTTTTCAATACGATTTTTTTTTATATATATGTGTCATTGCATTTAAATGGAGACTCTGTCTGTCAGTCTGTCACACTTCAGTTTGAAATAGGATTTTCATTGCATAAACATTTAAATAAGATAGATGTGTCTTATTTTAGATGTTTCAATTTGGATGCGGTCCATTATGCTTGAGTTTGAAATAACGCTTTCCGAGGTCCATTATGCTTAAGTTCGAAATGGCGGTTTCTGCAGTCAATTATGCTTAAGTTCGAAATATCGTTTTCCGAGGTCAATTATGCTTAAGTTCGAAATATCGTTTTCCGAGGTCTATTATGCTTAAGTTCGACATAGCGTTTTCCACGGTCAATTATGCTTAAGTTCGACATAGCGTTTTCCACGGTCAATTATGCTTAAGTTCGAAATAGCGTTTTCCACGGTCTATTATGCTTAAGTTCGAAATAGCGTTTTCCGCGGCCCATTATGCTCTCTCTCTCTCTTTTTATATATATATATATATATATATATATAAAGAGGATAAAATGCACGATATATCATAAAATTAAATGCCAGAATAGACTAGATGTGTGAAAAGGACAAACGAAAAAAAAACAAATTTAAATACATAAAAAAATCATCAAGAAACGAGAGGTTTCACTGGTTTAGTTTGGATCAATGGACGTCTTCAAAAAAAAGATTTGCCGCATGTCTAATGTTTTATATTGGTAAAACGGCCAGAAATATCAAATCCAGCAATTACGAACATAAACAGAACTTACAACATAACAATCCCACAAACGCACTTGTCATACACAGAAACATTTTTAACCACAATTTTGACTTTACAAACTACACTCTCTTCAAGACCGAATGCTCTCTCCCACGTCACAAGTACATCGAAAGCACTATTATACTTCTCTCATCTGTATTTAATATAAACCTCAGACTTGGATCTTATTACTTAAGCAAACATCTGGCCCAAACCGCACTGAAACAATGCAATATATTCCGCCACTGCAATCCCAGTTAAAGTAACTTTTCTTTTTTACTACATTTCATACTTATTTTCCATTTCTTTTCCTTCTTCTACTCTTTTCCCCCCTTTTCCCATTTTAACGTCTCTCTGCACGCGTTTTATGATTCTTTTTTTTCTTTCCCAAAAGTTAAACGTAGGCCACTAATATCTCGCAGTGCGTGTTTCTTTTTCCTATGTTTTTACTGTTATCGAATAAATTTAAAATCTTCACTTTTTCTGAAGACGTTCGTTTATCCAAACAAAACCGGTAAACTCTCTTGTTTCTTGATGATTTTTTCTTGTATTTAAATTTGTTTTTTCTGTATGTATTTTTCACACACACACACACACACACATATATATATATATATATATATATATATTATAATATAAAATGAAGTAATAAAATAAGGTGTCAATCAAATTTTATTAGAATTCAAAATTCAAGCAAAGTATCCTTAAGTCCTTAGCTCATGAGTTTTCAAAGATAATTCTTCTCTTCAGAGGACCATTACCGCAGTTATACTACTACAGGTAACAAAATTACGCTTTGAAAATATATAAAATTATATACACAAATGCATAAAAATACATAACATCAAGCATTGTTACCTGTAGTAGTATAACTGCGGTAATGGTCCTCTGAAGAGAAGAATTATCTTTGAAAACTCATGAGCTAAGGACTTAAGGATACTTTGCTTGAACTTTGAATTCTAATAAAATTTGATTGACACCTTATTTTATTACTTCATTTTATATTATAATATTAATGCTCTATCCAGTATATTGAGCTTCAGTGTTTATCCGGATGTTTCACTAATTATAAGATATTAGTTGACGCTTATATCTTTTGTTGGATTGCTTCATATATATGTATATATATATATATATATATATATATATATATATATAAAATACCTTTCCTAGGACTGCTAAAAATAATTACTGCATAGAACAGTTTTGCACCATTTTTATGTCCCCATTATGTCAACTTTTTGCAAAAATCGAAGGTATCTGAATGTTCATGGAGGGCTTCCACTCCATTTTTACTCCTTTTGCATAAAATTAAAACAAAATTTAGCCCACATTTCCCACCCCTTACGCCTGGCAGCTGTGTTTAAAAAATTCATAATAATCGGTTAATTAGCTTAGGAGTGAATGCTTCATATAGAAATATATAAACATATACACATACCTTACTATATAGATATATAACTTTATTTTTATTGATAGATTCTTTATACTCCGTTTATATCAGTATAACCTTCAATTGTTATCTATTTAACAGCTGTGTTTGTTTTTTTTTGTCTTTTACTCTGTATTTTTTTTTTTTCCTTTCAATCGATCATCGGTTTCTGGAAGTTACTTTTTATATTCATATTCTTTACCTTTCTCTTCCATTTATTTAAAATACTTCAAATCTTTTTCTTCTTTTTTAACCTTTGAGCAAATTTTTTTTAGAATTTTTTTTAGAATTTTTTTTTTCTATAGATTTTGGAGTTTGGGGAAATTACTCTACATATTCTTTGTCACGAAAATATTTTGGCCAAGTTTATCTCTTGATCTGTTGTTTCTGTATGGGTTATCTTTTAGAAACCATATTTAAAAAAAAAAGAAAAAAAAAAAAAGTTTCTTTTTGAAGTCGTTTCTGTTCAAAAAGTTCCCGTTGAAGTACTGTATTCAAAATGAAATAAGACTCAAAGACTGGATGATTGTTCCCTCACTCGTCCGCTTTTTTATTGATGTTTTTTTAAAAATCATGATCTTCAAGGTAGAGAAAATATTGGCCATAAAATGATCCTGTCCATTGTCAGGAAATGTTAGTGGGAAACAACTGTGAAAACATTATCATGTGATGCACCTTTTTAGAAAATCTAATCACATCTTTCACCTGACACTAGAAGATTCTTTTTTTTCTAACTTTTTAACACATTTACTAATACTTAAACCATTACAATAGAAGATTCTTTTTTCTTCCTTTAAGTTTAACACATTTAATACTTAAACCATTACAATAGAAGATTCTTTTTTTTTTTCTTCCTTTAAGTTTAACACATTTAATACTAAAACCATTACAATAGAAGATTCTTTTTTTTTCTTCCTTTAAGTTTAACACATTTAATACTTAAACCATTACAATAGAAGATTCTTTTTTTTTTCTTCCTTTAAGTTTAACACATTTAATACTTAAACCATTACAATAGAAGATTCTTTTTTCTTCCTTTAAGTTTAACACATTTAATACTTAAACCATTACAATAGAAGATTCTTTTTTTTTTCTTCCTTTAAGTTTAACACATTTAATACTTAAACCATTACAATAGAAGATTCTTTTTTTTTTCTTACTTTAAGTTTAACACATTTAATACTTAAACCATTACAATAGAAGATTCTTTTTTCCTTCATTTAAGTTTAACACATTTAATACTTAAACCATTACAATAGAAGATTCTTTTTTTCTTACTTTAAGTTTAACACATTTAATACTTAAACCATTACAATAGAAGATTCTTTTTTCCTTCATTTAAGTTTAACACATTTAATACTTAAACCATTACAATAGAAGATTCTTTTTTTCTTCCTTTAAGTTTAACACATTTAATACTTAAACCATTACAATAGAAGATTCTTTTTTTCTTCCTTTAAGTTTAACACATTTAATACTTAAACCATTACAATAGAAGATTCTTTTTTTTTCTTCCTTTAAGTTTAACACATTTAATACTTAAACCATTACAATAAAAGATTCTTTTTTTCTTCCTTTAAGTTTAACACATTTAATACTTAAACCATTACAATAGAAGATTCTTTTTTCCTTCATTTAAGTTTAACACATTTAATACTTAAACCATTACAATAGAAGATTCTTTTTTTCTTACTTTAAGTTTAACACATTTAATACTTAAACCATTACAATAGAAGATTCTTTTTTCCTTCATTTAAGTTTAACACATTTAATACTTAAACCATTACAATAGAAGATTCTTTTTTTCTTACTTTAAGTTTAACACATTTAATACTTAAACCATTACAATAGAAGATTCTTTTTTTCTTCTTTTAAGTTTAACACATTTAATACTTAAACCATTACAATAAAAGATTCTTATTTTCTTCCTTTAAGTTTAACACATTTAATACTTAAACCATTACAATAGAAGATTCTTTTTTTCTTCTTTTAAGTTTAACACATTTAATACTTAAACCATTACAATAGAAGATTCTTATTTTCTTCCTTTAAGTTTAACACATTTAATACTTAAACCATTACAATAGAAGATTCTTTTTTTCTTCTTTTAAGTTTAACACATTTAATACTTAAACTATTACAATAAAAGATTCTTATTTTCTTCCTTTAAGTTTAACACATTTAATACTTAAACCATTACAATAAAAGATTCTTTTTTTTTCTTCCTTTAAGTTTAACACATTTAATACTTAAACCATTACAATAGAAGATTCTTTTTCTCTTCTAAGTTTAACACAATACTTAAACCATTACAATAAAAGATTCTTTTTTTCTTCTTTTAAGTTTAACACATTTAATACTTAAACCATTACAATAAAAGATTCTTATTTTCTTCCTTTAAGTTTAACACATTTAATACTTAAACCATTACAATAGAAGATTCTTTTTTTCTTCTTTTAAGTTTAACACATTTAATACTTAAACTATTACAATAAAAGATTCTTATTTTCTTCCTTTAAGTTTAACACATTTAATACTTAAACCATTACAATAAAAGATTCTTTTTTTTTCTTCCTTTAAGTTTAACACATTTAATACTTAAACCATTACAATCATCATCATCATCATCATCATCATCATCATCATCATCATCATCGACTTAACATCTATTTTACATGCTGGCATGTGTTGGACAGCTTTTAGACATTGACTTCAAAACTAACCTATCCTTGGCCCAGGTCATTATTTAAACTACATCAACTGTTCTCCATCTACTAACCCAAGCACTCTCATCCATTCTTTCAGTATCATATTTGGTTTAACGTCTGTTTTACATGCTGGCATGTGTTGGACGGCTTTTAGACATTGACTTCCAAACTAACCTATCTCTGGTCAGGTCTTTATTTATCCCCCTTTTTTTCAAGTCCATCCTTGTCACTTCCTCTCACGTTTACCCAATAACTCTCATCCATTCTTTCAACGTGGCCATACCATCAAAGTCTCCTGTTCTGCACCCATCTCCCTATACTGTCCAGATTTAATCTTCCTTTAAGCTCATCAGATCTGAGCCTGTCTTAAGAACTCGTGATACACATCCATTGTATCATTTTCATATCATTTCTCCTCATGCAACCATTACTGGCCAGGTTTCATTTCCATGCATTATCACACTGCATACACATGCCTGATAGACTATTTCCTTGGTCGATAGTGATAATCCACCTTTAATGGTCTGAGAGCAAAATGTTTTCATCATTGTCGTCCATTGTATGGTTTCAATCTTCCCTTTGATTCCAACTTCTCGTATTTCATCCATATTGTTCGGGATTGATTATTGTGCCTCTATAATTATTGGTATTATGTTTACTTTCTTTATATTCCATATTATTATTATTGGTCCCCCGATTTATAAAATCGGGGGACCTATATTTTGAGACATTTCCATCTGTCCATCCGTCCGTCCGGATTTTTCACCGCAACCATCCATTGAATTTCTCTGAAATTTTGCATGAAGTTGTAACTTTGGTCAGGTTAGAAAGTGACATTCTCCAATTTTTGAAAAAATATTTGGTTAGCCCCCCCCAGGGGATCAAAAGGCTCCGAAATGGCAAAAAATGACAATTTTTGCCCCATAACTTTTCATCCATCCATTCAATTTCTCTGAAACTTGGCCAAAATGTGGAGGCAATTGTTCCTAATAGAAAATAAGTATCGCTGACTTTGGAAAAAATCTGGTTCGCGCCCCCAGGGGGTCAAAAGCCCCCAAAATGGCAAAAAATGACCCTTTTCTCCCATAATGTTTGATCCATACATTCAATTTTTCTGAAACTTGGCCAAAATGTAGAGGCAATTGTTCTGGATATAAAATGAGCATCCTTGATCTCAGAAAAATTCTGGTTCGCGCCCCCAGGGAGGTCAAAGGGGGGTCAAAAATGCCCCAAATTGCCCAAATTTATTGCATTTTACACTCGCCACATCGAGTCACATACAGAGGGAGACCACGCACGCGCGGCTTGTTATTATTAGACTTGGCTAAAGTTTAGAAGACATGGAGAAACATTGTAGGTTATTTGAGCCATCTGTAACTATAAAAGTCTTATTTTCATAAATATGTGTAGTAAGTAGATATTCAAATATTCTCTTTTATTTAGTGAGGCTGTAATATTGAACAGATATTAAAAAAAAAGAAAAAGTTTCACCTAATCTATAAAGTCAGAATTCAGAATTTAGATCCAAAATATCATTGCATCTGCCCCCTCAATATTTAGTTTTGTATAATCATTGTATCCTTTTTCCTTTCCAGTATGTTTATTAAAATTCCAAAATTTGTTTGGAAAAAAAGAAGAATTCTTCCAGTTAGGAAGATTGTTACAATGACGATAATTTTAAAATATGAATCAAATAACATAAAAGAGATAAATCGTTGCAGCTTAAAATATGACATCTCCCTTGCATTATTTGAGTTATAAAAGCGTTTTTTCTCCCTCTTTCTCTTTTCTCCCCTCCCTCTTTCTCTTTTCTCCCCTTCCACTTTTTCTTTTCTTCCCTCCCTCTTTTTCTTTTCTCCCCTTCCTCTTTTTCTTTTCTCCCCTTCCTCTTTTTCTTTTCTCCCCTTCCTCTTTTTCTTTTCTCCCCTTCCTCTTTTTCTTTTCTCCTCTCCCTCTTTTTCTCCTCTCCCTCTTTTTCTTTTCTCCCCTCTCTCTTTTCCCCATTCCTTCCCTCTCTCTTTTCTCCATTCCCTCCCTCTCTCTTTTCTCCATTCCCTCCCTCTCTCTTTTCTCCATTCCCTCCCTCTCTTTTCTCCATTCCCTCCCTCTCTTTTCTCCATTCCCTCCCTCTCTTTTCTCCATTCCCTCCCTCTCTTTTCTCCATTCCCTCCCTCTCTTATCGCTATTCCCTCCCTCTCTTTTCTCTATTCCCTCCCTCTCTTTTCTCTATTCCCTCCCTCTCTTTTCTCTATTCCCTCCCTCTCTTTTCTCTATTCCCTCCCTCTCTTTTCTCCCCTCCCTCCCTCTCTTTTCTCCCCTCCCTCCCTCTCTTTTCTCCCCTCCATCCCTCTCTTTTCTCCCCTCCATCCCTCTCTTTTCTCCCCTCCATCCCTCTCTTCTCCCCTCCCCCTCTATCTTTTCTCCCCTGCTTCTCTCTCTTTTCTCCCCTCCTTCTCTTTTCTCCCCTCCCTCCCTCTCTTTTCTCCCCTCCCTCCCTCTCTTTTCTCCCCTCCCTCCCTCCCTCTCTGTTCTCCCCTCCCTCCCTCTCTTTTCTCCCCTATCCCTCTTTCTTTTCTCCCCTCCTCTCTTTCTTTTCTCCCCTCCTCTCTTTCTTTTCTCCCCTCCTCTCTTTCTTTTCTCCCCTCCTTTCTTTCTTTTCTCCCCTCCCCCTCTCTCGTTTCTCCCCACCCTCTCTCTCTTTTCTCCCCTTCCCCTCTCTGTTCTCCCCTCCCCTCCCCTCCCCTCTCTCTGTTCTCCCCTCCCCTCTCTCTGTTCTCCCCTCCCCCTCTCTCTTTTCTCCCCTCCCCCTCTCTCTTTTCTCCCCTCCCCCTCTCTTTTTTCTCCCCCCCCCTCTCTCTTTCTTCCCTTCCCCCTCTCTCTTTTCTCCCCTCCCTCCCTCTCTTTTCTCATGTTCTCCCCTCCCTCTCTCTCTTTTCTCCCCTCCCTCTCTCTCTCTTTTCTCCACCCTCCCTCTCTCTCTCTTTTCTCCCCTCCCTCTCTCTCTCTGTTCTTCCCTTTCCCTCTCTCTCTCTTCTATCCCCCCTCTCTATCTCTCTTTTCTATCTCCTCCCTCTATCTCTTTCCTATTTCTCTTCCCTCTATCTCTTTCCTATTTCTCCTCCCTCTATCTCTTTCCTATTTTTCCTCTCCTCTCTCTTTTCCCCTCTCTCTCTTTTTTCCTCGCTCTCTTTTTTCCTCCCCTGTCTTTTTTCATTACCCCCTCTCTCACCCTCTCTCTTTTCATTCCCCCCTCTCTCTTTTCATTCCCCCCTCTCTCTTTTCATTCCCCACCCTCTCTCTTTTCATTCCCCACCCTCTCTCTTTTCATTCCCCCCCTCTCTTTTCATTCCCCCCCCTCTCTCTTTTCATTCCCCCTCTCTCTTTTCTCCCACTCTCTCTTTCCCCCCTTTCTTTTCTTTCCCCTTCTCTCTTTTCCTCCCCCTTTCTATTCTTTCCCCTCTCTATTACTCTCCCTTTTTCCTCACCTATTTCTATTCGCTCCCCTCTTTATTTCCTATTTCTTCTTTCTTCCCACTCTCTCACCTCTTTTTCACCTACCCCTTTTTTCTATTTCTCACCACATAAATCCCTCTGTCACATCTGTCACCCCCTTTTCTCCACATTTCCTTTAACCTTTGTGTCTTTTTTCCTTCTCTCTATCTCTCTTACTTCCCCCTCTCCCCCCCATTTCTCCAATACCTTCTTCAGCTTTTCTAATCCCCTTTTTATCTCTTGTGTATCAACATTCAAACCCTGCCACATCCTAATCACTCCACCCTTATCTCACCCCTCAATACACCATGTTCATTTCCCCATGAATATTGCGACAAGAAATCATTCCTCTCCACTGATAGATGTCATATCAATTTAGAAACATGGATTTCAAATCGGACCGTTTTTTTTTCCTTTTCAGCTTTTGTTGCTCCCCGCTCCCTTCTTTCTTGGAGTCTCCGCCATTGTTTTTAGGTTTTTGCCCTCCTTGTCACGATTCTTATCTTATCTTCTTTATTTCTGGATTTCTTGCCTATCATCTAAAAAAGAAAGACAAACGGTAAACAATAATTCTTCCTCAACACTTCTCCCAAGATTACTTTCATTCATGAAGAAGACGACGCTGCCAAAACAAATTCTGCTGCCAAATAACTAACATAATCCTTGTTTATGCTCTTTGACACTCGACAGTCTTTTAATCTCCATATTCAACCTCAACTCATTATTTTTTTCTTTCTTACACTAAAATGTATCTATTAAAATATTATTTTTTTCTTTGAGCGATGTTTCTGAAAAAGGGGAAATAATTGCTGTTTTCTGGGACTGGATCCATCCATCTAACACTTATCGTTGGCTAGTTTTTGACCTTAAAGTAGTTTTTTTTTTTTTAGCTCCTTACATCAAGTGGCTTCATGCCTTGTCTGGAGCGAATTCGATTAAAAAAAGGAGGATGGAAAGTTCACTTAACTGTGAGATCAATATGAAAAAGTGTAAGACTCAACAAAATTAAAGATTCAAGAAAAAATGTAGTGGAAACTAATATTTCTTTAATGATTTGCTTTGGGTGAGTGCACCAAGAGGTAAATATCGCACCCCTTAATTAGTAGACCCACCCTCCCTGAGTTCTTGCCACCAGTACAATTTTAAACCTCAAAGAAATTTATATATATATATATATATATATATATATATATATATATAATCAAGATTCTAGAAACTATTTACATTAAGTCCTTGCAATTTTCTCTTTGTAAGCAAAGAGAAAACATTCTTGGACTTAATGTAGTTTCTATTTGATTATTTTTCTCCCGTTTCCTGGCTGTAATTTTCATACCATTATTGTGTTCTTTTAATCTAAACCTCGATTTAGCTCCAGTGTTTATAAAAAAGTGCTCAATAACAAGTAAAGCTGTTCTTAAGTATAAATTTTTATTTATACAAACATTATTGGTTACATATGTGCATACATGTTTCGGATGTACTCTTCAGAGAGTCAACCTCTTCAGACCAAGAGTCTTGTCTGAAGAGGTGGACTCTATGTGAAGAGTACAACCGAAACATGTATGCACATATGTAACCAATAATGTTTGCATAAATAAAAATGTACACTATCTATCTATATATATATATAAATATATATATATATAAATATATATATATATATATATATATATATATATATAAGGATGAAAAGGAATTAGAAAGCGACGGAGCAGATCTTTTTTCAATTCAGTTGCTCAATGCAAGGTATATTCTGCAAAAAAGCAATTTATTTAATTAATTTTTTCCATAAGCCAGGCTTTTCAAAGATCAAAATCTTATCATCAGAGGAAATTGCTGGGATAGATAAGTTGGCGAAAAGCCAAGATTTAAAATCTGAAAAAGTAAAACAAGGATTGTGGGGATAAAAACAAGGCAAAAAGCTGCCCGAATGCAAGCAAGTGTCTGATTGTAAAAAAATTTGGTGTCAAAAAGTCCATGGGAGAAAGTGGTTTGTAGGTAGACTGTTAGAAGGCACGAGAAATAAATTGAGATGTTTCAAAGTTAAACTTCAGAAACCACTGTCTATCTGCTCTATCCGGTATATTGAGCTGTATACTTTTCACAATAGGTTTTACCTTTCCTAAAAGTTCGCTTTTAGTTCTTTACTTTATATATATATATATATATATATATATATATATAAATAATTTTGGTGGTACAAAATTTTATTAAGGTTTTTAAAAGAATAAATGGAGTCATAGTGAATCAGGGTGCACCATCAAATAGTAAAGAATGAAAAAAAACGAAGCACAATGTTGTATGTTAAGTGGGGTGCATAGATGTATGCAAACGACGGACTCGTGATAGAAAAAATATCTGACTAGATTTGACCACCCAGAAAATGAGATGCCATTTTGAAAAGAAAAAGTAGTTGCCTCTTAAAGAAAAGGGTTCCATGCTGAGATTGTGAGTCATTTGAGATTCTACAAAAGTTTTGTCTACTCCAGATGATAGACGCTCTGGTCAGTCAATTTTTATGTCCAGTGATTAAACAGCCGATCATTCTAAAGTGGTCTCTGGTCCAAAACACGACTGCCATTGTGATGTCTATATATTCTGAGCAAAGCAGAAAGCTGATTTGGCATTTAAGCCAACCTGCGAGCATGTTGTAGGCTTCGCTTATCGTCGAAGAAGTGTGTTTTGTTTCGGTTTGGGTCTGGATACAGTCAGGATTTTAAGCGGACCGGTCTGTTGTTTTGTATTCGCTTAGAAGTGGCTGTTATTGTAATTGCAAGTCCGTTGTTTGGCAGAGAAACCAAATTTTATTTTCGACCTTCAAAAAAGAAAACACTTGTTTTAAAACTCAGAGTTGTAATTTTATTTGAAAGAAATGTCTATTAGGCACAGCAGTGTCCAAGACCACATAATTGACACCTTGGCCAGTATCGAAATCAAGCACCGAATTCCGACGAAGACAACGAGCAGGCAATCACGGGATGTGCAATGAATGCACATAAACACAAGTTCACACAGACTGGAGTCTTGATATTCCCTTATTTTGTCCTTTAGTCCTCACATTCCATAAGCGATGTTTTTGGCAAAGGAGGAAGAATTGCTGTTTTCGGTGTCAGAATCTATCCATCTAACTAGTTGACTATTTTTTGATCTTGAAGTAGTATTTTATTTTTTAGATCCTTACATTAAGTGGCTTCATGCCTTGTCTGGAGCGACTTGTATAAAAAAAAATATATATTCGCCAAGTTTGAGATATATTATCTGTGCTCTTTGTCATGGTCTCCGTTCACTCTTGAGAGACAATGGATAGCCCCTGTCAGGGTAGCTGCGCGTTTAATTGTGAAGCAAGAGTTGCACAATCACTAACCACACCTCTCCTAAATGAACACTGTTTGATTCCAGTGGCAATGGGAAGTGCAAGACGATTGGAAACAATGCCGGGATAAGCGGAGAGCACATACAGCACCTGGTATTCCCAAATGGTCACCCATTTTAGTATTGACAAGGCTCAACGTCGCTTAACTTTGGTCATCTGACAGGAACCAGTGTGTGGTGTGTGAATGTGATTATGTTCTCTTAGTCAGCCATGTCAAAACTGATAAAAAACTTATTCAAAAGTGATCATGTGACCAGAATTTAAAAAAGTATCATCCTATGAGAGAGGGGTGAAACAAAGGGCAGATAAAACAGACTTTTAAACAAAGAACTGACCCCTTGACACTTTCTAACTGAAAGATCTTTCTTTGACCATCCCAGAAATTCCAAAGAGATTCTATTTTTAGTAGTCAGCCGAGACTTCATGGCACCTCAGATAATTTGTTCAGTCAAGCTACCTTGGGCTCACTCTCATCCATAACACAGGAAAACTTAATTTATTTGTGATCTGGTTCAAAAGCTACACACATCAAGGTTATTTTCAGATAATGGAGATGGAAAAATTCACCAAAAATGATACTGGAAATATCCTGATATGATATAACCAAACAATCCTCCACTCTCTAATAAAGAGCAATATGTATTTATTTATATGTATATACATATTACCATAAATATTATTGAACTCTTATCCACAGACACATGTGTTTCATCCTTTTTACCGGGAATCATAAGTGTAGAGGGCGATTGCTCTGCTCATCACACGATTCGAATCCCTCACACACACACACATATATATATGGGAAAATGAAAAAGGAAAACCGAAAATGTCGGGCAGAGTTTTGCCCAGCGTTTTCTTTCCCAACAACTTTTATTTCTTTTTTTTCAAATTTTAAATCTTGGCCATTGCCAACTTATCTATCCCAGCGACTTCCTCTGATGATAAGATTTTGATCTTTGAAAAGCCTGGCTTAAGGAAAATTTAACTTGAATAAATTGCCTTTTTGCGGAATATACCTTACTCTGAGCAATTGAATTGAATTTTGATTTGGCTTTTGCTTCTCTAATTCCTTTCCATTCTTCTTCATATCTACCTGCTCTATCCTGGATATTGAGCTGTATACTCTTCAGAATAGGTTTTACCTCTCCTAAAAGTTCGCTTTTAGTACACCTCTTTATATATATACATATATATATATATATTGATATGTTGATAACGGCCGTGTGGGCTAAGACGTCTACATTTCTACATGTACTAGCCTGTCATATTATTTTCCATTAAATTATTGGTGAGCATCCATTTTCTTTGAGCTCCCAATAGTGGTTTGCTAGTGCTGTTTTAATTCGATGTTCTCTGTTTTTAAATGTGCTTTTGTGGTCGTAATATCTGGTTTTAAAATCTAGAGAGGTCATACCCACTTAGTACTTGTTATTCAGCCTTTCTTTGGCAAATACTGTTGCTTGGTAAACAATACTTTTGGTTAGACATTTATTTTGTAGTGGACAAAGTGTACGATTTATGCAGTTACATATTTTCTCTTCATTGCTAACTTTTTCATTTCTATTCGGGTGATTACTATTAGTGTTTTGGTTATTTCTATTTGTAGTTTTTATATTTTTGTTCTTCTTAGTGTTATTTTTGCTATGTTTGTCATTTTCTTGACGTAATTTGTTATTTTTTCTTTCTCTCTGCTATATATATATATATATATATATATATATATATTGTTGAACGACCACAACCATACTTTTTTCTGTTTTTTCAATCTCTTTACTTTCATATACTAGCGAATACCTGTAATTCCTCTTTGTCTCACAGAAAAATTTAATAAATGTTTGTTTGTCTGTGAGACAAAGAGGAATTACTGATATTCGCTAGTATATGAAAGTAAAGAGATTGAAAAAACAGAAAAAAAAGTATGGGTGTGGTCGTTCGACGATATATGAAGATTAAGAAATTGAAACGAATAGATGAAAGCTATGGATTGATTGTTCCTTTGGTCATTGGAATGCCACTATAATATATATATATATGCTCTGAAGCTTGTAATACAACTTCATTGAGCTTGCAATTTTGAATATTTTCGGATATTATAAAGAGTATATACTTAAATATATATTTTTTGTAAGAACCCATAATTATATATATATATATATATATATATATCCGTCCTGTCATGTAGTGTAATATGCTGCTGCTGCTTCTTCTATTGGTTTGTCAGTCTTTATTCAAATATCAACCACCGATTGTCATAGCAAATAACACCCTACCTGAGAGTTCAGCATTCAAACTCCTCGTCCTAACCTTCACAGGTAACATGAATTGGAACAAATACATAGAAGACATTGCCAAGGCTGCAGCAAAGAAGGTGGGCTCCCTCTACCGTGTTAGTAAACTCCTCACCCCTGACATTATCCTGTATCTCTACAAAGCCACCATCCTCCCATGCATGGAGTATTGTAGCCACATATGGGCTGGTGCATCATCTACTAGTCTCTCCCTCCTGGACAAGGTCCAAAAAAGAATCGCCAACCTAATAGGTCCCTCACTATCAACCAAGCTCCAGTCCCTGTTCCATCGCCGCAATGTAACATCCTTATGCTTGTTTTACAAATACTTCAATGGATTATGCTCCAATGAACTGGCTACTCTGGTGCCCCCTCGACGTAAATTCACTAGACAAACTCGACAATCAGCTAAATCCCATCCTTCTACTCCAATAGCTTCTTTCTTCGTACTGCTGGCCTCTGGAACTCCCTCCTTGCCCCCTGTTTCCCCGACGGTACTGAGATGCCGAAATTATATACTAATGTAAACAGACATCTCGCTGCGCAGATCTCAATTTAGGTTGATCCCCCCAAACCTCCCTTTTTTCTCAGTAGCCCCTTACGTCAACAGTGGTGGCCTGCTTTGTTTGTGAACTATGTTAACAAAAAAAAAAAAATTTCACCATTGTAAAGTAATTTCGAGTGGGATACAATTTTATTTGACGGAAATTGAATAGAAACACATTTTTGTTTTTAAGAACATAGGCCAAGTTTCAACAAAGGAAATTAAACAATAAAATATTTAGGTTGTAGAGATGAACACAGTTATATAAATCAAATATTTCGGTCTTAACAGTCCTTTTCAATGATATATGGACAATTTAAAAAAAAAATTTTTCTTTCATTGTAGATATCTAACACTAGTTGCAACTGTTGTAGACACTCGACTACTCCCAATGGCGGCGACATCATTAAATCTCAACAATGAATAAAAAAAATAAAAAAATGTATATATATCATTGAAAAGAGCTTGTTAAGGTCGAAAGATTTGATTTATATAATTTTTTTTCATTTATTTGCATTGTGATTTGGTTTCTAACTGATTTCTCATAATTTATGTTTTTACCAATAAAAATAATATGTAAATACATTCATTGTAGTTTTATTTATATATATATATATATATATATATATATACAGGGTGGGCCAAAATAAGGGTCCTATCTTTAAATTTGAATAACTTGAATTTGAATAACTTCCACAAAATAAAAGTTAAACTCACCAAACTTTATGTGTGTGTAGACTGACCCTTCCGAGATTTTTTGAAATAAACAAAACAAATTTTAGCCGAAAAACACTTCTTAAAACTTACAAAAACTAAAGTATTGTTTTTTACACTGTTTTGAGTTTTTTAAGCAAAAATAATGTTTTCTAAATGAGGGTACGTTCCTTAGGGCTAATACGGCTCATGCTTGCTTCGGAAGGGGTCCTTTACTTATTCTAAAAAAAAATTTAAAAAATCAATAAATAAAAAAGTTATGAATTTTTAAAAATAGGACCCTTATTTTTGCCCACCCTGTATATATTATATATATATATATATATATATATATATATATATATATATATATATATATACTTCTTTGTAATATAGCAGGAAAAATCCCAGCAGAGTAGTCGATTATTTAAGAACTAAAGTTAAAAATTAAAAATTAAGACCGTAATATTTATTTATTTTGGTACCAAAAAATTAGTACAACATTCGTACCGTCGGTTTCAAGCACAGAGGGACTTAGCCATCAAGCTCTTTTAAGCTTCTGACAGATGACAACAGAAGCTGAAGAGAGCCGGATGGCTAAGTCCCTCTGTGCTTGAAACCGATGGTACGAATGTTGTACTAATTTTTCTGTACCAAAATAAATAAATATATATATATATATATATATATATATTATTTAGGCAACAAGTCATTATTTATGCAAGTCTGGTTGAATACCACAGAATTTTTGTGTTTTGCAATTTTCTTAGTAATGTTTTTGACACGGTGAGCAATCTTTCGAGTCTCCAGTGATAGTTTGTATAATATTGAGGGTTCTTTTTTATTTTGGTGTTGGATCACATTCACAAGAGCCACTCTAGGATGTAACAAGTACTTCAATGGATTGTGCTCTCATTAACTGGCTGCTCTAGTGCCCCCTCAACGTAAATACACTAGAACAACCCGACAATCAGCTAGGTCCCATCCATTCACTATGGAGGTCCCCAAATGCCGGAAAGCCTTCTACTCCAGCAGCTTCTTTCCTCGTGCTGCCGACCTCTGAAACTCACTCCCTGCTCCCTGTTTCTCCGACAGTACCGACATGCAGGGGTTTAAAACTAATATAAACAGACATCTCGCTGCACAGCTCCCAACTTAGAATGACACCCTAAACCTACTCCCTAATTCTCAGTAGCCCCTTACGTCTACAGTGGCGACCTGGCAAGATTGTCGGACGGAAGATGAAGAACTAGGGTTGATTGCTTTTATGACATTGAATTTGAAGAATTTTAGTTCTGTGGTAAAGTGTTCCAAAGGTGGGAAGCCCTTGCACAGATGCTCTGTCATTGAAATTCCGCCTGACACTAGGCACATGGTAAAGAAAGGAAAATCTTTTTCTGTTGGGGTAGGACGAGTTCTTGCTGTGAATGACTTAAAAGAAGGAACCAAAGATTGGAGCTCAGTCGAGCACCTTCCATGGATATAATGATAGTAGAATGAGATGAGCAATGTCTATTCTGTAGTATACAGCATAAACATGTACACACACTAGATCATCAAAGTTAAGCAACATTGAGCCTGGTCAGTACCAGATGGGTGACCATTTTGGAACACCAGCCACTGTATGTAGAAGGACCTCAACACCTCCCTGCAAGAACTGCAAAAACCTAGCGTCGTCATCTTCCCTGACCGGGATATACATGTGACTGGGGACCGCTTGTGAATTTGATATTCCCTAGAAACTTCCTCCTTCGAAGGAAACCGGTTCAACCCGCCTAAGGTGAATGCCGCATCGAAAGAAAGAGGCTGTAGGGAAGAGAAAAGATCACCCCCCCCCCCAAGATTTCTAAGTCGATTTTGTACTCTGTCAAGGCAGGAAAGAGTTCTCTGAGCGGCTCCTTCCCCGATGTGGCAGCAGTATACCAACTTAGGACGTATTTGACTCTAATAATGGTAGAGGATTGCGTCGGGAGTAGGGTACTTTCCGGAGCAGTAGACTGTTCCAACCATTTTTCCAGCGACCTTAGCGACGGATTGGATATAAGTTTTCTATTTTAGATCTGGAGTGAAAGTTAGGGTTAGGGTTTAACGACCTAAACAGGAGGCTTCTTTGAAGCATCTTGATTAGCACGACCATCTGAAGAGAGATAATCAGCTGGATCTTGATGACCAGTGCTCTTTGAAGTGCTGCCATAGACAGTCGTGCCATCTGCATAGATGTCAACAAATGATCTTTAGCAGATAATTAATTAAGATCAGCTGGCGCTACCAGATCAGGCTGTCTGAAGTTATTGACTTCCTGACTCAAGATGCACCAAACATTGATGTTTTATTGTTTGTTTTTTTTCAATCATGTACTGCAAAATCCAAAACAAAAAAACAAAAATTTCCCTCTCCCACCTCCCTCCCCCCATTTCACTCAACCAAACATCATGAATAGATACTTATACATATGAGGAACTTGAAGCATAAAAACTTTCACCAAAATGATTGGATTCAGCATTAAATAACCTGAAAAGGGTTGATATGCCGTAGAAGAAAACAACTAAACCAAACACCATACCTGGTGCTACCAGATCAGGCTGTCTGAAGATAATTGCTTCATGACCAAAATTGCACCAAACATTGATGTGATTTTTTTCTTTTCCCTTAGCAAAAGTCAATCATGCTCTACAAAGCCAAAAACAAAAACATTTTTTCTCTACAAAACAACCAAACGAAACATCATGAATAAATATTTGAAAACATAAAAAAACTTGAAGCATAAAAACTTTCACCAAAATGACCGGATTCAGCATTAAATAGCCTGGAAAGTGTTGATATGCCGTAAAACAAAACAAATCAAACCAAACACCATGAATAAATATTTGAAGATATAAAGAATTTGAAGCATAAAATTGTTTACCACTATGACCGTATTCGGCATTAAATAACCCGAAAAAGGGTTGATATGCCGTAAAACAAAACAGCCAATCAACTAATGAAGATCAGGAATAGTGTTAGCCCCAGAATAGATTCTTAAAGCACAAGGACATTGATTTTATGTGCTTCCAACCTCTGCCCATCAACAATTACTTCTATAGACCTATCAGAATGGAAGGAATCGGTACTTGCGATGATATTGCCAGATATTCTATAACTAATAAGTTTGTGAAGCAGCCCTTTATGCCAAAACCTTATCGAAGGCCTTTGATATGTCAACGGCTATTGCTTTAAAAACAAAGCTCTTGTCAATAAATTCACTGATTCTATGTGATATTACACTTAGAAAATCAGTCCCTGACCTTGCAGGACGAAATCCGTATTGCTTGTCACTAAGTAGATTGTTTTTGCTGAGGTGGTTGACAATTTAATGATTTATCACAGATTCAACCAACTTACTATGCACGGGAGACCGATCAGTCTGTGCTGAGTTGCAGAAAAACGATCTCCAGTATTTTAAAAAAACTGAGCAAACCAACGAATTTCATTTTTTTAGGGATAAAACAATTTTTTTTTTTTTCAAATCTTTAGATAAGAAAATAAAAGAAAATCTCCAGAGTTCATGATTTGCGGATTCATAATATTTTGGGGCAGGCGTGTACGAAGAGTTGGAAGGCCCAAGTTATTTATTTACTTTTCTCATGCATGTCTGCTCAAACAAGTGTGCATCATCTATTGCAGAGGCAAGCGTAGCCCCCCCCCCCTCCACCCGCTCTCCTCCAAGCGTGCATCATCTATTGCAGAGGCAAGCGTAGCCCCACCCGCTCTCCTCCAAGCAGTACATCATCTTGATATTGATATCGTTTTCTACGTTTAGTCTCAGGTGAATGATTGAATTAACCCAATCTCAACCTTTTTTTTGCTTTCTGTTCTTTGACGTTTTTTTTTTTTTTGTATTTTTTTGTTGTACTTTTTTTATTCGCATTTTTTTTTTTTTGTATTTTTTTGTATTTTTTTTATTCGCATTTTTTATTTTTTTTGTTTAAATTCTCTTGAAGTTTCCTTTGATCTGTTTCCAATCTTTGTTCTTGGTTTTCGGCATTTTCACACTTTCGCACACGTGTGTATATATATATATATATATCATTTATATAGCATCTGAAGACCAGAGGTGTAAGATGTAACGATATTAACCCTTCACGCTGTAATGGTCGTGCTAATAAAGATGCTTAATGGTTCTCTCTGGTTATCTATCATCTCAGATTTGTAGTGAAGAACAAAAGAACGAGGGGTTACGTTGGGAAAAATTCTTCTTTAGGGGTCCCCCGTCTATTGTGCCTGGATATCCTTGTGCATCCACCTGATTTTATTGCACCTCTGAGAATTTGGCGTTTCGCTCTTCCGAATGTTTCGTCTTTTGGTTTTTGTGTGCGTGTCTATTTTTTCTGTTTCTTATTTAACCCTTACATCTTCTCTTGTTTTTCTCAACGTCGTTTTGCTTACAAATTATTTTTATTTTTTAATTGTGTGCTGAATCGCTATGATCATGCGAGGCTTACGCCATGCTCAAGTCAGTTTATATAAATCATGTCAATTATTAAAATATTAGAAATTGTTAAGAATGTAATTTTACGGTTTGTTTATTTTTTTTTAAATTTTCGGAGAAATTTTTTTTTTGTCATCTTCAGAGCCATTTTCTTTTTCTGCAGTCTTTTTTTTTTTTTTTTTTTTTCTTTGGATTGTTATTGGCCGCAAGGTTGTAACGGACGTTTCTGGTCTTACGCCCAACCCTGAATATTTAAACATGTCGACGCCTCACCGAAATTTAAGAAATTCATTTGAAAAGGCATTTTTTCATTTGGAATTATTAAAATATTAGAAGCCATTATTTGAAGACATTAAAGAATTTGAATCATTATAAAAAACAAACTTTTATCAAAATGACTGGATTCGCCATTAAATCAACTCAACTGGCTTTTTGGCTAGGAGCAAAGCGTAGTATCTGTTCTGATGCTACGCTTCATATTTTCCGTCCTCGGTCAGTGAAGGAGAAATCCTTCTAGACTGAGGCAATTTGAATTTTTGTTCCCTTTTGGGAGCTGAATTTTCACCAGATTAAAACCCGATCTTGTGTTTAACTCTGTCCTCGTGGGGAGACAACTAGAAAGGAACTCAAAAAGGGGGTCATTTGTCATAAAACAAAATAATTAAACCAATCAAAAAACATGCAATAAAATTTTCTTCTTAGACTCTCTCTGTCCCTTCAACTTCTTCAATATCTTTTGATACATCACTTCTTTAAAAAAAAAAAAAAAAAATTCTCCATTTCTTTAAAAATTGAGCTTGTGTCACAATTTTTCTGCCAGTCACAATTTTTGTAAACATAATAAGTACATTGCGCAATTTGTCTCATTTCGAAATATCAGATCTTAACTACTTTTAGAAATAGAAAATATTGCATTAATTGTTAATCATAAATTCCCAACAAATAAATCGGATGCCATGACCAGAAATCGAAACCGAAACCTTGAGATCTTCAGTCTGAGGTTCTACCAACTGATCTATTTGGACCTTCTTACAAATAGCGCTTAAAACATTACCATAACAAAATAATTATAGCTTTGGCGTGACGTCATAGATTTATGATTTACGTCATGTTTCAAAACATGAATCAAACATAAGCGATAATAAAAAAATAAATAAATGAATGGGTAAACATTATCAATAGCGTTGGAAATTATTTTAATAGTTCGAAACAATTTATTTTGCTTTAACTACGTATTGGCGTTAAACACAATTTAAGATTTAATATGTACTAGAATTATGGGCGCCATGGGCCCATAATTCTAATTTAAAAAAAAAAAATTCTATATTTCCATTCTTAATCTTTTCCCTTTATTTAAGTATAGTTGCATAGAATGATATGGTGGATGTGTAATGTGAGTCTTAGATCTGATGACCTATGAGGAAGATTACATCTGGATAGTGTACAGAGATGTGTGCACAACAGAAGACTGTTGGTTTGATCACATTAAAAGAATGGATGAGAGTTCTTGTAGATGCAGAACGGTTGAAGAAGCAGAGTCAGTTTGGCAGGGGAACACCGATGCCAAACATGGGAGGAAGTGATGAGGATGGATTTGAGAGAAAGCTGTATAAATAAAGACCTGGCCAGAGATAACTTAGTTTGGGAGTCAATTTCTAAAAGCCGTCCAATGCATGCCAGCATGTAAAATGGATGTTAAACTGATGCTTCTTCTTCTTTTTCTTCTTCTTCTTTTTCTTCTTCTTTTTCTTCTTTTTCTTTTTCTTCTTTTTCTTTTTCTTCTTTTTCTTTTTTTTCTTTTTCTTTTTTTTCTTTTTTTTCTTCTTTTTCTTCTTTTTCTTCTTTTTTTTCCTTCTTTTTCTTCTTTTTCTTCTTTTTCTTCTTTTTCTTCTTTTTCTACTTCTTCTTCTTTTTCTTCTTCTTCTTCTTTTTCTTCTTCTTCTTCTTTTTCTTCTTCTTCTTCTTTTTCTTCTTCTTCTTCTTCTTCTTCTTCTTCTTCTTCTTCTTCTTCTTCTTCTTCTTCTTCTTCTTCTTCTTCTTTTCCACATGTCATTTAAGTTAGTTTTATCACAATGTTCACCTGTTAATTTATTTTTTTAAATTTCTCCGTTTCTTTAACAAAATGCTTTTATATTTCTGTTCTGAACGTTTTCCCTTTATTGAACTATGGAAGCCGTGTATAGACTACACGACCAATTTAATGAGAGACTATTTACATCAGACAAATCTGAAAATGGTGGGAAATTTCAATTTACCAAATGCAGATTGGATAAATGGCTTGGTTGTGTCTCCTGTAAATTCAATTAGTCGACACTTTAAAATACAAAACAAATATTTGGATTGTTTTACAACAAAAGTATTTGCTGTACAGAAGACGATACGAGATTTAAACTAGTGGAAGACAGATAGGAAGAAAAAGTTTAAGAAAAACAAACGTATATTGGATCAGGTCTTTTCAAATAATTAATGCTTAATAGGAGATATGAGTCTGAAAGCATCGTTAGGCATATATTGAAGCATATATTGAAATAAAAGTTAAAATGAAATCAGTTGTGAGAGAGACACCTTTTTAATATTGTTCAATTAAAAAACATATGAGTTACTTCCCTTGCTGATTTTTTAATTTTCTGGTGACAATTGAAAAATGTTTCTATACTACCAGTTTTCCGAGCGGGACTCTGTATTTATAAAAGAGGTAGAGAAATGTTAAAATTTCTTTTTATCAATTTGGTAAGCGGATGATACTGTTTGAGGTTATAAAAAGAAAATGCCGCAATCTAACGAACTTCCAAGCTGGAATAAGTATTTTCGGATGCAAATTATTTTTTAGTGTAAAGAACATGCTGCAAGAATAAGATAGAAAAAATGGCTAGTTAGAATCAAATATCCATTTATCAGATGCACTGATATTTAGGTTTAAAGTCGAGAATCACACTGACATTTTTTATATATTAGACCCCTATCAAACTAACTCTTTACACTTCAGTGACACTATGTCTTGTTTAGGGTGAACAAACATTGTGTTACCCAACTCCCCACCCAGGTTGCTCCCTTATAAATTTTGCCTCAATCACAGTAGGCCCTTATGCTTCATTGACAATACGCATTGTTTGAGATGAACAAAAGTAATTAAAAAAGAGGATTTCAAATATGTTGTTTACTCTAAGTTCACGCAAAATACCACCCCTTCACTGTAGAGGTCGCAAGATGCCAGGAGATTGAAATAAAAGCTTAAATGAAATCCGTTGTGAGGGAGACGCCTTTTTTATATTGTTCAATTAAAAAATAAGGACCCTTATCAAAATAGCCATTTACTTTTCAGTGGCAATATGCCTTGTTTGGAGTGAACAAAAGTGAGTAAATATATATATATATATATATATATATTTGTATAATTTGGCAGTACCCTTTCTTTTATACATGTTTGATTAAACAGGGGTGCCGACTTCTGCTTATTCCGCTTTTGATCCGTTTTTTTCTAGTCTTCGTACGACGGATTTGATGTTATAATCCAAAACAATAATAAACCAAACATCAACCATTCCCGTTATGAGGGGGGGGGGGTGAAGGTGTATTAAAGTGCTGTTGAAATAATTTAAAAGTGCGCCCTCTTGATAGATTCCCCAATTTATTTCATTTTGCAACCGCCTGACGACGACCGATGTTGGTCGAAAACGTTCGCACAAAATACGGAGATTTCTTACACTCCTTGGATTATAACATCAAATCCGTCGTATGAAGACGAGAAAAAAACGGATCAAAAGCTGAATAAGCAGAAGTTGGCACTCCTGTTTAATCAAACATGTATATATATATATATATAGAAGAAATAAGAGTGATAAACATGTACGAATGTCCAGATTTATTTCAAACTTCGATTGTTCAATGCAAGGTATATTCTGTAATAAACTAAAAATGGAGTGAAAAGAGTTCGTGTAAAAAAGATATGTGGTTTGTCCAGATGATAATTGTCCGTTGGAAAAGTGTCCAATGAAAAGGAGATTTTGAAGAAAAAGAAAAAGTTTTTCATAGAGGCAGTATGGAGAAAGTGTTCAAAATTAAGTAATTCCAATAGTGAAATGTTGAGTTCAAATCAATATTTTTAATAATATTTTTTCAAATGTTTGAACTTTGGCTTTTTCACAGCCAACTTATCTATCTATATATCTCCTCTAATGATAAGATTTCGATCTTTGAAAAGCCTTGGCTTAAGGAAAGAATAAGTTTGAAATAAATGTGGACATTCGTACATGTTTATCACTTTTATTTCTTCTATCTTTATAATTGCTCTATCTCGTATATTGAGCTTAAACCATTTCACTATAGGTTCTATCTACTAAAAGTTTACTTTTAGTTTCATATTTGATTCTACTGATTATATATATATATATATATATAAGAATCCCTAAAAACAGGGAATCATGCTGAGACCAAAAAGTAATGTTCATAGATGGATTCCATGATAAACCCCTTTGAGTGGACTGTCTGCTTGTTATTTCTTCTTGTGGATATCTCCAGCAGTCAGCTTCTGGGTGGTCAAATGGTGACCACCGAGAAAGACTAGAATCTAAGATTTCCGGTCACGAGGCAAAGATCCCAGTCTATGTGCAGGGGAAGGGAGTTAGGCCTTGCCCTCCGGACATGACACATGCAGTTTGTTTCCTTGAGAGCTGGCAGTCAATTAGCTGGGAGTGCTTCTCACGGCAAGGTGAGCCTTGTGTTTCTTAGATAAAGGATTGTGTTTATCGGGCTCATGTTCTGATTTGGTTGGCAAAAATCTCATCTTGCAAGTTTGCTATTTAAAACGTGGGAACGTGATTATCATTTGTAACCTCCAATAAATAAACCTGTTACTTGTTTTAAAACTAGAGTTGTGATTCTATTTAGGATGAGAGTTCTTTGTTGCAGCATTGATTGAATCGAACACCAACTTTGGATCGGCACAACAAGTTGGACGATCTCGGCCAGTGCAAAACGAACATATACTACACTTTGAATTATTTAGATCGTATTAAATAATAATAACGATAATAATGTCTAGAATCCTAATTCCAATTTTTATCCAAATCCGTGAGATGATTTCGATACGAGAAAATGTCTAAAATTTAAGACTTAAGCTGAAGAAGAAATTGAAATTCAGGGAATCTTGCTTAATTGGTGTCTAATGACTATGGATAAAATCTGAAATATTTTAATTTTGAAATCAGAGGTTGCTCATATTATGCCCCCAAAAAAACCCTTTAAAATACTCAAAAAAAAAAACCCTGAAATTTAGTGAAAATTTATTAATTGACGTCTAATACCTTTTGTTAAAATTTCATAGGTATCCGAATTTCTATGAAGCGCTCCTACTCACTTTTTACACCATTTGTATGAAACTAAAATAAACTAGATATAACCCACATTACCCACCCTTATGCTTAGCAGCTGTGTTCCAAATTTCATAATGATCAGTTAATTATTTTAGGAGTGAATCCTGTACATACAAATATATAAACATACCTAACTTTATATTAACAGAGATATTTGATAGATGGTGATAATGTGGATATTATAAATTTGACATTTGATATGGTGTCCTATTATTATTTACTCGTGAAAATGGAAAAATATAAGTATGCTGAACAAAATAATAAATATGTTGCCTGACGGAGACTAATTGGGCCGTTATTATTCAAGATGTAGTGAAGGCCGGAGACAAAGCCGGCTCAACTTGACCAAGGTGAACGCCGTTGCAACAACACTACACGAAGACTAATTGTTTGATCCCAGCAGATACTCCAGATAGCAGATTATCACATAAACAGATTGAGTCCCTATTTACCTGCCTCCTCATGAGGTTAGGGTTAGACACAGGGTCAGTTTTTAATCCAGCTCCCCAAATAGGGGCACTCTAGATCAAGATAAAAATAAAAATCGTTTCAGACTAGATGATCTCTCCTTCAGCGACTAAGGACAGAACAGATACTATACTTTGAATTGTTTATTTGCTTTAAAGTAAATTTTTTACGTTTGGAACAAATTAGGCACAAGGCCATCAAAAGTGTGTGGAAAATGGTGGTTGTTGGTCATACTTGGTCCAAAATGATAAAAATCATAAAAAATGACAAGAATCATCTCAGTCACCATATTTACTTCTACTTAAAATATCCCCAAATTTATTTAAAATTTTGAAATTTGATTTTGTCATGAATATATTTATATAAAAATTCATTGGGAGAAAAAAAAAGATGGTTAGTAAGACCCTCCTAACACTTTCTAAATAATAGCCAAGGCTGCTGCAAAGAAGGTGGGCTCCCTCTACCGTGCTAGTACACTTCTCACACTTGACATTATCCTATATCTCTACAAAGCCACCGTCCGCCCATGCATGGAGTATTGTTGTCACATCTCGGCTGGTGCATCATCCACTAGTCTCTCCCTCTTAGGCAAGGTCCAAAAAATCGTCGCCAACTTTATAGGCCCCTCACTATCCACCAAGCACCAGCCCCTGTCCCATCGCCGCAATGTTGCTTCCTTGTGCCTGTTTTACAAGTACTTCAATGGATGTGCTCTGATGAGCTTGCTGCTCTGGTGCCCCCACGACGTAAATTCACTAGACCAACCCGACAATCTGCCAAATCCCATTCATACACTGTGGAGGTCCCCAGATGCTGAAGAGCTTTCTACTCAAAAAACTTATTTCCTCGTGCTGCTGGACTCTGGAACTCCCTCCCTGCTCTCTGTTTCCCTGACGCTACTGACATGCAGAAATTTAAAACTAATGGAAACAGACATCTCGCTGCACAGCTCCCAATTTAGGTGGACCCCCCCCCCTCCCAAATAAAAAAACAAAAGACTTTCACTCTCTTTCTCAGTAGCCCGTTACGTCTACAGTGGCGGCCTGCATTGTTTGGGGTGAACTATGTTTAAAAAAAAAAATAAAAAAAATAGACTGCCCACTGTTTTCAGGTTTGTTCTCTAAATGAGAGTGGGATCTTAGTGGAAGAAAAAAAGAAATGGAGATGGGGTGTGGATGCTGTCCTTCCAAGATAAGTACAATTAGGTGGAGGTTGATGGCAAGATAGTACACCATGATTCCAGTTACGTTGATTTGATGATATAAAGCAATAATTCGTTCTCTTGCTTCTTTTTGTTGTTGTTTGTCATGTTGCGCAGTTGATTAATAGCAGCAGTTGTAAATAATGTCAGCACAAAATCAAATGGGGTTTAACAATACTTTCAAGGTTTTTTATTTTTCTGTTTGAGTACATAGTATACATCCACAATGTAGGGAAATGGGAGCAGCTCTCTCAAAGCATGACTGTTCTACTTCGTGAATCTTAACCAATCCAACACACAGCAAAATCCCACCCCTTCACTGTAGAGGTCCCTAGATACCGGAAGGCTTTCTACTCTAATAGCTTCTTTCATTGAACCGCATAACGTTAGAATTCTCTTCCTATTTCCCCAATTATACCAACATGCAGAAATTTAAATATAATGTCAAGTGACCTCTAGTCTGTAGTAGAATGAGGTCATAAATGGATGGTAATATTTAATGCTGCTAACACAAAGCTCCTTTCCTTCAACAACTACAACAACCCTCTTCAACCACCGATTGCCATGGCAAATAACACCCTACCTGAGAGTCCAATGTTCAAACTCCTCGGCCTAACATTAACAGGTAACATGAATTGGAACAAATAAATAGAAGACATTGCCAAAGCTGCTGCAAAAAAAATGGGCTCCCTCTACCATGCTAAAAAAACATTTCACACTTGACAGTATCCTATATCTCTACAAAACCACAATCCACCCATGCATGGAATATTGTTGTCACATCTGGGCTGGTGAACCATCCACTAGTCTTTCACTCTTTGACAAGGTCAAGGGAATTTTCCACTACTTTTTTTATTTTTATTTTTTCCTCTTTTCTTCCTATTTCCTTTTTCTCTTTGTTCCTTTTTCTCTTTTCCTTTTCCTTTTTTCCTCTTTTTTTCTCTTTTATTTCCCCCCTTTCCTTTTTCTTTTTCTTTTTTTTCATCGTTTCATTTTCCTTTTGTGTTTTCCTCTTTTTCTTTATCATCTTTTTTCTTTTCCCTCTTTTTTACTGTTACCTTTTTCCTCTTTTTTCTTTTTTTCCTTTTGTTTTTCCTCTTTACTCCCTTTTTCCTATTTTTCCTTTTTTTCCTCTTGTTTTTTTTTTTTCTTTTTTCCTGACTCACTATCTCAATTTCTTTGCTTGCCTTCATATCCAAATCCCCTGACATCAATTCTTTGCACTCAAACGATTTTTATCATCTTCAACCACTGCCTCAACATCATCATCATCATCATCATTATTGGTTTCATAATAATCAGCATCATTATTATTATTATGATTCCTTTTTTTTTTTTTTTTTCTTCTTTTTTGCCATTGTTTCTATCTTGTGACATTTTATATACTTTCTTGGGTTGGTCAGCTGGAAAGCTGCAGTTGCTTCCAGACGAATAAACACCAGACTCCTCGGACCCCCAACGCTAGACCCCGCCCCCCAAATTTGTTTCACGTGATTTAACCCTTGCCATGCTTAAGATTCAAGTCTCTGCACATGCGTTACACCAACCCTTCCCTTGCACATCTGCTCTTGATACCCAGAAAAAAAAAGGCATTCATTTTACAGACCGCATCAGTCTCTCCCCCCCTCCCCTCCAAATACCTGGGAGTGGTCAGTAATCTTTCTGGCTGGCCCTTGCGCATTCTGCCTTACCTGCCAGCCAAAAAAAAACAAGTAACTTTTATAGCATCATATTTATGAATCTGATGATTTAATTTCTGATACGGCCTTTTGTGTTTCTAAACAAAAAGAATCCTGACCCCTCTCACGCACACCCACACAAATCCTTGGAGAACATGAACTCTACGAAAGACGAATAACATCTAAACTTTCCTTTCTTCCTCTGTGTGTCAAACATTAAACGGAATTTACATGAACAGAGTTTCTTTCCAAAACTTCCTTATGGATTACAAAATTACAATGTGGTCATCTTCAAATCGAATGTCAAGTAACACTTGTCATGAATTGTCCTTATAATTTTTAATTTTTTTTTTTACATTAAAGGTCATCGCTTATCAAGGCTCAAAGGCCACCTGAGGATAAGGGTTAAATGCCACTTAAATCCACAAAAACACAACCCCATGTGCCCACGCTCCTGCAGTGACTAAGTTTAATTGTGCAACGCGTGAGAAAGAGAGACAATCAGCTTTCTTCTCCGCATCTCAACCATTCTATTAACCATTCATATCTGCTTTCCAAGTGCTTCCCAAATGACCCGATTACAATTATCGCTAAAATGAAAATAGAACTAAATTCCTCAAACTGAACTAACATTAAGAAGACACCAAGTTGAACAAGTATTTTTCCAACTGCTCTCGAATCTTTTTCTTTTTACATTAAAGGTCACCGCTTATCAAGGCCTAAAGCCCACTCGAGGATAAGCGTTAAAGAGTTTGACTCGAGGATAGGGGTTCAAGAGTTTGACTGGTGGACGGTAAGACAACATCGCGTTCATCAGCACAATGATGGTAGCAGGGCAGAAATTGATTATTTACAGGGACGGTTCAATAAGAATTTGTTTAAATTGGGCTTGAAGACGACCATATTGTAGTCGGCAGGGAAGCAGCCTCGCGGCATTGTGTTCCATAGACGGGCAGTTCTAGGAAAGAAGCTCTGCCCATGGAAGTTTTGTTTCGTCTTGGGCACGCAGAGGAAGGAACGGAAATCATTGACAGTGGTAGTAGCTAGGCAGGTTCTTATTGTAAATGTTTTACTAGGGGAGACCATAGATTTGAGCTCAGTCGAGCACCTACCATGAAAATAACGGTAGAGCAAAGAATAACTAGCAACATCTCCTCTGTGAGAGAGTGACTGCAGGGAAGAGAAGGAGACATCCCCCCACTAAATTTCGAAGTCGCTTTTGGACTCTGTCAAGGCAGGAAAGTAATCAAATTCTGTTCATTCCATTCGTCATTTTCAATCCTCTCATAATATTCTTCATCATTAAACTGTCAATCCATCTTAATAAACCCTATCCTTAAGTGGCTTTGAGCCTTGATAAATGGTAATTACTCATCAGAAACCCCCCCCCCCCCCCGTGACTTAATATTAACATTATTTTTCTTTCGACTTATTCTTACTGTTCCTAGTTATTTTTTTGACTGTTTCAGCTGATGATGTGCCTTCTTCAGGATGTGTATTCTCTTTCCACATCTGCTGAAATGTAATTGTACGACGTAAATATTAATGATGAAAGAAGTAGATCAAAAGTAGAGAAAAAGAATAAAAATAATAATTCCTTATCTTAAAAACCAACACGAAAATGAATCACTTTACTTTTAGATATCTCTCTCTAGATTGTAACATCGTTACCACTTATTCAGATGTGATGATCTATGGAAGTGAAACCTGGCAGTGAGAAGGTTGAGGATATGTGTTGCATGGAGAGAACTGATATGAGAGTGATACGATGGATGTGCAATGTGATTCTTAAATACAGGCTTAGATCTGATGACCTCAGAGGAAGATTACATCTGAACAGTATAGGGAGATGCTTGCAGAATAGTAGATTTCGATAGTAAGGCCACATTGAAAGAATGGATGAGAGTGCTTGAGTTAGTAAATGTAGAACAGTTGAGATAGCAGGGTCAATCCACAGAGGAAGGCCAAGTGAAACATGGATGTGTAATGTGAGTTTAAAGACAGGTTTTAGATCTGATGACTTCAGAGGAATATTAAATCTGAACAGTGTGGGCAGAACAGTAGATTTCGATAGTAAGGCCACATTGAAAGAATTGATGAGAGTGCTTGAGTTATAAATGTAGAACAGTTGAGATAGCAGGATCAGTTCACAGAGGAAGGCCAAGTAAAACATTGATGGAAGTGATAAAGATGGATTTTAGAGAGGTTTTTATTTATCTCTCTTTACATCACTATGCTTCGGACGCATGACTGATAGACTCTTCCCTTGGTAGACAACAGTAATACTCTGCTGGTTAGTAATGGTAGAATTTTCCTGAACATACTCCATCCACTTCTAACTCTTGCAATCATGCCAGCACCAGCTCCTCTCTGTGCTTTAAATAGTATCATGTAGATCAGGGGCGGGCAACCTCTGGTCCGCGGGCCATATCCGGCCCACGAAAGCTTAGTGTCCGGCCCGCCACCCTGCTATGCTTGATTATTGCAATCCGGCCCGCGGTCCTCCCAGTAAAACTCATATCATTTTGTGACATAGACGTAAAAGTAGGTTTCGATTAAGATTTACAGTGGGATGAAAATGTATAAATATCAGCGAGTGTATATTTCATTTTTCTTTAACTATTAATTTCAAATCCTTGGCCTGAGATAAAAATAGAAGAAGAGAAAGAGAGAGGCAAAGAGGAAACGAGAGACGAGGAAAAGGCATGAATCAGATAACCTATGTGAGGTGTGTCAAAACGAATGCTACTTTCCCCCGTCATTATTTTTATGATTCCAAAATGGCTCTTCGTCGGCGCCTTTTATAACATCACATACAGAAGTCTCCTGAGAAAAAATATCAGATTTGTAGAGTATTCAATGTAATTTTTGTACAATTTATTCATGTAAACAAAATATAGTAATTCTGAGATTTCGTTTTTCACTCCGGCCCGCGATCTCCTTCCAAAAGTCTCATCTGGCCCTCACTCTGAAAAGGTTGCCCGCCCCTGATGTAGATAATAACACTTTTGAACAACCTCAATAGCCTCGCCATCCAAATATACTTTCTCCACATTTGAGTTCTCATCAGTCTCCATTGTATTAAACTTCTTGCCTACAAACTAGTTATCATCTCTCAACCTACCTGTTCTTCTCTACCCCAATGCTTCCAAATTCCACAAAAAAAATGAGTTGCTCCCATTTCCCTTTCCACAGACTGAGCAGGGGAACTTTCCTCTTTCGGGGAGCTCTCCAACACTACAACCACTGACTGTCACTTTGGTCTTGGTAACATTCACTTTCAGACCTTTACTTTCCGTAGCTTTCCTCCAAGTCTTTAACTTAACAAGTAAACCTCCCATTGCTTCACGGGTGAAGCACTAAATCATCAACATACAGCACCTCTTACGGACAACCCATACAAGACAACGCTTCTAAGACACAAATGGAAAGTAATGGACTCTGTACAGATCTCTGATGTAGTCTCACTTTCACATTAAAGCTGTAACTAAATGTGATGTTAATTCTTACTTTCTAACACTACAATCACTGATCATCACTTTGGTCTTAATAACATTCTCTCTAAGACCTTTACTTTCCATAGTATTCCGCAAGTCTTTAACTTAACAAGTAGGTGTTCGATCGTTCCACAGGTAATACAGCATACAGCATCTCTTCTGGACAAATTATAAAAGTAACATGCCAGTACAGACCCTTCCATTGATCGACACTAGTAACGATCTGCTGGTTAGTCAAGGCAGAAGTTCACTGGACTTACTCCATCCACTTCTAACTCTTGCAATCACACTAGCACCTGCTGACGGACAACCCATACAAAACTCTTGACAACGCTTCTAAGACACAAATGGAAAGTAATGGACTCTGTACAGATCTCTGATGTAGTCCCACTTTCACATTAAAGCTGTAACTAAATGTGATGTTAATTCTTACTTTCTAACACTACAATCACTGATCATCACTTTGGTCTTAATAACATTCTCTCTAAGACCTTTACTTTCCATAGTATTCCGCAAGTCTTTAACTTAACAAGTAGGTGTTCGATCGTTCCACAGGTAATACAGCATACAGCATCTCTTCTGGACAAATTATAAAAGTAACATGCCAGTACAGACCCTTCCATTGATCGACACTAGTAACGATCTGCTGGTTAGTCAAGGCAGAAGTTCACTGGACTTACTCCATCCACTTCTAACTCTTGCAATCACACTAGCACCTGCTCCACCCTGTGCTCCAATGGTATTACCAAGGTAACAAAACTTCTCGACAATCTCAATAGCTTCGCCATCGAGATATATTTTATCCACATCTGAGTTTTCATCCATTTCCATTGTCTTACACTTCTTGCATATAAACTAGTTAACCTCTCTTAACCTACTAGTAATTCCACTGCGCTTCTTGTGTACGCAATGCTTACAAGTACCACAAAAGATTGAATTAGACCCGACTGTCTTTCCACAAACTGAGCAGGGGAACTTTCCTCTTTCGGTGAGCTCTCCAACACTACAACCACTGATCGTCACTTTGGTCTTGATAACATTCACTTTCAGACCTTTACTTTCCGTAGCTTTCCTCCAAGTCTTTAACTTAACAAGTAAACCTCCCATTGCTTCACGGGTGAAGCACTAAATCATCAACATACCGCATCTCTTACGGACAACCCATACAAGACAACGCTTCTAAGACACAAATGGAAAGTAATGGACTCTGTACAGATCTCTGATGTAGTCTCACTTTCACATTAAAGCTGTAACTAAACGTGCTGTTAATTCTAATATGACTTTGAGTATTTCTGTACATTGTTTGAACAACCTTGACCAATCACTCTTTTCCCTAATTTACGCAATGTTCACCAGAGAACATCTCTTGGCACGAGATACTTGCATTTGTCTCAGGATAAATATAAAATAAGATATAGTATCCACAAAGATGTGTTTAACTGTCTCTACAGCTCATCAGTGTGGCTAGACATAGCAAAATTTTAAATCAGGACCCCAACGGCTGGCATCCAGTGCTCAATGGATGTCATATATATATATATGATGATGATGATGGACTCTCCCGTCGATTACGACGTATGAGGTTCCAACAACTTTCATTTGTGCTTAGATCGTTTATAACACCTGAGATATATATATCCATTCCAAACATTCTGTACTTGTGTGATGTTTTCTTCAGACAATCATCCTGAGGAAGTCTTATAATAAAGACGAAACGTTGGTGAATTCATACATAATATTTTTTGGTTTTCCTTTTTCAATTTATATATATATATGTATATATGCATGCTGATTTTTTGTTATAGTTTTGGCGATAGTCGACCAATGTTTACCGGTGCGTTTAAAAAAATTATTTTTCACTACCTTGAGCGGTTTGTTTATTTTTAAGCAGATGGCCGCATTTTTAATTCACCCTTAATCAGACGTGTCATCAATTTTTGTATATATAGATTTTTTTATTAATTAATTTATAAATTAATTTTTAAATTAATTAAAAAAAAATCTGTATACAAAAATTAATTTATGAGTGAATTAAAAAAAAAAAACTAAGATTCTGATTCGGAGTATTGAAAGGATCTACAAAAGGATATCCAGACATAAATTGTCTGTTATATTCAAATATATATCTATCTATATATATATATATACACTAGCGCCATAGCCAAACACTTAACTAACAACCACTCCTGTCCCCGATCGGAATTCAGAAAACTCTTAGTAGAAAATACCCAAATCTTAGAAATTAGTACTAACAAACAAAAACTCCATATATTAGAAGCCCTATATATATAAAAACCAAAAAAAACCTAATTGATAGAATAAACTTTAATATTAGTAATAATATTCTAAAATGTTTATAGCTCCAATATAGTTTCGTACTTAGTACATAATTCCCGCAAAAAACCTTCTATAAATACTAACACATGGTCTATACCTGATTAACCTCATTCCCCTGAAGATGGACCCGGTTGGATCCGAAAGTACTTGGTAGACAGATGCAAATTATGGCAAATTCATCAGCCAATTCCCATCCGACACTAAGATCCTAATTCGGACTATTGAAAGGATCTACAAAAGGATATCTAGACACGAGTTGTCTATTATATTCAACAATACTTGCCTGAAAGAGAAGATGCTGCCCAGATATTCATATATATATACATATATATATATATATATTACTATTACATGAATATACACTGATATTATAAGATAATATATTACGTATTTCGACCCCGGTTTAGGTCCCTTGTTTGTCTAGCAACACTGAAGAGCTGTGATACAGCGAAACAGTCTGTCTATGGGTGGGGATGAGCCAGATACATCACATGAATTCTTCATTTGACATATATACATATCTAATGAGAGAGATAATGAGAGAGAGAGAGGGAGGGAGAGATAATGAGAGGGAGGGAGAGATAATGAGAGAGATATGTCACATAAAGCTATTTCTTTCCTTTGTTTTTCTTCATTTTACATATATATATATATATATATATATAATTATTAATGACAATATATGTATTAGCATATACTATCAGTGCCCTTTTACTTTGCAGTCTCCTTAAAAGATTCAGCTCGATGATTGTCAATTAGTGACAACAGAGCAAATATAATTCAGTTCATATTATATTCCAATAACGATGGTTTTATTTTATTATTTTTATTTTTTCACATTTCCAAAAAAACATAATATTTCTGTGAGATATATTTTTTTTTACGGTCCGTTTCATTTGTCTTGTGCCAAACAACGTTTACATCTCACAGAAATGTTATGTTTTTTTGGAAATGTTAAAAAATAAAAATAATGAAATAAAACCATGGTTATTGGAATATAATATGAACTGACATATATGTGTATATATATATATATATACAAGGTGAGCCAAAAGTTGACATTATGGGTTCTCTTAACAATCTGAAAAAAAAAAAGAAAACAGATTAAATTAAAATTACAACACAATTATACAATTTTAATTATACATAACATTAATAACACAAATAACATAGTTATAACAAAGTTATAATAAATAATTGCATTAATATAACTGATACATTAACCTATTCCAAATGCTGTCCACCTACTTTTGGCTCACCCTATATATGAGAGAGAGAGATATTGAGAGAGAATGTCACATGAAGCTATTTCTTTCTTTTGTTAATTTAGTTGTCAAATTGGTGATTCTTTTTCTTTTATTTCATTTTTTTTTTACGGTGTAATGAATTTGTATACAAGTCGATTCAGAGCTTTTCTGTTTTTTGGATACACAGAGAATCTCTCAAGAATATATATATATATATATATATATATATATATATATATATATATATATATATTGACCTAAAAGAGGAATTTTTCTCCACTTTTATGCTTTTTCTGTGTTTTTTTTTTTCTGCGTCGCTTGAACGCCAAAATTAGTCAAATTTCTGCAACAATACCCTTAACTAACTGCTGCCGCTGCGGCCGTAAAAATATTCTTTGATTCATTTCAAGCTTTTCCAATGCTTTCATCTCACATGTATTTTTTACTCTCCCCCTTTTAAAGTTTTTATTCCATTTCTCCTCTTGGTGTGTGAAAAGAAAAAAAATGTCTTATTTTATTGTTATTTCCACTGGAATAGTTCCGAAGATGGCATTGGGTGGCAAATTATTCAAGAAATGTTTGAGAGGCTGCAAAACAAGAAAAGGAAAAAAAGTTGGGCTTATTTTCTTATTTGTCAAATAGTTCTATATTATTTGAATACGTTACATTCTATCGCTCTATGTATAAGCTATCACACAACTTTTTATTGAACATTCTTCATTCAATGGTCTCTTGCCATTACTAACAAGCAGAGTGTTTCCGCTGGTGACATAGGGAAGAGTCTATCAGGCATGTGTATGTAGTATGATATATGGAAGTGAAAAACAGGAGACTTTGTTGGTTTGGTCACATTGAAAGAATGGTTGAGAGTTCTTAGGTTCGTAGATGTAGCAGTGTTGAGGTAGCAAGATGAAACTAGTCCATGTTCAAGAAGTGTAAGACATTGGAGACAGATGAGAACTCAGATGTGGAGAAAGTATATTTGGATGGTAAGGTTATGTAGGTTGTTCAGAAGTTTTGTTGCATTTGTGATACCATTGAAGCACAGGGAGGAGCTGGTGTTTGTGTGATTGCATAATAAAGGGGTGTGGGGAGTATGTTCAGCTAACTTCTGTCATTACTAACCAGCAGAGAGTTATCATTATGCACAAAGAGAAGAGTCTATCAGGCATGTGTATGTAGTATGATAATATATGGAAGTGAAACTTTGCCACTTTTCCATTTTGATTTTTTATATATTCTTTCTAATTTTATCCGTATATCAATCTTATACATGTTCAAAAAGTGTGAGAAAATGGAGACGGATGAGAACTCAGATGTGGAGAAAGTATATTTGGATGGTACGGTTATTGAGGTTGTTCAGAAGTTTTGTTATATTTGTGATACCATTGGAGCACAGGGAGGAGCGGGTGCTAGTGTGATTGCAAGAATTATGAGTGGATGGAGTAGCTTCAGGGAACTTCTGCCATGACTAACCAGCAGAGCATTACCACTGACTAAAGGAACAATCTATCAGGCATGTGTATGTAATGTGATTATTTATGAAAGTTAAATCTTGCCAATGAGGGTTGAGGACATGCGTTGCATGGAGGAAATGATATGAGATGATACGATGGACATGTAATGTGAGCCTTAAAAATAGGCTTAGATTGAATGACCTCAAAATTGATGAGTTCTTGAATTAATAGATGTAGAACAGTTGAAGTACCAGCTTCGGTTCAAAGGGGAATTTCAAGAGAAGCATGGGAGGAAGTGACAAAAGTAGGCTTGAGGGAAAAAGCGATAAATAAAGGCCTGGTCAGAGATGGGTTAGTTTGGAAGTCAAAATGAATATTTTGAATTTTAGAGAAATGACTATTTATTAATCTGTTGACGTTGCCTTTGTTTCTGTTAGCGGTGGATTGACATAATTTACAATCGATCTTAAGTCATTTCTTTACACATGCTGTTCGCTCAAAAGCTTCCCATGAACTGTCTAACCTCTCTCGCTCCCTCTCTCTGCAAGTCATATGATGTCATGTCTGCTTCTAGCTACAGCAGGTTGCAGTGTCATTTGAGTGCATGCTCGATAACCCCAGTTTCCTGTGTACATGACAATGAATTCAAATCACCAGATCTATACTAGCAAACGTTTCCGTTACTATTTAACAATAGTTTCTGAGCAGATACACGTTTGCCTTGTAATTTTGTGTTTAGCTCAGTTAGTTGTTGCATTAGGCTCACAGAAAATGCACGTTAGCCTTGTAGTTTTGTGTTTAGCTCAGTTAGTTGTTGCATTAGGCTCACAGAAAATGCACTTTAGCCTTGTAGTTTTGTGTTTAGCTCAGTTAGTAGTTGCATTAGGCTCACAGAAAATGCACTTTAGCCTTGTAGTTTTGTGTTTAGCTCAGTTAGTAGTTGCATTAGGCTCACAGAAAATGCACGTTATCCTTGTAGTTTTGTGTTTAGCTCAGTTAGTTGTTGCATTAGGCTCACAGAAAATGCACGTTAGCCTTGTAGTTTTATGTTTAGCTCAGTTAGTAGTTGCATTAGGCTCACAGAAAATGCACTTTAGCCTTGTACTTTTGTGTTTAGCTCAGTTAGTTATTGCATTAGGCTCACAGAAAATGCACGTTAGCCTTGTAGTTTTGTGTTTAGCTCAGTTGTTGCATTAGGCTCACAGAAAATGCACGTTAGCCTTGTAGTTTTGTGTTTAGCTTAGTTATTGCATTAGGCTCACAGAAAATGCACGTTAGCCTTGTAGTTTTGTGTTTAGCTCAGTTAGTTGTTGCATTTGGCTCACAGAAAATGCACTTTAGCCTTGTAGTTTTGTGTTTAGCTTAGTTAGTTATTGCATTAGGCTCACAGAAAATGCACGTTAGCCTTGTAGTTTTGTGTTTAGCTCAGTTAGTTATTGCATTAGGCTCACAGAAAATGCACGTTAGCCTTGTAGTTTTGTGTTTAGCTCAGTTAGTTGTTGCATTAGGCTCACAGAAAATGCACTTTAGCCTTGTAGTTCTGTGTTTAGCTTAGTTAGTTATTGCATTAGGCTCACAGAAAATGCACGTTAGCCTTGTAGTTTTGTGTTTAGCTCAGTTAGTTGTTGCATTAGGCTCACAGAAAATGCACGTTAGCCTTGTAGTGTTGTGTTTAGCTCAGTTGTTGCATTAGGCTCACAGAAAATGTAAAATATTATTGGGAGATGTGTGCAGAGCAGTAGATTTCAATGGTAAGGACACATTGAAAGAATGAATGAGAGTGCTTGAGTTATAAATGTAGAACAGTTGAGATAGCAGGGTCAGTAAAACATTAGTGAAAATGATAAAGATGGATTTGTAGAGAGGTCTTTATTTATTCCTCTTCAAGTCACCTCATCTTAAAATTGAGACGAAAATGAATGACTTTACTTTTAAATTCTCACTCTAGATTTTAACATCGTAACCACTTATTCAGATGTGGTAATCGATGGAAATGAAACCTGGCAGTGAAGGTTGAGGATATATGTTGCATGGAGAGAACTGATATGAGAGTGATTCCATGGATGTGTAATATGATTCTTAAAGACAGGCTTAGATCTGATGAACTTGGAGGAAGATTAAATCTGGACAGTATAGAGAGATGTGTGCAGAACAGGAGACTTCGATGGTATGGTCGCGTTGGAAGAATGGATGGGAGTTATTGGGTTAGTAAATGTAGAACAGTTAAGGTGGCATGTCCAGTTCACAGGGGAAGGTCAAGGAAAACATTAGAGGAATTGATAAAAATAGAATTAAAAGAAAGAGGAATGAATAAAGACCTGGTCGGAGCGCTTTCTTGGCCTTTTGTCCAAGATCAAAGTGTAGTATCTGTTCCGATGGATACTGCACCCCATACTGGTATTTTCTTGGCCTTCGGGTCTTGATTTACGCCGGTCAATGGGTCTGTCCTGTGCAGTTCTGGGAGGTTAACCCTCTCCTAGGCTTTGCGTCCCCTCTTTGGGGAGGAGTAAGTTTATTGCTTACTGTCTGAGGCGCCCTGCCCAGGCAATTTTTGAAGAAACTCTGTACTCTTCCTCTAGAGTGCAAATTCCCACTTTCCGACCTTGTGTCACATTCTACTTTGTT
Source organism: Sepiola atlantica (assembly GCA_963556195.1). Taxonomy (NCBI): domain Eukaryota; kingdom Metazoa; phylum Mollusca; class Cephalopoda; order Sepiida; family Sepiolidae; genus Sepiola; species Sepiola atlantica. The sequence goes on along the minus strand of OY744541.1, from coordinate 19,965,205 downwards.
TAGGAGTTTAGTTTGGAAATTACTTTATTAAAGCCGTCATAGTATAGACTTCCAAACTTATCTCTGGCCAGGTCTTTATTTATCATTCTTTCTCTAAAATCCATCATTATCTTATCACTTTCCCCCCATGTTTTCCTTGGCCTAACCATATCAACTGACTCTGCTACCTCAACTGTTCTACATCTACTAACCCAAGAACTCTCATCTATTCTTTCAACGTGGCCATACCTTTGAAATCTCTTTTTCTGCACACACCTCTCTATAGTGTACAGGTTTAATCTTCCTCTGAGGTCATCAGATCCAAGCCTGTCTTTAAGACTCACATTACAGATCCATCTGATCATTCTCATATCATTCTGCTCCATGCAATACATCTCCTCAACGCTCACTGGCCAGGTTTAACTTCCAGACATCATCACACTGCGTACACATGCCTGACGGACGGACTCCTTTTGGTTAACAGTCGTAACGCTCTGCTGGTTAGTAATGGCAGAAGTTCCCTGAAGTTACTCTATCCACTCCTACCTCTTGCAATAACACGGGCACCTGCTCCTCTCTGTGCTCTAAAGCAGGTATAAGATTGATATAAGGATAAAATTTGAGAGAATACATAGAAAAAAATCAAATGGAAAAGTGGATTAACCACAAAATATCAAAGACAAAATCACGTCTGAAAACCATCAGTAGACGAATATCTCATTTCTTCTTTTACAGATACCAAATCTACATTAGTAATATATATCTATAATATAAGTTCTTCTTCTTCATTGGATTTATTTTTCAACAGGCCTTTGATTAGTCCTCTATATAAGGATGAGGCCTGCCTGTCAGTCTTGATCGAAGTCTTCCACTCCAGGCTCGGCGGTCGCGAGGATCTAAGTTTGTAATCCCTAGGGCTGCACAGTCACATTTACACAGCTCATACCAAGAAAGCCTCGGTCTTCCAGCTTGTAGACTTGATGAGATGGACATGTTTCTGACCCAGGAGATCCAGCTGGAGCTTCGCTCAACATGGCCACACCATCAAATCCTGCCCAGTTTAAGAACATCAGTTATTTCCCGTATATACCAAGCCTAGAGAGAAGAGTCTCGAAGAGTCGTCTTCCGGCCTGACATGACAGATCCATCTAATCATGGCCCTTTCGTTACGCTGCAGTCTCTTGAGAGTGCTCGCCGATGCAGCCCATGTTTCAGAGCCATAAAGCATAACCTTCCTCACACAGCTGGTGCACACCTGTGCTCACACCTGTGCTCAAGTTGTGATGCCAGATGCTTATTTGTTAAGTTGGGCAGGAGTTCTCTAAAGCCCCTCCAGGCAGACATGCTTCGGACAATAGCAGCAGTCTTACAACCATCATCGGCCGAAAGGCAGTCACCCATGTACCAGAACTCAGCTGCAGCTTCCATATATGTTTGAATCGACCATGTTGTATTAGTAGCTGAGCTAAACTAACTCATTCATTCAATTTTTATGAATCAGATGATTCAATTGTTGGCATTGGTTTCCCTGATATTTTTCTACTTAATTCTTTCTTGTAAGACATCAGATATTTACAAGAGGGACCATGTGAAGGTTGCTAGCATCCTAAGTGACAGTGTTTGTGCTGCAAATGTCTTACAAGGAGGAACCAAAGATTGGAGCTCAGTCGAACACATTCCATGGAAATAACGATAGAGCAGAGAGAGACTAGCAACGTTTCTTCTGTGAGAAAGGGGTTGCAGGGAAGAGAAAAGATTACTACCCACCAGACTTCAGTTTTTATTCATAATTTTATTCGTTTTCATCTTTTTATATATTTAAAGGAACCTTTTCCGTTCCTTTTCCCTGAATAACTCGTATTCAACTGGTTACATTCAGATTTCAGTTCTCACCGTGACCATACGAAGACAACACAGCCGAGCCCTAAGCCGAAAGCAACGTAGCAATCTGAGAAGTCCCGCTTTTTTCTTTTTCACACCTTGAAAAAGGTATGAATAAATAGTTATCATTTTTTGAAATTTCTTTCTCGTTTATATATATATATATATATATATATATATATATGATGTACAAACATAATTTAATCTATTGTCATCTTTCATATTTTGTTATTGTAAAGAAAAAGAAACAAACTTGACAATACAATAAATTGTTTGTTTTTTTGATAACAAAAACGTGACGCAAAATAAGATGATGATTAATAAATAATAAAGGCTGGTTTTTTTATACGAGAAAATTGTTAAGGTTTTTTTTTCTGAGTTTTATTTTTATTCTAGTGTGAATGAATAAGAATATCAAAGTTTTTTCTTTAGGAATACTCTTACAAAAATGGAGAAAAATCAGGTGTAATCTCTGTCTCTCGATTGCCACCTATCTCTCTCTCTCTCTCTCGATTTCCACCTATCTCTCTCTCTCTCTCTCTCGATTGCCACCTATCTCTCTCTCTCTCTCTCTCTCGATTGCCACCTATCTCTCTGTCTTTCTCGATTGTCACCTATCTCTCTCTCTCTCTCGATTGCCACCTCTCTCTCTCTCTCGATTGCCACCTCTCTCTCTCTCGATTGCCACCTCTCTCTCTCTCTTTCTCTCTCTCGATTGCCACCCCTCTCTCTCTCGATTGCCACCTATCTCTCTTTCTCTCTCTCTCTCTCGATTGCCACCCTCCCTCTCTCTCTCTTGATTGCCACCTATCTCTCTCTCTCTTTCTCTTTCGATTGCCACCTATCTCTCTCTCTCTATCTCTCGATTGCCACCCCCTCTCTCTTCTCTCGATTGCCACCTCTCTCTCTCTCTATAATTCATGTGCAAACTTTAGCAACTGCTTCATCAATATAATAGAGAAGAAAAAGAAGGTTCTCTTATATCTTATAGAGAACGCACCGCGTCTCTGTAACTTTGCATCTCATTTTTTCAATATGTCTAAAGTTAAATATGATAATTTTTTCTCTAGTACTTAAACTTCAGGGTTATACTTTTCTTTATTAGTTTAGTCATTTTCTTTGTGTGCCTTCATAACTTATTATTACTAAAATCATGGCCCCCCCCTGGGCACAAATTCTAGTATATATGAAATTGTTCTGCTACTCTTATAGAGAACACACTGCGTTTCCGTGACTTTGCGTCGTCAACGTTCGGGCAGGTCCTGGAAACGCCTTAGAGTTGATGAAACTATTAACCAATCAGATTGCAACAGGCATTAATTAGACAATCAGGTTCCAAGCAAGCAGACGATAATTTTTGGAAGAAATTAATTTCTACATTAAAAAAACAAAAACAAATTTCTATGATCTGTGTCAGCGTGTTGAATCTCTCTCTTCTTTCTGTGAATCTGATGATTCTGGTGTTGGCATTAGTTTTCCCGATGTTTTTCTGTTTAGAAATCCTTCAGGAAAGACATCGGGTACTTACGGGAAGGACCACGAGAAGGTTGCCAACATCCCTAAGTGAAAGTGGTACAGTGGAACCGACTGGATTCGAACTTGGAACACCTAGGTCTTCAGCCGTGTCGTTATCCACTTAACCACCGTCACCTCCTGTTGAATCTCCCGAAGGACTCATTGAGTTCTGTCAGCAACGGCCACTTCTAGCGAAAGACTAACCTTAACCCTAAACCCTAACCCTAACCTAGAAAATGTTAAAAAAAAAAAAAAAAAACATTGGAAAAAAAAAAATGAATTAGTTAAAAACAGGTTTCGTTGTTTGTCATATAAAAAAAAATCATCTTTTTAACTTTTCGGTGCACAAAAAAAAACATTTTATTTAAAAACATTTGATTAATAATGGTTCTTTTGACAAAAAAAAAATCTAATTAATAACAGTTGTTTAGATATGGTTTGTTCGTTCTTTATTTTTTATATATGTATTTTACTTTGATTTTCTTTGTCTGAATTTATCGTCTGCCAGTCTTCAATTTATCGTTTGGTAGTTTTCGCCTCGTAAACTCCCGGGCACTTCCGAGACCTGGCCGAATGTTGCTGACGCGAAGTCACGGAAACGCAGTACCGAAAAAGAAAGGAAGAAAGAAAATGGAATCTTGTTTGCGTGCTTTGAATCATTTAGCTTATTCGGCCTACTGTTCTCCTCTTGTATGTTATTCTCAACGTTCTGATCGATGTAACCTTTGACCTTCCTCAGGTGCATCTGGTCAAATTCGAGAATAGTCATGTCGAACTTAGGAATCTGTCCACAAGGACCCGTGCCGTGCTAAGTAATATTTTCACACCTTTTAACATATAAATATTTTTTTGATTTGTATCATTTGGATTTATTCGGACTACTTTTCTTATCTTGGATGTTATTTTAACAACGTTTCGGCCGATGTAACCACCCACTTACTCTAGCTGCGTCATGTCAAATTCAGGAATCTGTACGGAACTTTAAACAGAACCTTTTCGTTAATCCACATGGTTAACTTGCTCGTGTTCCATCAGCTATGACCCAGTAAAAGTCCTGAGTAATTTGTAATTGTATTCTTATTATTGCCTTTGTTGAGGATTGAACCTTCAACCTCCAGAAGACTGTAACTTAAAACGTATTATTACTTAGCACTTTTATCCGTGACACCACGGGTTCTTGGATTAAATAAAGTATTCCATTAAAAATTCTGTACAGATTTCAGAGTTTGGCAAGACACGCCTAAAGAAGGTTGGAGGTTACATCAGCCGAAACGTTGTGAGAATAGCATCCAAGATGACAACAGTAGTCCGAATAATCCAAATTATCCATCCTCATTTAAAAAATTTTGAAGCGTAACGGAAAATTGGATATTCAGGTTAAAATAAAGTGTTAAAAATGATCTGTACGTAGTGGAGCACAGGGAGGAGCTGGTGCTAGTGTGATTGCAAGAGTTAGAAGTGGATGGAGTAAAGCGTCTAATGTTACTGGTATGTGAAGAACAGATACTACACTTTGATCTTAGCTAAAAGGCCAAGGAAATATAAAAATAATTATTAGAAATTTAAGAAAGCCAAAAACGATGTTTTATTTTTCTTTAAAATAAATTATTTATTTAAGCGTAATAGGCCCTTTTCAAGGAATTTTTTTTTTTTTACTACTTTTCTTCGTAGGTATAAAAATTCATCGAGGTGTTGTTACGGATGGTCTTAATGTCTGTTCCAGTACTCCATGTGGTTACATGATAAGGTTAATGAAATAATATATTGCCACATTTTGAAATATCGTTTCGTATTTGAATTATTATTAGAAATTTTTAAAAAGCCAAAAACGATATGTTTTTTTCTTTAGAATAAATAATTTATTTACCTTAAAGATATGAACAAAAAGTCCTTTCTTTGGCCTTTTGGCTGAGATCAAAGTGTAGTATCTGTTCTGATAGATGCTACAAGTGTAGTATCTGTTCCGATGGATACTGCACCCCATAGATTGGTATTGTCTTGGCCTTCAGGGCTTGATTTACGCCGGTCTATGGGTCTGTCCTGTGCAGTTCTAGGAGGTGCACCTTCCCAGGCTTCGCCTCCCCTCTTTGGGGAGGAGTAAGTTTATTGCTTACTGCCTGAGGCGCCCCTACCGGGAATGCCGAAAGGGCTGCCCAGGCAATATTTAAACCCCACTTTCCCGACCCGACCTTGGGTCACATCTTACTTGTGGGAGTAAGATAAAAACTGGCCTTGTGCCTAACTCCTGGAAAGGAGTAAATCAATACAAGTGTAGTATCTGTTATGATAGATGCTACAAGTGTAGTATCTGTTCTGATGCTACAAGTGTAGTATCTGTTATGATAGATGCTACAAGTGTAGTATCTGTTCTGATGCTACAAGTGTAGTATCTGTTCTGATGCTACAAGTGTAGTATCTGTTATTATAGATGCTACAAGTGTAGTATCTGTTCTGATGCTACAAGTGTAGTATCTGTTCTGATGCTACAAGTGTAGTATCTGTTATGATGCTACAAGTGTAGTATCTGTTATGATGCTACAAGTGTAGTATCTGTTCTGATGCTACAAGTGTAGTATCTGTTCTGATGCTACAAGTGTAGTATCTGTTCTGATGCTACAAGTGTAGTATCTGTTATTATAGATGCTACAAGTGTAGTATCTGTTCTGATGCTACAAGTGTAGTATCTGTTCTGATGCTACAAGTGTAGTATCTGTTATTATAGATGCTACAAGTGTAGTATCTGTTCTGATGCTACAAGTGTAGTATCTGTTCTGATGCTACAAGTGTAGTATCTGTTCTGATGCTACAAGTGTAGTATCTGTTCTGATGCTACAAGTGTAGTATCTGTTATGATGCTACAAGTGTAGTATCTGTTATTATAGATGCTACAAGTGTAGTATCTGTTCTGATGCTACAAGTGTAGTATCTGTTATTATAGATGCTACAAGTGTAGTATCTGTTCTGATGCTACAAGTGTAGTATCTGTTATTATAGATGCTACAAGTGTAGTAGCTGTTCTGATGCTACAAGTGTAGTATCTGTTCTGATGCTACAAGTGTAGTATCTGTTCTGATGCTACAAGTGTAGTATCTGTTATTATAGATGCTACAAGTGTAGTATCTGTTCTGATGCTACAAGTGTAGTATCTGTTCTGATGCTACAAGTGTAGTATCTGTTCTGATGCTACAAGTGTAGTATCTGTTCTGATGCTACAAGTGTAGTATCTGTTCTGATGCTACAAGTGTAGTATCTGTTCTGATGCTACAAGTGTAGTATCTGTTATTATAGATGCTACAAGTGTAGTATCTGTTCTGATGCTACAAGTGTAGTATCTGTTATTATAGATGCTACAAGTGTAGTATCTGTTATTATAGATGCTACAAGTGTAGTATCTGTTATTATAGATGCTACAAGTGTAGTATCTGTTATGATGCTACAAGTGTAGTATCTGTTATGATGCTACAAGTGTAGTATCTGTTATTATAGATGCTACAAGTGTAGTATCTGTTCTGATGCTACAAGTGTAGTATCTGTTATTATAGATGCTACAAGTGTAGTATCTGTTCTGATGCTACAAGTGTAGTATCTGTTCTGATGCTACAAGTGTAGTATCTGTTATTATAGATGCTACAAGTGTAGTATCTGTTCTGATGCTACAAGTGTAGTATCTGTTATTATAGATGCTACAAGTGTAGTATCTGTTCTGATGCTACAAGTGTAGTATCTGTTCTGATGCTACAAGTGTAGTATCTGTTATTATAGATGCTACAAGTGTAGTATCTGTTATTATAGATGCTACAAGTGTAGTATCTGTTATTATAGATGCTACAAGTGTAGTATCTGTTCTGATGCTACAAGTGTAGTATCTGTTCTGATGCTACAAGTGTAGTATCTGTTCTTATGCTACAAGTGTAGTATCTGTTCTGATGCTACAAGTGTAGTATCTGTTATTATAGATGCTACAAGTGTAGTATCTGTTCTGATGCTACAAGTGTAGTATCTGTTCTGATGCTACAAGTGTAGTATCTGTTATTATAGATGCTACAAGTGTAGTATCTGTTATTATAGATGCTACAAGTGTAGTATCTGTTCTGATGCTACAAGTGTAGTATCTGTTCTGATGCTACAAGTGTAGTATCTGTTATTATAGATGCTACAAGTGTAGTATCTGTTCTGATGCTACAAGTGTAGTATCTGTTCTGATGCTACAAGTGTAGTATCTGTTATTATAGATGCTACAAGTGTAGTATCTGTTCTGATGCTACAAGTGTAGTATCTGTTATTATAGATGCTACAAGTGTAGTATCTGTTCTGATGCTACAAGTGTAGTATCTGTTCTGATGCTACAAGTGTAGTATCTGTTCTGATGCTACAAGTGTAGTATCTGTTCTGATGCTACAAGTGTAGTATCTGTTCTGATGCTACAAGTGTAGTATCTGTTCTGATGCTACAAGTGTAGTATCTGTTATGATGCTACAAGTGTAGTATCTGTTCTGATGCTACAAGTGTAGTATCTGTTCTGATGCTACAAGTGTAGTATCTGTTCTGATGCTACAAGTGTAGTATCTGTTCTGATGCTACAAGTGTAGTATCTGTTCTGATGCTACAAGTGTAGTATCTGTTATGATGCTACAAGTGTAGTATCTGTTATGATGCTACAAGTGTAGTATCTGTTATTATAGATGCTACAAGTGTAGTATCTGTTCTGATGCTACAAGTGTAGTATCTGTTATTATAGATGCTACAAGTGTAGTATCTGTTCTGATGCTACAAGTGTAGTATCTGTTCTGATGCTACAAGTGTAGTATCTGTTCTGATGCTACAAGTGTAGTATCTGTTCTGATGCTACAAGTGTAGTATCTGTTCTGATGCTACAAGTGTAGTATCTGTTCTGATGCTACAAGTGTAGTATCTGTTCTGATGCTACAAGTGTAGTATCTGTTATTATAGATGCTACAAGTGTAGTATCTGTTATTATAGATGCTACAAGTGTAGTATCTGTTCTGATGCTACAAGTGTAGTATCTGTTCTGATGCTACAAGTGTAGTATCTGTTATTATAGATGCTACAAGTGTAGTATCTGTTCTGATGCTACAAGTGTAGTATCTGTTCTGATGCTACAAGTGTAGTATCTGTTCTGATGCTACAAGTGTAGTATCTGTTCTGATGCTACAAGTGTAGTATCTGTTCTGATGCTACAAGTGTAGTATCTGTTATGATGCTACAAGTGTAGTATCTGTTCTGATGCTACAAGTGTAGTATCTGTTCTGATGCTACAAGTGTAGTATCTGTTCTGATGCTACAAGTGTAGTATCTGTTCTGATGCTACAAGTGTAGTATCTGTTCTGATGCTACAAGTGTAGTATCTGTTCTGATGCTACAAGTGTAGTATCTGTTATTATAGATGCTACAAGTGTAGTATCTGTTCTGATGCTACAAGTGTAGTATCTGTTATGATGCTACAAGTGTAGTATCTGTTATGATGCTACAAGTGTAGTATCTGTTCTGATGCTACAAGTGTAGTATCTGTTATTATAGATGCTACAAGTGTAGTATCTGTTCTGATGCTACAAGTGTAGTATCTGTTCTGATGCTACAAGTGTAGTATCTGTTCTGATGCTACAAGTGTAGTATCTGTTCTGATGCTACAAGTGTAGTATCTGTTCTGATGCTACAAGTGTAGTATCTGTTATGATGCTACAAGTGTAGTATCTGTTATGATGCTACAAGTGTAGTATCTGTTATGATGCTACAAGTGTAGTATCTGTTCTGATGCTACAAGTGTAGTATCTGTTATTATAGATGCTACAAGTGTAGTATCTGTTCTGATGCTACAAGTGTAGTATCTGTTCTGATGCTACAAGTGTAGTATCTGTTCTGATGCTACAAGTGTAGTATCTGTTATGATGCTACAAGTGTAGTATCTGTTATTATAGATGCTACAAGTGTAGTATCTGTTATGATGCTACAAGTGTAGTATCTGTTATGATGCTACAAGTGTAGTATCTGTTATGATGCTACAAGTGTAGTATCTGTTCTGATGCTACAAGTGTAGTATCTGTTCTGATGCTACAAGTGTAGTATCTGTTCTGATGCTACAAGTGTAGTATCTGTTCTGATGCTACAAGTGTAGTATCTGTTCTGATGCTACAAGTGTAGTATCTGTTATGATGCTACAAGTGTAGTATCTGTTCTGATGCTACAAGTGTAGTATCTGTTCTGATGCTACAAGTGTAGTATCTGTTCTGATGCTACAAGTGTAGTATCTGTTATGATGCTACAAGTGTAGTATCTGTTCTGATGCTACAAGCGTAGTATCTGTTCTGATGCTACAAGCAGAGTATCTGTTATTATAGATGCTACAAGTGTAGTATCTGTTCTGATGCTACAAGTGTAGTATCTGTTATGATGCTACAAGTGTAGTATCTGTTATGATGCTACAAGTGTAGTATCTGTTATGATGCTACAAGTGTAGTATCTGTTCTGATGCTACAAGTGTAGTATCTGTTATGATGCTACAAGTGTAGTATCTGTTATTATAGATGCTACAAGTGTAGTGTCTGTTCTGATGCTACAAGTGTAGTATCTGTTCTGATGCTACAAGTGTAGTATCTGTTCTGATGCTACAAGTGTAGTATCTGTTCTGATGTAACAAGTGTAGTATCTGTTATTATAGATGCTACAAGTGTAGTATCTGTTATGATGCTACAAGTGTAGTATCTGTTCTGATGCTACAAGTGTAGTATCTGTTCTGATGCTACAAGTGTAGTATCTGTTATTATAGATGCTACAAGTGTAGTATCTGTTCTGATGCTACAAGTGTAGTATCCGTTATGATGCTACAAGTGTAGTATCTGTTCTGATGCTACAAGTGTAGTATCTGTTCTGATGCTACAAGTGTAGTATCTGTTATGATGCTACAAGTGTAGTATCTGTTATTATAAATGCTACAAGTGTAGTATCTGTTCTGATGCTACAAGTGTAGTATCTGTTATTATAGATGCTACAAGTGTAGTATCTGTTCTGATGCTACAAGTGTAGTATCTGTTATTATAGATGCTACAAGTGTAGTATCTGTTCTGATGCTACAAGTGTAGTATCTGTTATTATAGATGCTACAAGTGTAGTATCTGTTCTGATGCTACAAGTGTAGTATCTGTTCTGATGCTACAAGTTTAGTATCTGTTATTATAGATGCTACAAGTGTAGTATCTGTTCTGATGCTACAAGTGTAGTATCTGTTATTATAGATGCTACAAGTGTAGTATCTGTTCTGATGCTACAAGTGTAGTATCTGTTCTGATGCTACAAGTGTAGTATCTGTTCTGATGCTACAAGTGTAGTATCTGTTCTGATGCTACAAGTGTAGTATCTGTTATTATAGATGCTACAAGTGTAGTATCTGTTATTATAGATGCTACAAGTGTAGTATCTGTTCTGATGCTACAAGTGTAGTATCTGTTCTGATGCTACAAGTGTAGTATCTGTTCTGATGCTACAAGTGTAGTATCTGTTCTGATGCTACAAGTGTAGTATCTGTTCTGATGCTACAAGTGTAGTATCTGTTCTGATGCTACAAGTGTAGTATCTGTTCTGATGCTACAAGTGTAGTATCTGTTATTATAGATGCTACAAGTGTAGTATCTGTTCTGATGCTACAAGTGTAGTATCTGTTATGATGCTACAAGTGTAGTATCTGTTCTGATGCTACAAGTGTAGTATCTGTTATGATGCTACAAGTGTAGTATCTGTTATTATAGATGCTACAAGTGTAGTATCTGTTCTGATGCTACAAGTGTAGTATCTGTTATTATAGATGCTACAAGTGTAGTATCTGTTCTGATGCTACAAGTGTAGTATCTGTTCTGATGCTACAAGTGTAGTATCTGTTCTGATGCTACAAGTGTAGTATCTGTTCTGATGCTACAAGTGTAGTATCTGTTATGATGCTACAAGTGTAGTATCTGTTATGATGCTACAAGTGTAGTATCTGTTATGATGCTACAAGTGTAGTATCTGTTCTGATGCTACAAGTGTAGTATCTGTTCTGATGCTACAAGTGTAGTATCTGTTATTATAGATGCTACAAGTGTAGTATCTGTTCTGATGCTACAAGTGTAGTATCTGTTCTGATGCTACAAGTGTAGTATCTGTTCTGATGCTACAAGTGTAGTATCTGTTATTATAGATGCTACAAGTGTAGTATCTGTTATTATAGATGCTACAAGTGTAGTATCTGTTATGATGCTACAAGTGTAGTATCTGTTATGATGCTACAAGTGTAGTATCTGTTATGATGCTACAAGTGTAGTATCTGTTATGATGCTACAAGTGTAGTATCTGTTATGATGCTACAAGTGTAGTATCTGTTCTGATGCTACAAGTGTAGTATCTGTTCTGATGCTACAAGTGTAGTATCTGTTCTGATGCTACAAGTGTAGTATCTGTTCTGATGCTACAAGTGTAGTATCTGTTCTGATGCTACAAGTGTAGTATCTGTTCTGATGCTACAAGTGTAGTATCTGTTATGATGCTACAAGTGTAGTATCTGTTCTGATGCTACAAGTGTAGTATCTGTTCTGATGCTACAAGTGTAGTATCTGTTATGATGCTACAAGTGTAGTATCTGTTCTGATGCTACAAGCGTAGTATCTGTTCTGATGCTACAAGCAGAGTATCTGTTATTATAGATGCTACAAGTGTAGTATCTGTTCTGATGCTACAAGTGTAGTATCTGTTATGATGCTACAAGTGTAGTATCTGTTCTGATGCTACAAGTGTAGTATCTGTTATGATGCTACAAGTGTAGTATCTGTTCTGATGCTACAAGTGTAGTATCTGTTATGATGCTACAAGTGTAGTATCTGTTATTATAGATGCTACAAGTGTAGTGTCTGTTCTGATGCTACAAGTGTAGTATCTGTTCTGATGCTACAAGTGTAGTATCTGTTCTGATGCTACAAGTGTAGTATCTGTTCTGATGTAACAAGTGTAGTATCTGTTATTATAGATGCTACAAGTGTAGTATCTGTTCTGATGCTACAAGTGTAGTATCTGTTATGATGCTACAAGTGTAGTATCTGTTCTGATGCTACAAGTGTAGTATCTGTTCTGATGCTACAAGTGTAGTATCTGTTATTATAGATGCTACAAGTGTAGTATCTGTTCTGATGCTACAAGTGTAGTATCCGTTATGATGCTACAAGTGTAGTATCTGTTCTGATGCTACAAGTGTAGTATCTGTTCTGATGCTACAAGTGTAGTATCTGTTATGATGCTACAAGTGTAGTATCTGTTATTATAAATGCTACAAGTGTAGTATCTGTTCTGATGCTACAAGTGTAGTATCTGTTATTATAGATGCTACAAGTGTAGTATCTGTTCTGATGCTACAAGTGTAGTATCTGTTATTATAGATGCTACAAGTGTAGTATCTGTTCTGATGCTACAAGTGTAGTATCTGTTATTATAGATGCTACAAGTGTAGTATCTGTTATGATGCTACAAGTGTAGTATCTGTTCTAATGCTACAAGTGTAGTATCTGTTATGATGCTACAAGTGTAGTATCTGTTATTATAGATGCTACAAGTGTAGTGTCTGTTCTGATGCTACAAGTGTAGTATCTGTTCTGATGCTACAAGTGTAGTATCTGTTCTGATGCTACAAGTGTAGTATCTGTTCTGATGTAACAAGTGTAGTATCTGTTATTATAGATGCTACAAGTGTAGTATCTGTTCTGATGCTACAAGTGTAGTATCTGTTCTGATGCTACAAGTGTAGTATCTGTTATGATGCTACAAGTGTAGTATCTGTTCTGATGCTACAAGTGTAGTATCTGTTCTGATGCTACAAGTGTAGTATCTGTTCTGATGCTACAAGTGTAGTATCTGTTATTATAGATGCTACAAGTGTAGTATCTGTTCTGATGCTACAAGTGTAGTATCCGTTATGATGCTACAAGTGTAGTATCTGTTCTGATGCTACAAGTGTAGTATCTGTTCTGATGCTACAAGTGTAGTATCTGTTATGATGCTACAAGTGTAGTATCTGTTATTATAAATGCTACAAGTGTAGTATCTGTTCTGATGCTACAAGTGTAGTATCTGTTATTATAGATGCTACAAGTGTAGTATCTGTTCTGATGCTACAAGTGTAGTATCTGTTATTATAGATGCTACAAGTGTAGTATCTGTTCTGATGCTACAAGTGTAGTATCTGTTATTATAGATGCTACAAGTGTAGTATCTGTTCTGATGCTACAAGTGTAGTATCTGTTCTGATGCTACAAGTTTAGTATCTGTTATTATAGATGCTACAAGTGTAGTATCTGTTCTGATGCTACAAGTGTAGTATCTGTTATTATAGATGCTACAAGTGTAGTATCTGTTCTGATGCTACAAGTGTAGTATCTGTTCTGATGCTACAAGTGTAGTATCTGTTCTGATGCTACAAGTGTAGTATCTGTTCTGATGCTACAAGTGTAGTATCTGTTATTATAGATGCTACAAGTGTAGTATCTGTTATTATAGATGCTACAAGTGTAGTATCTGTTCTTATGCTACAAGTGTAGTATCTGTTATTATAGATGCTACAAGTGTAGTATCTGTTCTGATGCTACAAGTGTAGTATCTGTTCTGATGCTACAAGTGTAGTATCTGTTCTGATGCTACAAGTGTAGTATCTGTTCTGATGCTACAAGTGTAGTATCTGTTATTATAGATGCTACAAGTGTAGTATCTGTTCTGATGCTACAAGTGTAGTATCTGTTATTATAGATGCTACAAGTGTAGTATCTGTTCTGATGCTACAAGTGTAGTATCTGTTATGATGCTACAAGTGTAGTATCTGTTATGATGCTACAAGTGTAGTATCTGTTCTGATGCTACAAGTGTAGTATCTGTTCTGATGCTACAAGTGTAGTATCTGTTCTGATGCTACAAGTGTAGTATCTGTTCTGATGCTACAAGTGTAGTATCTGTTCTGATGCTACAAGTGTAGTATCTGTTCTGATGCTACAAGTGTAGTATCTGTTCTGATGCTACAAGTGTAGTATCTGTTATGATGCTACAAGTGTAGTATCTGTTCTGATGCTACAAGTGTAGTATCTGTTATTATAGATGCTACAAGTGTAGTATCTGTTCTGATGCTACAAGTGTAGTATCTGTTATTATAGATGCTACAAGTGTAGTATCTGTTCTGATGCTACAAGTGTAGTATCTGTTATGATGCTACAAGTGTAGTATCTGTTCTGATGCTACAAGTGTAGTATCTGTTATTATAGATGCTACAAGTGTAGTATCTGTTATTATAGATGCTACAAGTGTAGTATCTGTTCTGATGCTACAAGTGTAGTATCTGTTCTGATGCTACAAGTGTAGTATCTGTTATGATGCTACAAGTGTAGTATCTGTTCTGATGCTACAAGTGTAGTATCTGTTATTATAGATGCTACAAGTGTAGTATCTGTTCTGATGCTACAAGTGTAGTATCTGTTATTATAGATGCTACAAGTGTAGTATCTGTTCTGATGCTACAAGTGTAGTATCTGTTATTATAGATGCTACAAGTGTAGTATCTGTTCTGATGCTACAAGTGTAGTATCTGTTATTATAGATGCTACAAGTGTAGTATCTGTTCTGATGCTACAAGTGTAGTATCTGTTATTATAGATGCTACAAGTGTAGTATCTGTTCTGATGCTACAAGTGTAGTATCTGTTATGATGCTACAAGTGTAGTATCTGTTCTGATGCTACAAGTGTAGTATCTGTTCTGATGCTACAAGTGTAGTATCTGTTCTGATGCTACAAGTGTAGTATCTGTTCTGATGCTACAAGTGTAGTATCTGTTCTGATGCTACAAGTGTAGTATCTGTTATGATGCTACAAGTGTAGTATCTGTTCTGATGCTACAAGTGTAGTATCTGTTATGATGCTACAAGTGTAGTATCTGTTCTGATGCTACAAGTGTAGTATCTGTTATGATGCTACAAGTGTAGTATCTGTTCTGATGCTACAAGTGTAGTATCTGTTCTGATGCTACAAGTGTAGTATCTGTTCTGATGCTACAAGTGTAGTATCTGTTCTGATGCTACAAGTGTAGTATCTGTTATTATAGATGCTACAAGTGTAGTATCTGTTCTGATGCTACAAGTGTAGTATCTGTTCTGATGCT
Organism: Sepiola atlantica; assembly: GCA_963556195.1. Classification (NCBI taxonomy): domain Eukaryota; kingdom Metazoa; phylum Mollusca; class Cephalopoda; order Sepiida; family Sepiolidae; genus Sepiola; species Sepiola atlantica. The sequence goes on along the minus strand of OY744541.1, from coordinate 19,949,657 downwards.
ACAAGTGTAGTATCTGTTATTATAGATGCTACAAGTGTAGTATCTGTTCTGATGCTACAAGTGTAGTATCTGTTATTATAGATGCTACAAGTGTAGTATCTGTTCTGATGCTACAAGTGTAGTATCTGTTATTATAGATGCTACAAGTGTAGTATCTGTTCTGATGCTACAAGTGTAGTATCTGTTCTGATGCTACAAGTGTAGTATCTGTTCTGATGCTACAAGTGTAGTATCTGTTCTGATGCTACAAGTGTAGTATCTGTTATGATGCTACAAGTGTAGTATCTGTTATGATGCTACAAGTGTAGTATCTGTTATGATGCTACAAGTGTAGTATCTGTTATGATGCTACAAGTGTAGTATCTGTTCTGATGCTACAAGTGTAGTATCTGTTCTGATGCTACAAGTGTAGTATCTGTTCCGATGCTACAAGTGTAGTATCTGTTCTGATGCTACAAGTGCAGTATCTGTTATGATGCTACAAGTGTAGTATCTGTTATGATGCTACAAGTGTAGTATCTGTTATTATAGATGCTACAAGTGTAGTATCTGTTCTGATGCTACAAGTGTAGTATCTGTTATTATAGATGCTACAAGTGTAGTATCTGTTCTGATGCTACAAGTGTAGTATCTGTTATTATAGATGCTACAAGTGTAGTATCTGTTCTGATGCTACAAGTGTAGTATCTGTTATTATAGATGCTACAAGTGTAGTATCTGTTATTATAGATGCTACAAGTGTAGTATCTGTTCTGATGCTACAAGTGTAGTATCTGTTATTATAGATGCTACAAGTGTAGTATCTGTTATGATGCTACAAGTGTAGTATCTGTTATGATGCTACAAGTGTAGTATCTGTTATGATGCTACAAGTGTAGTATCTGTTCTGATGCTACAAGTGTAGTATCTGTTCTGATGCTACAAGTGTAGTATCTGTTCTGATGCTACAAGTGTAGTATCTGTTATTATAGATGCTACAAGTGTAGTATCTGTTCTGATGCTACAAGTGTAGTATCTGTTCTGATGCTACAAGTGTAGTATCTGTTCTGATGCTACAAGTGTAGTATCTGTTCTGATGCTACAAGTGTAGTATCTGTTATTATAGATGCTACAAGTGTAGTATCTGTTCTGATGCTACAAGTGTAGTATCTGTTATTATAGATGCTACAAGTGTAGTATCTGTTCTGATGCTACAAGTGTAGTATCTGTTATTATAGATGCTACAAGTGTAGTATCTGTTCTGATGCTACAAGTGTAGTATCTGTTCTGATGCTACAAGTGTAGTATCTGTTCTGATGCTACAAGTGTAGTATCTGTTCTGATGCTACAAGTGTAGTATCTGTTCTGATGCTACAAGTGTAGTATCTGTTCTGATGCTACAAGTGTAGTATCTGTTCTGATGCTACAAGTGTAGTATCTGTTATTATAGATGCTACAAGTGTAGTATCTGTTCTGATGCTACAAGTGTAGTATCTGTTCTGATGCTACAAGTGTAGTATCTGTTCTGATGCTACAAGTGTAGTATCTGTTCTGATGCTACAAGTGTAGTATCTGTTCTGATGCTACAAGTGTAGTATCTGTTCTGATGCTACAAGTGTAGTATCTGTTCTGATGCTACAAGTGTAGTATCTGTTCTGATGCTACAAGTGTAGTATCTGTTATTATAGATGCTACAAGTGTAGTATCTGTTCTGATGCTACAAGTGTAGTTTCTGTTCTGATGCTACAAGTGTAGTATGTTATTATAGATGCTACAAGTGTAGTATCTGTTCTGATGCTACAAGTGTTATATCTGTTATGATGCTACAAGTGTAGTATCTGTTATTATAGATGCTACAAGTGTAGTATCTGTTCTGATGCTACAAGTGTAGTATCTGTTATGATGCTACAAGTGTAGTATCTGTTCTGATGCTACAAGTGTAGTATCTGTTATGATGCTACAAGTGTAGTATCTGTTATGATGCTACAAGTGTAGTATCTGTTCTGATGCTACAAGTGTAGTATCTGTTATGATGCTACAAGTGTAGTATCTGTTCTGATGCTACAAGTGTAGTATCTGTTCTGATGCTACAAGTGTAGTATCTGTTCTGATGCTACAAGTGTAGTATCTGTTCTGATGCTACAAGTGTAGTATCTGTTCTGATGCTACAAGTGTAGTATCTGTTATTATAGATGCTACAAGTGTAGTATCTGTTCTGATGCTACAAGTGTAGTATCTGTTATTATAGATGCTACAAGTGTAGTATCTGTTATTATAGATGCTACAAGTGTAGTATCTGTTCTGATGCTACAAGTGTAGTATCTGTTCTGATGCTACAAGTGTAGTATCTGTTATGATGCTTCAAGTGTAGTATCTGTTATGATGCTTCAAGTGTAGTATCTGTTATGATGCTACAAGTGTAGTATCTGTTATGATGCTACAAGTGTAGTATCTGTTATGATGCTACAAGTGTAGTATCTGTTATGATGCTACAAGTGTAGTATCTGTTATGATGCTACAAGTGTAGTATCTGTTATGATGCTACAAGTGTAGTATCTGTTATTATAGATGCTACAAGTGTAGTATCTGTTATTATAGATGCTACAAGTGTAGTATCTGTTATTATAGATGCTACAAGTGTAGTATCTGTTATTATAGATGCTACAAGTGTAGTATCTGTTATTATAGATGCTACAAGTGTAGTATCTGTTCTGATGCTACAAGTGTAGTATCTGTTCTGATGCTACAAGTGTAGTATCTGTTCTGATGCTACAAGTGTAGTATCTGTTCTGATGCTACAAGTGTAGTATCTGTTCTGATGCTACAAGTGTAGTATCTGTTCTGATGCTACAAGTGTAGTATCTGTTCTGATGCTACAAGTGTAGTATCTGTTCTGATGCTACAAGTGTAGTATCTGTTCTGATGCTACAAGTGTAGTATCTGTTATTATAGATGCTACAAGTGTAGTATCTGTTCTGATGCTACAAGTGTAGTATCTGTTCTGATGCTACAAGTGTAGTATCTGTTCTGATGCTACAAGTGTAGTATCTGTTATGATGCTACAAGTGTAGTATCTGTTCTGATGCTACAAGTGTAGTATCTGTTCTGATGCTACAAGTGTAGTATCTGTTCTGATGCTACAAGTGTAGTATCTGTTCTGATGCTACAAGTGTAGTATCTGTTATTATAGATGCTACAAGTGTAGTATCTGTTCTGATGCAACAAGTGTAGTATCTGTTCTGATGCTACAAGTGTAGTATCTGTTATGATGCTACAAGTGTAGTATCTGTTCTGATGCTACAAGTGTAGTATCTGTTATTATAGATGCTACAAGTGTAGTATCTGTTCTGATGCTACAAGTGTAGTATCTGTTCTGATGCTACAAGTGTAGTATCTGTTCTGATGCTACAAGTGTAGTATCTGTTATGATGCTACAAGTGTAGTATCTGTTATGATGCTACAAGTGTAGTATCTGTTCTGATGCTACAAGTGTAGTATCTGTTATTATAGATGCTACAAGTGTAGTATCTGTTATTATAGATGCTACAAGTGTAGTATCTGTTCTGATGCTACAAGTGTAGTATCTGTTCTGATGCTACAAGTGTAGTATCTGTTATTATAGATGCTACAAGTGTAGTATCTGTTCTGATGCTACAAGTGTAGTATCTGTTATTATAGATGCTACAAGTGTAGTATCTGTTCTGATGCTACAAGTGTAGTATCTGTTCTGATGCTACAAGTGTAGTATCTGTTATTATAGATGCTACAAGTGTAGTATCTGTTATTATAGATGCTACAAGTGTAGTATCTGTTCTGATGCTACAAGTGTAGTATCTGTTCTGATGCTACAAGTGTAGTATCTGTTCTGATGCTACAAGTGTAGTATCTGTTATGATGCTACAAGTGTAGTATCTGTTATGATGCTACAAGTGTAGTATCTGTTCTGATGCTACAAGTGTAGTATCTGTTCTGATGCTACAAGTGTAGTATCTGTTATTATAGATGCTACAAGTGTAGTATCTGTTCTGATGCTACAAGTGTAGTATCTGTTATTATAGATGCTACAAGTGTAGTATCTGTTCTGATGCTACAAGTGTAGTATCTGTTCTGATGCTACAAGTGTAGTATCTGTTCTGATGCTACAAGTGTAGTATCTGTTATGATGCTACAAGTGTAGTATCTGTTATTATAGATGCTACAAGTGTAGTATCTGTTCTGATGCTACAAGTGTAGTATCTGTTATTATAGATGCTACAAGTGTAGTATCTGTTCTGATGCTACAAGTGTAGTATCTGTTCTGATGCTACAAGTGTAGTATCTGTTATTATAGATGCTACAAGTGTAGTATCTGTTCTGATGCTACAAGTGTAGTATCTGTTATTATAGATGCTACAAGTGTAGTATCTGTTCTGATGCTACAAGTGTAGTATCTGTTCTGATGCTACAAGTGTAGTATCTGTTCTGATGCTACAAGTGTAGTATCTGTTCTGATGCTACAAGTGTAGTATCTGTTCTGATGCTACAAGTGTAGTATCTGTTCTGATGCTACAAGTGTAGTATCTGTTCTGATGCTACAAGTGTAGTATCTGTTATTATAGATGCTACAAGTGTAGTATCTGTTATTATAGATGCTACAAGTGTAGTATCTGTTCTGATGCTACAAGTGTAGTATGTTATTATAGATGCTACAAGTGTAGTATCTGTTCTGATGCTACAAGTGTTATATCTGTTATGATGCTACAAGTGTAGTATCTGTTATTATAGATGCTACAAGTGTAGTATCTGTTCTGATGCTACAAGTGTAGTATCTGTTATTATAGATGCTACAAGTGTAGTATCTGTTATGATGCTACAAGTGTAGTATCTGTTATGATGCTACAAGTGTAGTATCTGTTCTGATGCTACAAGTGTAGTATCTGTTATGATGCTACAAGTGTAGTATCTGTTCTGATGCTACAAGTGTAGTATCTGTTCTGATGCTACAAGTGTAGTATCTGTTATGATGCTACAAGTGTAGTATCTGTTATGATGCTACAAGTGTAGTATCTGTTATGATGCTACAAGTGTAGTATCTGTTCTGATGCTACAAGTGTAGTATCTGTTATTATAGATGCTACAAGTGTAGTATCTGTTCTGATGCTACAAGTGTAGTATCTGTTCTGATGCTACAAGTGTAGTATCTGTTATTATAGATGCTACAAGTGTAGTATCTGTTATTATAGATGCTACAAGTGTAGTATCTGTTCTGATGCTACAAGTGTAGTATCTGTTCTGATGCTACAAGTGTAGTATCTGTTATTATAGATGCTACAAGGGTAGTATCTGTTCTGATGCTACAAGTGTAGTATCTGTTATTATAGATGCTACAAGTGTAGTATCTGTTCTGATGCTACAAGTGTAGTATCTGTTCTGATGCTACAAGTGTAGTATCTGTTATGATGCTTCAAGTGTAGTATCTGTTATGATGCTACAAGTGTAGTATCTGTTATGATGCTACAAGTGTAGTATCTGTTATGATGCTACAAGTGTAGTATCTGTTATGATGCTACAAGTGTAGTATCTGTTATGATGCTACAAGTGTAGTATCTGTTATGATGCTACAAGTGTAGTATCTGTTCTGATGCTACAAGTGTAGTATCTGTTATTATAGATGCTACAAGTGTAGTATCTGTTCTGATGCTACAAGTGTAGTATCTGTTATTATAGATGCTACAAGTGTAGTATCTGTTATTATAGATGCTACAAGTGTAGTATCTGTTATTATAGATGCTACAAGTGTAGTATCTGTTCTGATGCTACAAGTGTAGTATCTGTTCTGATGCTACAAGTGTAGTATCTGTTCTGATGCTACAAGTGTAGTATCTGTTCTGATGCTACAAGTGTAGTATCTGTTCTGATGCTACAAGTGTAGTATCTGTTCTTATGCTACAAGTGTAGTATCTGTTCTGATGCTACAAGTGTAGTATCTGTTCTGATGCTACAAGTGTAGTATCTGTTCTGATGCTACAAGTGTAGTATCTGTTATGATGCTACAAGTGTAGTATCTGTTATGATGCTACAAGTGTAGTATCTGTTCTGATGCTACAAGTGTAGTATCTGTTCTGATGCTACAAGTGTAGTATCTGTTCTGATGCTACAAGTGTAGTATCTGTTATTATAGATGCTACAAGTGTAGTATCTGTTATTATAGATGCTACAAGTGTAGTATCTGTTCTGATGCTACAAGTGTAGTATCTGTTCTGATGCTACAAGTGTAGTATCTGTTCTGATGCTACAAGTGTAGTATCTGTTCTGATGCTACAAGTGTAGTATCTGTTCTGATGCTACAAGTGTAGTATCTGTTCTGATGCTACAAGTGTAGTATCTGTTCTGATGCTACAAGTGTAGTATCTGTTCTGATGCTACAAGTGTAGTATCTGTTCTGATGCTACAAGTGTAGTATCTGTTCTGATGCTACAAGTGGAGTATCTGTTCTGATGCTACAAGTGTAGTATCTGTTATGATGCTACAAGTGTAGTATCTGTTCTGATGCTACAAGTGTAGTATCTGTTCTGATGCTACAAGTGTAGTATCTGTTCTGATGCTACAAGTGTAGTATCTGTTATGATGCTACAAGTGTAGTATCTGTTATGATGCTACAAGTGTAGTATCTGTTCTGATGCTACAAGTGTAGTATCTGTTCTGATGCTACAAGTGTAGTATCTGTTATGATGCTACAAGTGTAGTATCTGTTCTGATACATGCTACACTCTGTAGACCGGTACCATCTTTGCCTTTGGGCCTTGATTCCACCGGTCTGAGGTATTGTCCTGTGCAGTTCTAGGAGGTCCAACCTCCCAGGCTTTGCCTTCTCACCCATTTGAGAAGGGGTTAGTTTATTGCTAATCGCCTGAGGCGCCCCTACTGGAGAATGTCGACGGGGCTGCCCATGCATTTTTTGTAGACCAGAGTGCTCTTCCTCTAGGGTGCTGGCTTTTCAATCCCACTTTCCAACCTTGTGTCACATTTTACCGCTGTGGGAAGGAGATAAATACGAAGCCAGCTCTCAGCCTAATGGGGCCTTTTCAAGCATTTAAAAAAAAAAATCATATTTTTATACTTTCCGTCAGTGATATAAAAATCTCTCCTGAAATAATGTTTTTATGATTAGGCATTTTTAAATGAATGAAAAACAAAAACAACTGATCTAATTTATTATTCTTTGGAATTTTTGAGATGAGGTTTGATAATTCGTAGAATTTGGTATATTCGGATTACTGTTCTCACCTTGGGTGTTTATATCACAACGTTTCGGCCGATGTAACCTCCGACCTTCTTCAGGTGAATCTGGAGGGAATTTCGAACGGAACCCTTTATTTAGGAGTGGGTTGTGCAGTATTGGTTTGGTTGTCATAAGACCGTCCTCCCAATAATCACTTGCTTCTGTTTTTAAGGGGGTAGGAGTAATCCTCCCAGGTATTATATCCTCCTTTGATGGAGGGGTAATGTAGTATCAGTTCCATTGTCATTAGGCCATCTTCTCAGGGACTACTTTCTTCTTGATTTTTTTTTT
>OY744541.1:19809626-19939626 GCA_963556195.1 Sepiola atlantica | reverse complement strand
CACTAAGTATAGGAAGATGCTCGACCACTTTCATATTTGTGTAGCGAAAGGCAAGTGAATAGCTAGTTATGCAAATACACCTGTGAGCGACAACGGTTTGCTTATTTTAACCTTTATGCAATTTGCATGCAGATGTGAGCTTGCATTATTTCGATATTTTAACTTTCACTGTTGTATCACCGTGTTTACTTTTGCGTTGCTTTTATTTAAATTTAATTATTTTCAAATAACATTTATTTCTGCTTCCTCTTAACATTTTTGTGAGACTTGCTGATGTTGCAAGCATCCGGTCAAACAATCACTGTCATCATTTTAAAGAAACGTTTTATCTTATTCAATTATTTTTTCTTCTTTTTTTTTTCCTTTTCTTTTTCCGTTTCTTTTTAATTTTCCTTTTTCCTTTTTTCCCCCTTTTTCTTTTTCTGATTTTTTTCCTTTTCTTTTTCTTTTTTCCTTTTCTGTGTTTTTCTTTTCTGTTTTTTTTTCTTTTTTTCTTTTTTTTCTTTTTTTTTCTTTTTCTTTTTCCTTTTTTTCCCGTTTTTCTTTTTCTGATTTTTTTCCCTTTTCTTTTTCTTTTTTCCTTTTCTGTGTTTCTTTATTTTTTTCTTTTCTGTTTTCTTTTTCTTTTCTGTTTTCTTTTTTTTTTCTTTTTTTCTTTTTTTTCTTTTTCTTTTTTCTTTTTCCTTTTTTTCCCGTTTTTCTTTTTCCGTTTCTTTTTCCGTTTCTTTTTCCCGTTTTTCTTTTTCCTTTTCTTTTTCCCGTTTTTCTTTTGCCTTTTCTTTTTCCCGTTTTTCTTTTTCCCTTTCTTTTTCCCGTTTTTCTTTTTCCCTTTCTTTTTCCCGTTTTTCTTTTTCCCTTTCTTTTTCCCGTTTTTCTTTTTCCTTTTCTTTTTCTCGTTTTTCTTTTTCCTTTTCTTTTTCTCGTTTTTCTTTTTCCTTTTCTTTGTCCCGTTTTTCTTTTTCCCGTTTTTTTTTTCCTTTTCTGTTTTCTTTCTTTTTTTCCTTTCTGTTTTTTTTCTTTTTTCTTTTCTTTTTTTCGTTTCTTTTCTTTTTTTTTCTTTTTTTCCTTTTCTGTTTTCTTTCTTTCTTTTTTCCTATTCTGTTTTCTATTTCTTTTTTCTTTTCCTTTTCTCTGTCCTTTTTTCCCCCGTTTCGTTTCTTTTTTCCTGTCCTTTTTTTTTCCTCTTATGTTTTCTTTTTCCTTTTCTTTTTTTCCTTTTTTATTTTATCACAGAAAAATGTCACGTGGGCGATCAGAGATTTCACACCGTTAGACATAAGGGTCAGAAAATATCCAGCAAAAAAAAAACCCAAAAAAACAAACAGTCAAAACCCGTTAAAAGGAAAAATAATAATCTTCACAGCACTTTAAAATGTTTATGGTATAAAATCCAAAAGATTTAATGAAGTTAGTAGCCCGAAAAGAAGGTAAAAATAGCATACAGCTAGCTAATCTGATTGCCCAGCTGACTTCGGTTTTCTTATCAATAAGGATTGTTGAAGTAAACAGCTTAGATTACCTTTGTTTACCTTTAACTCCTCTAGAAACATGTGTAAATTTTTTTTTGTTCCAAAATTATTATTAAATCATAAGAATGGTATAATTTTGGATTTAATACTTCATTTATTATTTGCAGGATCCGTGTCTCTGCGTTGGAATATAGAAGAATGATTTAACTTTAAAAAAATAAGTATCAATTCTGAAATAAAAGTCAGGAAAAAAAACCCATTTCACTGTAAGTAATTTAGGTGATTACAATAGGAATTAGCCATATGTTTGTAAAAAAAGATGTTTGTAAAAAAAGATGTTTGTAAAAAAAGATGTTTGTAAAAAAATGTTAGTAAAAAAAATGTTTGTAAATAAGTAAACAAAAGCAGGGTATCGAAATTTGAAGCGGGCTAGGCTCCCTACCGTAAAGTTTTAAATAGTAGCTCCCCCCCCCTCTCCGGTCACAAATAAGTATTTGGGGTATATGTTACGACGCTCAGCACAGTCGCGAACGGGGTCCAAAAAAAAGAACGAGAAAGGGTTTAAAAGCATAAATTTGCAACAAGTGAAGTTGACCTGCGACGAGAATAGATATTTTTCTATTTACCTGTGTAATTTGTTTTTATTTTTACGTATTATAAATGGGGTTTTATTAGATGTAAAAAAAAAAAATGTATTGTTTTTTTCCTAAAGGCTTGCACAAAATTCAAGATGGCGATTCACGTGCTTTCTTTACCAAATGCCCCCCCCCCCCAACAGCGGCCATGTTTTTCCCAACCTAAGGTGATAAAACTATTGATTTCTAATAAATAGCGGTTGTAACGGTCTAAAAATACAAACAAATAGCACATGCAAGTTTGAAAATAACTTTTACAGCTTACAGTTACTTTTATTTGTTGTAAATTTGTTTTTTTAGCGGTTTTACTCTGCTGAGTCTCGTAAAAGATGCCCAGTATTTGTTTTCAATCAAACAAATTAGCACAAATAATGGCTTTCAAATTTTATCGATTAGTTTAGTCTGACTTTGCAAGCGGTGACGGGGCAAAATAATCCCCCCTTAGTAATTTGTGTGAACGTGTGCTGATGTTTATTTATTTTTTTATTTTGGCAAATATTTTTTTTCTCTGTAATCATTACTATTGCCACCAAAAATTAATTTAAAGGAAATAAACTTGTGAAATTATTGAAAAAAAAAAAATTTTTTTTAGCGTTATCTACGCATTTGTGACATATTTGCGTTAAAAATTAATATTTAACAGAAGTTATGAGCCTTTTTACTCCGTTGAAATACCGATTCTGAGCAAAGATGGCTACTTTCCTCAGAATCGATATTCACACGAATTTAAAAAGTTAATAACTTTTATTAAATATTGTTTTAATGCAAATAGGTCACAAATGTATAGGTGAAAGAAAAAAATGTTTTTCCCGAATATCTCAATTCGTATTTGCTTTAAAACAATTTATGATGGTAATATTAATTTATTTTATGAAATTTGTGGATGAAATTGTATTAAATCAGAAAATAGCAAAGAATATTTAAAAAAAAAAAAATTTTTTTTGTTTCATTTTCATTTGAGGTTGTTTTTTTAATATATGAAGATTTGCTAAGAATTTTAAAGCCAGTTTAAATGACTTACTATTCGACAATTTAAAGGCTCTAAATTCGTAGGATTTAGATTAAAAATGGCTGGCTTATATACGAAGAAATCAAAATGCATTGTGGTAGATTTAAATTTCTAATTGGTCCCCCATTTATAAAATCAAGGGACTTATGTTTTGAGGCATGTCCGTCCGTCCGTCCGGATTTTTCTTCGCAACTATCCTTTGAATTTCTCTTAAATTTTGCATGAAGTTGTAACTTTGGTCAGGTGAGAAAGTGGCATTCTCCGATTTTTGAAAAAAAATCTGGTTAGCCCCCCAGGGGGTCAAAAGGCCCCGAAATGGCAAAAAATGACATTTTTTGCCCCATAACTTTTCATCCATCCATTCAATTTCTCTGTAACTTGGCCAAAATATGGAGGCAATTGTTCCTAATAGAAAATAAGTATCGCTGACCTTGGAAAAAATCTGGTTCGTGCCCCCAGAGGGTCAAAAGCCCCCAAAATGGCAAAAAATGACCCTTTTCTCCCATAACGTTTGATCCATCCATTCAATTTTTCTGAAACTTGACCAAAATGTAGAGGCAATTGTTCTGGATATAAAATGAGCATCTTTGACCTCAGAAAAATTCTGGTTCGCGCCCCAGGGGGTCAAAGGGGGGTCAAGAATGCCCCAAATTGCCCAAATTTATTGCATTTTACACTCGCCACATCGAGTCACATACAGAGGGGGACCACGCACGCGTGGCTTGTTACATTATTTTTAAAATTTTGTCTTTAAATCCTCACATTCCATGAGCGATGTTTCTGACAAAGGGGGAAAGAATTGCTGTTTTCTGGATCGGAATCTATCCATCTAACACTTATTGTTGGCTATTTTTTGACCTTGAAGTAATATTTTTTTTTTAGCTCTTTACATCAAGTGGCTTCATTCCTTGTCAGGAGCGACTTCCATAAAAAAAAAGTCTTTTAAAAAGTTTGTTTTATTACTTTACGCCATCGCATTTTTTATTTCAATAAATAAGCGAATAGTAGTAAATTTAAATAACAAGGCATAAGTTATGTAGGGACGAGAAATACATGCGCACAACAAGTGGTATCATAGTTTTATTAATATAGTGATAACTGTCTTCTCTCCGTACCAGATCTTTTATTATTTATTCATAGCATAAATTTCGCACTTGCCTTAAGGAGTCTCCACCGCATTGAGGATACATGATTTAGAGTTACATAAATCTTGGTAATCATAAATATTGTCCTCCGGGTTCTCTTGGTCCTATCCATTCTAACACACGCGGACAATTTGCGATGGGTGCATTATCATCAATTAATCGGTAAATACAATGTTTTTCACATTTACTAGGCAGATTTGTCCGTAGGCAACGCAAACTGAAAACTGAGACGATCTTTTATAACAAAAGCCATTTCTGGTAAATCGAGGCTTCGGACAACTTCTTGCTTCGGGAAGGCATTGATTCTTTAAGCTCAGCGCCTGACGAATTAATTTTCGTGATTGCATATTTGGGGAGAAGGGCGAACCAAACTGCATGGTGGCGGGAGTTTCAAAGAATTCCTTGTCAAAGAAAGCGAGAACATGTATCACGGCTTCTGATTGCGATAATGTACAGAGTTTTCGGGTCCTCATTGGGAGACAAGTGTTGCAGCATGGGGTGGGGGTGGGTGGGTGATATTTTTTTCAATAACTCAAGTAGATGTTGTATTTCCACTACACCCACCCACCCACACTCGAGTCCAGAAATCCTCTGACTTCCTGCGTCCTCCAGCCCTTACCTACACACTCTATATTTCTTTCTTCGATATCTTAATCCTCAGCCGAACATGGTGGACAATTATTTCTTGAGATTATGGGGAAATAAAAGAGTTGGCAACTCCTATTTCCCGCCTTTTTCATGTTTTCAGTTGTTAATTTCAATTCTGTTTCACTTTGCATTCTTCAATCAGTCTCTTACCTATTTGTTTTTGATGTCTTCATCGCCTTTCTCTTTGATGTTTGTTTTCTCTCTCTCTCTTTCCCTCTCTCTCTCTTTCCCTCTCTCTCTCTTTCCCTCTCTCTCTCTTTCCCTCTCTCTCTCTTTCCCTCTCTCTCTCTCTTTCCCTCTCTCTCTCTCTTTCTCTCTCTCTCTCTTTCTCTCTCTCTCTTACTCCAGCCCCCTCTCTGCCGCTACTTTGTTTACTTGATCTCTCTCTTTTGTTTACTCACCCTTTCTCTCGCTCTTTTGTGTACTCGCCCCCCCCCCCTCTTTTGTTTACTCGCCCCCCTCTCTCTCTCTGTTGTTTACTCCCCCCCTCTCTCTCTCTCTCTTGTTTACTCCCCCCTCTCTCTCTCTCTCTTGTTTACTCCCCGCCTCTCTCTCTTGTTTACTCCCCCCTCTCTCTCTCTCTTGTTTACTCCCCCCCTCTCTCTCTCTTGTTTATTCCCCCCTCTCTCTCTCTCTTGTTTATCCCCCCCCCTCTCTCTCTCTCTTGTTTATTCCCCCCTCTCTCTCTCTCTCTCTCTTGTTTATTCCCCCCCTCTCTCTCTCTCTCTCTTGTTTATTCCCCCCCTCTCTCTCTCTCTCTTGTTTATTCCCCCCTCTCTCTCTTGTTTATTCCCCCCTCTCTCTCTCTTGTTTACTCCCCCCTCTCTCTCTCTTGTTTACTCCCTCTTTCTCTCTCTCTCTCTCTCTTGTTTACTCCCCCCTGTCTCTCTTGTTTACTCATCCTCTCTCTCTCTTGTTTACTCACCCTCTCTCTCTCTTGTTTACTCCCCCTCTCTCTCTCTTGTTTACTCCCCCTCTCTCTCTCTTGTTTACTCCCCCTCTCTCTCTCTTGTTTACTCCCCCCCTCTCCCCCTCTGTCTCTTTTGTTTACTCCTCCTCTGTCTCTTTTGTTTACTCCTCCTCTGTCTCTTTTGTTTACTTCCCCTCTCTCTTTTTTTGTTTACTTCCCCTCTCTCTTTTTTTGTTTACTTCCCCTCTCTCTTTTTTTGTTTACTTCCCCTTTCCCTCTTTTGTTTAGCACCGCTCTCCCTCTTTTGTTTACCCCCCCGCTCTCCCTCTTTTGTTTACACCTCTCACCTTCCTTTGTTTAACCCCATCTCTTTTGTAAACTCTCTCTCTTGTGTATACCCCATCTTCCCCTCTCTCTTTTCTCTCTCTCTCTATTTTTATCTTCGCGTTTCTCTAATGGCATTTTCGTTGATCTGTCAGACTTACGTTTGAAATATCATTTTCAGCTTTAAACGCACAGATTAAATGGACACATATCACGAATTGATTCGTTCTTGTTTGTTTTCTGACATTTTTGTTTGTTTTCTGACATTTTTGTTGTTTATTTTTCGGCTTTGTTTGTTTTAACTGTTTTTTGTTTTTTTTAATATCTTTTGTCTTTCCTTTGCCATTTATTAATCGGATTGATGTTTCATATTGTTTTTCTACTTTTCATTTGGTGTAAGGGATAGTTTGTTCCCTCCCCCTCTCCTCCCCCCTCTCTGTTATTCCCTCCCTCTCCCCCCCCCCTCTCTGTTATTCCCTCCCTCTCCTCTCCCCCCCCCCTCTCTGTTATTTCCTCATAAACTTTTGCAACAAAAGTCGTAATTGGTTCATAAATTTATCTGCATGATTGAAAGATTGTGTTCGGTGGAGGAAGGGGCTTTGTTGGTTTGTGCAGTGTTTTGCATTTGACCAACCCGGCCACTGCCCAATCATCTGTCCAATGTTTATGTGTCGAGGCAGGGGAAGGAGGGGGGGGGGAGGACTGTTTGATGGGAGGATATTATGGTTATTACTTGATGTATTCCATCCACTGTTTATAATATTGAATATTGTATTGCTTATAAGGGTGGTAAGTAGAAACAGCAGGTGCTGTCATCATTACCTGCTTTGGAAAGGGAAAGGGAGAGATATATAGATAGATAAAGAGAGATATATAGATAGAAAGATATATATATATATATATATATATATATATATATTAATTCCTACTTTTTTTCTCTTTCCTTTCGTTCTTCCACTCTATCTGCTTTTATTCTCTCTTCTGGCCTTTCTCTCTTTTTCTTAATTCCTTTCTCTCTTTATCTCTTCGTGCCTTTCTTTCTCTATGTCTCTTTGTGCCTTTCTCTTTCTCTGTCTCTATATCTCTTCGTGCCTTTTTCTCTCTCTCTTTATCTCTTCGTACCTTTTTCTCTCTCTCTCTTTATCTCTCTCTTTATCTCTTTGTGCTTTTTTCTCTCTTTATCTCTTTGTGCCTTTTTCTCTCTTTATCTCTTTGTGCCTTTTTATCTCTTTATCTCTTCGTGCCTTTTTCTGTTTATCTCTTCGTGCCTTTTTCTCTGTTTATCTCTTCGTGCCTTTTTCTCTGTTTATCTCTTCGTGCCTTTTTCTCTGTTTATCTCTTCGTGCCTTTTTCTCTGTTTATCTCTTCGTGCCTTTTTATCTGTTTATCTCTTCGTGCCTTTTTCTCTGTTTATCTCTTCGTGCCTTTTTCTCTGTTTATCTCTTCGTGCTTTTTTCTCTGTTTATCTCTTCGTGCCTTTTTTGCTGTTTATCTCTTCGTGCCTTTTTTGCTGTTTATCTCTTCGTGCCTTTCTCTCTGTTTATCTCTTCGTACCTTTTTTTCTTTCTTTTTCTTCATGCCTTTTTCTCTCTCCTTTTCATGCCTTTCTCTCTCTCCTTTTCGTGCCTTTCTCTCTCTCTTTTTCGTGCCATTATCTCTGTCTCTTCATGCCTTTCTCTCTCTCTTTCTCTTTCTCTTCGTGTCTTTCTCTCTTTCTCTTTCTCTTCGTGTCTTTCTCTCTTCGTGTCTTTCTCTCTCTCTTCGTGTCTTTCTCTCTCTCTTTCTCTTCGTGTCTTTCTCTCTCTCTTTCTCTTCGTGTCTTTCTCTCTTTTATTCTCTTCATGCTTTTCTTTCTCTTTTATTCTCTTCATGCTTTTCTCTCTCTTTCTATCTCTTTCACTCTCTCTCTCTCTCTTCATGCTTTTCTCTCTCTTTCACTTCATGTCTTTCTCTTTTATTCTCTTCATGCTTTTCTCTCTCTTTTATTCTCTTCATGCTTTTCTCTCTTTATTCTCTTCATGCTTTTCTCTCTTCTTTATTCTCTTCATGCTTTTCTCTCTCTTTCTCTCTCTCTCTTTGATCTGGTATGCTTGTTTGAATAGTATTTTTCTTCGCCTGTCATGCTTAGGTTTAAAAGGGCATTTTCTTTGGTCTGTCATGCTTAGGTTTGAAATAGCATTATTCTTAGTCTATCATGCTTAGGTTTGAAATAGAATTTTCCTTGTTGTCTCACATGCGTATTGAACTATTTAAGTCCTTTACAAAATGTATATACTCTGATGATTTTTTCTCTCCCCGATCCTGTATCTCCACCATTAAATCTAATTATTGAATACGAGCGTTTTGTTCTATGATTCTCACAGAATAAACCTAACCGCATACTTTTAATCTCTGAAATTTCCGAGATTCCCACTCAGTTGATTCCAGACTTCCGCATTCCTTGCATATTCGCTTTGGCTGCTTGGCTCATCAATTATTCACACTGATTACCGAAAGACCTTCAAGATTTTCATTAATTAACCCAAACTTGCATTAATTTAACTATGTCCATATTTCCTTCTGATCACCTTAATACGGATTCTCGTGTTTCTCGTCTACGTTTGAGGAGAAGTCGAAACTGAGATTACGACTGATTATAAAGAAAGTAAAAACTTGAAGTGAATTTCTAAGAATAGTTTCAACAGTTGCCATAATTTCTTCTCGGCCTTTTAGCTGAGATCAAAGTGTAGTTTCTGGTCTGATGGATGCTACACCCCGTAGACCGGTACCGTCTTGACCGTCGGGCCATGATTCCGCCGGTCTTAGGGATTTTTCTGTGCAGTCCTAGGAGGTCCATCCTCTCAGGCTTTGCCTTCTCACCCTTTGAGAAGAGGTTAGTTTATTGCTAATCGCCTAAGTCGCCCCTATCGGGGAATGCCGACGGGGCTGCCCATGCATTTTTGACGCTCAGAGTGCCCTTCTTCTTGTGCACTGGCTTTTCAATCCCATTTTCCCGACCTTGTGCCATATCTTACCGCTGTAGGAGGTAGATGAATAACAAGTGTAGTATCTGTTCCGATGGATGCTACACCCGTTAGACCGGTATCGTCTTGGCCTTCGGGCCTTGATTCCGCCAGTTTGTGAGTTTGTCCTGTGCAGTTCTAGGAGGTTCACCCTCCCAGGCTTTGCCTTCTCATCAGTTGAGGCGCCCCTACCGGGGAATGCCGACGGGGCTGCCCAGGCATTTTTTGTAGGCCAAAGTGCTCTTCCTCTACGGCGCTGGCTTTTCAATCTCACTTTCCGACCTTGTTTCACATCTTACCGCTGTGGGATGGAGATAAAAAATTAAAAAAAAAAAAACAGTGGCCATAATTGAATATTCCAAACACGTGTTTCGATATAAAAAGATAGTATACCAATTTTGAAATAGACAATTATATACACTAATATATATCTATATTTATATAAAGTTAGGTATGTGCATATGTTAATACATTTCTATGTATAGGATTCACTCCAAACCTAATTAATCGATCCTTATGAATTTTAGAACACAGCTACTAGGCATCAGAGTTAGTGATGTGGGCTATATTTAGTTTTAGTTTCATGCCAAGGCTGCAAAAGGTAGAGTAAAAGTCCTTGATAAAAATTTAGATACCTCTGATTGTTGTGAAATTTTAACAATAAGCAATTATTATTCTCCAAATTTCAGTTTCTTTAAAGGGTTTTTAGGGGACCTAATATAGTCATAACCTCCCAATTAAAAATTCGAATATTTCAGATTTGCATTAGACAACAATTAAGTAAGATTCTCTAAATTTCTTCTCAAAACCCCCTAACCTTAAGCCTTAAATTTTAGACATATTCTAGCATCTTCTGCAAAGAAGGTGGGCTCCCTCTACCATGCTAGTAAACTTCTCACACCTGACATTATCCTCTATCTCTACAAAGCCACCATCTGCCCATGCATGGAGTATTGTTGCCACATCTGGGTTGGTAGATCATCCACTAGTCTCTCCCTCTTAGACAAGGTCAAAAAAAAAAGAGTCTCTAATCTGATAGGTCCCTCACTATCCACCATGCTCCAGCCCCTATCCCACCGCCGCAATGTTGCTTGGTTGTGCCTGTTTTACAAGTACTTCAATAGACTGTGCTCTGATGAACTTGCTGCTCTCACGACGCAAATTCACTAGACCAACTCGACAATCTGCCAAATCCCATTCGTTCACTGTGGAGGCCCCCAGATGCCGAAGAGCTTTCTACCCCAAAAGCTTCTTTCCTCGTGTTGCTGGACTCTGGAACTCCCTCCCTGCTCCCTGTTTTCCTGACGTTACTGACTTGCAGAAATTTAAAACTAATGTAAACAGACATCTCGCTGCACAGCTCCAATTTTGATTGCCCCCCCCCCCCAATACTCTCACCCTTTTTCTTAGTAGCCCCTTACGTCTACTGTGGCAGCCTGCCTTGTTTGGAGTGAACTATGTTTGAAAAAAAAATGTATATGTGTATAGTATATATATAAAATATGTTGATCTCTTACCTCATCTCCCAGCCATTACATTTATTTATTAAAAAAGTGTCTGATTGGCATCACTTTTATTTCGCTCTGTTTATCTTGCTTTTAATTTTTCTTCCATGTTCCTCAGGTAAGTATTAAATCCTGCAAAGGAAAAGAGGAAAGACAATGGCGACTAATGAGATCATGATAAGGATCGTCTTTTATCCCTTTTCGAAACAAAACCTAAAAGAGAAGAGGGATTTCTTTTCACAAAGAACTTGGGTAATCTGTCATACTTTGATCCTTTTTCTTGTAATCTTCATCCGCTAATTAGGGACTCTTTTAATTAGAGAAAATATAAATACGAAATAAATTTAGATTATAAACATTGGTTTAGAATATAAATATATATAAATAAAACAATTTAATAAGTATACATTAAAAAAAAACTGATACAATTTGATAAGTATACATACAAAGAATGATACAATTAAATAAATATAAACGTTTAATCAAATATATGCAATTTGATAAGAATACATTCAAAAAAATATATATATATGCAATTTGATAAGTATACATTTAAAAAAATATGCAATTTTGATAAGAATACATTTTTAGAAAAAATATATGCAATTTGATCAGTATATATTTAAAAATATATCTATATGCAATTTGATGAGTACATTTAAAAAAATATGCAATTTTGATGAGAATACATTTTTAGAAAAAATATATGCAATTTGATAAGTATATATTTTAAAATATATCTATATGCAATTTGATAAGTATACATTAAAAAAAAAATGCAATTTTGATAAGAATACATTTTTAGAAAAAATATATGCAATTTGATAAGTATATATTTAAAAATATATCTATATGCAATTTGATAAGTATACATTTAAAAAAAATATGCAATTTTGATAAGAATACATTTTTAGAAAAAATATATGCAATTTGATAAGTATATATTTAAAAATATATCTATATGCAATTTGATAAGTATACATTAAAAAAAAATATGCAATTTTGATAAGAATACATTTTTAGAAAAAATATATGCAATTTGATCAGTATATATTTAAAAATATATCTATATGCAATTTGATGAGTATACATTTAAAAAAATATGCAATTTTGATAAGAATACATTTTTAGAAAAAATATATGCAATTTGATCAGTATATATTTTAAAATATATCTATATGCAATTTGATAAGTATACATTTAAAAAAAATATGCAATTTTGATAAGAATACATTTTTAGAAAAAATATATGCAATTTGATAAGTATATATTTAAAAATATATCTATATGCAATTTGATAAGTATACATTAAAAAAAAATATGCAATTTTGATAAGAATACATTTTTAGAAAAAATATATGCAATTTGATAAGTATATATTTAAAAATATATCTATATGCAATTTGATAAGTATATATTTAAAAAAAATATGCAATTTTGATAATACATTTTTAGAAAAAATATATGCAATTTGATAAGTATATATTTAAAAATATATCTATATGCAATTTGATAAGTATACATTTAAAAAAAATATGCAATTTTGATAAGAATACATTTTTAGAAAAAATATATGCAATTTGATAAGTATATATTTAAAAATATATCCATATGCAATTTGATAAGTATACATTTAAAAAAATATGCAATTTTGATAAGAATACATTTTTAGAAAAAATATATGCAATTTGATAAGTATATATTTAAAAATATATCTATATGCAATTTGATAAGTATACATTTAAAAAAAATATGCAATTTTGATAAGAATACATTTTTAGTAAAAATATATGCAATTTGATAAGTATATATTTAAAAATATATCTATATGCAATTTGATAAGTATACATTTTAAAAAAATATGCAATTTTGATAAGAATACATTTTTAGAAAAAATATATGCAATTTGATAAGTATATATTTAAAAATATATCTATATGCAATTTTATGAGTATACATTTAAAATATATCTATATGCAATTTGATAAGTATACATTTAAACAAAAATATATATGCAATTTGATAAGTATACATTTAAAAATATATATATATGCAATTTGATAAGTATACATTTAAAAATATATATATATGCAATTTGATAAGTATACATTTAAAAATATATATATATGCAATTTGATAAGTATACATTTAAAAATATATCTCTATGCAATTTGATGAGTATACATTTAAAAATATATCTCTATGCAATTTGATGAGTATACATTTAAAAATATATCTCTATGCAATTTGCTGAGTATACATTTAAAAATATATCTATATGCAATTTGATAAGTATACATTTAAAAAAATATATATATGCAATTTGATAAGTATACATTTAAAAAAAATATATATATGCAATTTGATAAGTATACATTTAAAAAAAATATATATATGCAATTTGATAAGTATACATTTAAAAAAAATATATATATGCAATTTGATAAGTATACATTTAAAAAAAAATCTATATGCAATTTGATAAGTATACATTTAAAAATATATCTATATGCAATTTGATAAGTATACATTTAAAAAAATATATCTATATGCAATTTGATAAGTATACATAAAAAAATATATATATGCAATTTGATAAGTATACATCAAAAAAATATAAATAAAAGCAAACTTAAACCAGACACCCAACAAAAAACACTTTCGCCTCCGCCCTTGAGGCTTGCATTCACAAATATCAATGACGTAGAAACCTTTCTCCTGACAAACTCCCCGGATATCCTAGCTCTAAGTTAAACTAACCTTCAATCCTCAATCTCCTCTCACCACTTTGACATGACTGACTACCTCCCACTCTACTATAAAGACTCTGACAAACATATGCACGGGCTAGAAGTTTATGTTTGGAACACCCTCCCCCTGACTAGAGAACATAGGTTAGAATCAGATGACCAAGACTACATGTGCTTTAGATTGACTTTACATCACAGCGTCAGTTAATTATATTTCTTATACCATTCCCTGGCGACCCACGACTGTACTCAGCTAAACTCTGTCTCTGAAAGCATAGATAGAGCACTCTTAATTGACTAGAATGCCCAGATACATGTATTTATGGATTTTAATGCCCACCACATGTATCATACACTCGACAAGGCAAGAGAAGCTAGGGCAGTAGCACTTGATATATCCAAGGCCTTTAACAAGGTATGGCATAAACTAAAGGGCTTCTCCTGAAAATACACTCATACGGTATTACTGGGCAATTACTTCATATAATTAGATCTGTCCTAAACAAAAGAAAAATCCAGGTTGTCGTCGATGGCCGTTCATCTAAGCAACATGACATAAATGCTGGTGTAC
The DNA here is from genome assembly GCA_963556195.1 of Sepiola atlantica. NCBI lineage: Eukaryota > Metazoa > Mollusca > Cephalopoda > Sepiida > Sepiolidae > Sepiola > Sepiola atlantica. The sequence continues at coordinate 19,925,658 of OY744541.1, read as the reverse complement.
CCCAGGGATCTATCCTAGGACCTTTGTTGTTCCTGATCTATATAAACGATCTCCCTGATGACATAGCGTCTGAGATTGGTTTATTTGCTGATGACACCACGCTTTACTCTCGCCATGTTGGCAAAACAGACGCGATCATATCCAAGGCAATGGCTGAATCCTTAGAAAATGACCTCCAGGCTGTAGTGGATTGGGGTCATAAATGGTTGGTAACTTTTAATGCCACAAAGACAAAGCTCCTTTCCTTCAATAACTACAAGAAACCTCTCCAACCACCGATTGTCATAGCGTTTAAATGCTTTTTGTTTCAAATATGACACATTCCAACAAAATGCCTATTCAATATAATAGTCAACGAAAATGTGTCAAACTGCAACTTGTTTCACATCTGCAACGAGCCTGTTAGCAATTGTGAGTAGGTAATTCCTAGCTTAAGTCCTTAGCCATTCAGGAGGACGGGGTGGGGAGAAGGAATCTCATGCCTGTATTCTCTCAGGGAATTTAATTCCCCTAATCATTTCGGACTACATAGAGAAATACGTCTGTTGAACTTGTTTCCAAAAACCAGACAGGCAAAATTCCGTTTCCCACACAAAAGCCTGTGATGTCACAGAACCCCTGTGCGCAGGTGTACCTTTACCCTTGACCTGAGGTCTCGTCAACGTGGTGGCCCTGTCAACGTCTGTGAGCTCCGACTAAGAACAGCATTATTTTGCACTCGGTTGTACGGGTTCACCCGCACTAAATCGCGCAAGCAAAACCAACGATCTCCCCACATACGTCCACTTCAAAATGCGTCCGGCCTCACAGGGTCATTATCCAACACTCCGTGTTTTAGTTTCTATTGCGCTGTGTGATAAGTGTCCGTCTTTTTTTTTTCTTATGTTTATTTCTAAATATGAGTCACTAATTAAAATAAAATTTTTTTAACGATTGTGGTGTGTTTTAGATGATATTTTCAAATAATACAAAAGAATACGTTTCACTAGTTTATTTTTGTATGTTGTTCCAAATTTCAAATTGAAACGGATACTGAGAAAAAGATAACTTTTTTGTAATGAATGTAAATGGTTTAATTTCAAATTAGACTTTCACTGTGATATAATTTTGTTGTGAGAAATCTGAATGAAACAATTTTTGGCATAATTACAAATAAAACAAATAAACTTAAATTTTTATTTTCTTTCCTTCTATTCTGTATACACATATATATATATATATATATTTCGGCAGCAAATCATTTATTATACATGCGTAGTTGAAGACCACAGAGTTTTCTTTCTTCGCTATCTTTCTTGTTAATTTCTCGACGCGGCGAGCGATTCGTCAGTTTTCTGGTGTTAATTGGTGAAGTATGGCACCTAACGTTGTATAGTGGGCCATTCCTCGAGCGTTTTCGGTCTCGCGATCGTCTTCAGGAGGCTGTGTCTTATTATTAGTAAGAGCCGTATTTATGGTTTTATTATTAGTTATATATCTATTAATTTACATATGTGTATATATATCTTTATTCGTTTATTTATTTATTTTTTTATTTTATTTATTTTATTTATTATTATTATTGTGTATTGTTGAAGACTGATAAGGCGTTAGTACTGGTGGTGAATGCTATTTTATTAATTGTAATTATATATGTATATATATATATATATATATATATAATTTTCATACATAAATATTTCTTATCCACAGACATGTTTCATGTTCACTAACAATCATCAGTGTGGCTTATATAACTGTATATAGTACTGGTGGTTTCCTAGATTTTACTGCAACGAAACTCTGGTGCTTATAAGACGTTGCTCAACAACAGGTAGAGCTGTATTGATATAGTATAAATATCTTTATTTATACAAACATTATTGGCTCTATATGTGCATACATATTTCAGCTGTGATCTCGTTCGAAATCCAGCTTCCTCGGCCCATTTAAAAAACTGAACTATGACAAATAGAAAAAAATTACATTCTCACAAATAGTTTTGCGTTTTGGAGGGGAGATGGAGGAAGCGAGGAATATGTGGAGAGGCAGGGTATTTATTCACTCACACTTAGTTACTTATTCATATGTTCACACTGATCCATACATTCGTGCTTACATAAGGTATATGTACGTATATGTATAAATATTTATTTATAAAAAGTAATATAAATATATGTAGTATAACTACCTTTATTTATACAAACATTATTGGCTACATATGTGCATACATGTTTCAGCTGCGATCCGTACACTCATGCTTACATACATATACCTTATGTAAGCACGAGTGTAGCCAATGATGTTTGTATAAATAAAGGTATTTATACTATATATATATATATATATATATATATTTTGTGTTATAATGAAATAATTCCAGGGAGAAATTCGGGTATGAGAGCTCAATGTAATAAACAGAGCAAAAATAAAATGTAGTAACACGAATCTACATAATCATCGATGCAATAATTTATTTCAACCTTGTGGTATTGTCAAGCATCCAATTTAAATGATTACATTTTTGAAACTGAAAAAAAAAAGAGGAAATTCACACTCGACAATTCAAATATAATTAGAGAGAGAGGGAGTGACAACCTATTTAATACATATTTAGAGAGAGGGGGCAATTTGAAGCATATTTAATCTATAATTATGTATGGAGGGGGGAATTACATAATTTATGACAGAGAGGGAAGAGGAGGCCATATATACAAATAGAAATTGTAAAAGTAGGCATGGTGGGCTTATTCAATGTCTTTCAAGAAATCAGGTCGTGTCAAAAATCGCCAGTTCTCACATATGGTTGAAATAAATTATTGCATCGATGATTATGTAATTTTGTGTTACTACATTTTATTTTATATATATATATATATATATATATTACTTTTTATAAATAAATATTTATTATTCACAGATATATGTTTCAATAAGTGTGGCTAAGATAATTATACTTCCAGTCGAACGATTTGAACCCTGGACCCGAGTAACTCCAATCCAACATTCTTAATCATTTGGCCACCGTCATTGTCATATTAAAATATGAGAGAAATAAACCCTATATTTTATTTACGAACATGCTAAGTCTCAGAAAGTGTTCGATTTGCCAAGGGAGAGAACTCGCAATAGCGCTTAATTGCAAACTTTTCTTATTACTCTCAAAGTGCTGAATTTGAACGGAACTTTAATTATTTTTTATAAATAACGTTATTATCTGCATACATATGTTTCATGTTCACTAACAATCGTCAGTGTGGCTTATATAACTGTACCGACAGCAAAACGATTTGAACCCTACCGAGAATACTTGGGATAAATTTAAAACCCATATAACTTCCAAAATGTCAGTAATTTTATAAAAAAAATATTCTCAAATTCAGTTATATATTTAATAATATAAAAATATAATTAAGTAAATCAAAAAATGCATCGTTTTGCAGAGGATATTAAAAAAAAGGTGAAAGGGTAGAGTTTAAAACAGACAAATATAAACATAATAAACACTAAGCTCAATAGCATTGTTACTTTTTAATAAACAGAGACGAGTCAATTTAAGCCTTGTCAGAGACTGAAATGAAGGCACAATAAGACATATCATCTTCTCTTTCGTTCTCTGTTCTAGTAAAGTTTTTCTGAAAGGGAGCATCATAAACCCCAGGCTCTCTCTCTCTCTGTCTGTCTGTCTGTCTGTCTGTTTGTTGCGGATGTTATGCGTATAACCAGATCATTTTACGACCGAAAATTAAAACAAAATAAAAGGCAAAAAAAAAAAAAAAAAGTCGTAATCTGGCAAGGAATTTTGTCATTATCTTCGGGGAACGTTTTCCCAAGCAGCACTCGTCACTGTGAGTTATTTGTCGAAACCCGCGCGGTGTAAGGAAGTAGATGCGTTCAGATAACAATATGGGTGGCGGTGTTGTGAGGGAGAGAGAAAAAAAATCTTATTTATCACCTGCGACGGTTTGTTGCCTTCCGGCGAGGATTCCACTCCTGGCAGCCATAATTCTTGCGCTGCTGTTGCAGCGTGTGTCTGCGAACAGTTGGATAGAGTTCAACTAACAAAGACATGTTCCCACATATTTTTTCTTTTTTTTCGTTGCTTCTTATAGCGAACAATTGGGCACAAGCTTTGCGTTTCAAAATTGTCTATTCATTCGAACCTGCCGTATAATGATTATTGATGCTCGAGTGTTTTAAATACTTGATTGCTGCGGTCCGGGCAGGAAGGAGAGATTTCTTTGGTGAAAGCATACAATTGCTGTGGTATCTTATCTTCAGCTGCTACGACAAGGACGACGGGCAGTATTTGTTAGATTGCATACAGAGATCTTGTGCTGCTTTATAATCATATATTCTTCAAGTCTCCGAGCTGAGATCCCAGCCCTGGCTGAAATTGTGAAGCATGCTGATAATCACTTATAATGAACTGTTCACAATACATATTGTATTCCAGCATTCTGTGACGTTTTGGATAGGAACAAAGTGTAGTCTCTGTTCTGATTCACCAACTAGCACAAAAGATGAAAAAAAAAAAAAATTATGAAGCAGAAAAAACGAAAACTATCAGAAGTATACAAGCTGAAAAAGTTTTTTTTAAAAGTCAAATAGGTTCCCAGACCTTGGTAAGCATTGACTCATTAGTATGTATATATATATATATATATATATATATATATATATATATATATATATATATATTATATTTTTTTTGAACAAACCATAACAATGTATAGTGTTAAAATAAATATAATTCTTTTTAATCTTAGCTTTCGAGAATTACAAGTCTCCTTGTCAAAGAGTGTTTTTCTTTTTCTTCATCGTTCGATGGTAATGGACTTTTGGGATAGAAAATCACGTTATGTCTGCAGGCGAGGTTGCACCAATTTGAATTAGAAAGGGTATTTAGACATTTTTTAAACCATTGTTTCGTAATAGTATTATATATTTTTTTTTTTAAAAACATAACAATGTATAGTGTTAAAATAAATAAAATTTATTTTAATCTTAGCTTTCGAAAATTACAATTTTCCTTGTCAAAGAAAAATATAATTAGATTGTTAATGATTTTTGACTTGTTCAAAGCGTAGACTGTGAAATTGGCCTTCTGAACAAAGATAACAAGATTTCAAATTTTCAACAAACTTTGAACAGTCTCCAGTATTTTTAAATACTGAGTTGACCAATGAAGTCTTCCAGGGTTATGGAAAGCATTTCTCATTAAAGCAACGACTGAACACTAAAGAGTCTTATGCCCAATCAGTTAAGTCTAAAGTGACTGGTCGGACGCTTGGCTTCCTTAAGTTTTGGAGAACAACAAACAAGGTTCCGAACAGATGCAAGGCCTCTATCCCAACCATCATAAATGGACCAGAGGTGATACCTTCAGCATCTGATAAAGCCAAAATTTTCGCAAAGTACTTTGCAGCAAATTCCACTCTTTGCAATCAAGACCAGGATAGGTGCCATTTTGGGTTACAGTTTCTCGAGTACTATGACCGAGGTATTGTCAGGACTAGTTGCCTTGTTGGCATCAGGGTTCTTGATTAGTTTGACAACATCACAGACAGTTATTTGGATATCGCTTAGTTTTTTTCGGTCATGGAGGGGAATTCTGGACATAGGTACACACTCAAATTTGGCTTCTGGACATAGGTACACTCAAATTTAGCTTCTGGACATAGGTACACTCAAATTTGGCTTCTGGACATAGGTACACTCAAATTTGGCTTCTGGACATAGGTACACTCAAATTTGGCTTCTGGACATAGGTACACTCAAATTTGGCTTCTGGACATAGGTACACTCAAATTTGGCTTCTGGACATAGGTACACTCAAATTTGGCTTCTGGACATAGGTACACTCAAATTTGGCTTCCTGACATAGATACACTCAAATTTGGCTTCTGGACATAGGTACACTCAAATTTGGCTTCTGGACATAGGTACACTCAAATTTGGCTTCTGGACAAAGGTACACTCAAATTTGGCTTCTGGACATAGGTACACTCAAATTTGGCTTCTGGACATAGGTACACTCAAATTTGGCTTCCTGACATAGGTACACTCAAATTTGGCTTCTGGACATAGGTACACTCAAATTTGGCTTCTGGACAAAGGTACACTCAAATTTGGCTTCTGGACATAGGTACACTCAAATTTGGCTTCTGGACATAGGTACACTCAAATTTGGCTTCCTGACATAGATACACTCAAATTTGGCTTCCTGACATAGATACACTCAAATTTGGCTTCCTGACATAGGTACACTCAAATTTGGCTTCTGAACCAATATCGCATAAGACGGAAAATTTTCTAATTTCAAACAAATTTTGAACGGTCAGAATTCAATGGCTAATTGCGATACCAAAATAAATTTGGTTTCATCGTTTATGTTTTTCAAAGATCTATGTGCTCAAATTAAAAGTTTTTACATATAATGAAATGAAAATTTTGTCTTAGGATACCTATTCCAAGTAATAATGTTTTTTTAAAAAATTTTTTTAACATAGTTCACCCCAAACAATGCAGGCTGCCACTGTAGACGTAAGGGGCTACTGAGAAATAAGGGTGACGGTTTGGCAGGGGGGATCAACCTAAATTAGGAGCTGCGCAACGAGTTGTCTGTTTACATTAGTTTTAAATTTCTGCATGTCAGTAGCGTCAGGAAAGCAGGCAGCAGGGAAGGAGTTCCAGAGTCCAGCAGAACGAGGAAAGAAGCTTTAGGAGTAGAAAGCTCTTCGGTGTCTGGGGACCTCCACAGTGAATGGATGGGATTTGGCAGATTGTCTGGTTGGTCTAGTGAATTTACGTCGTGGGGGTACCAGAGCACAATCCATTGAAGTACTTGTAAAACAGGCACAAGGATGCAACATTGCGGCGATGGGACAGGGGCTGGAGCTTGGTGGATAGTGAAGGACCTATCAAGTTGGCAACTCTTTTTTGGACCTTGTCTAAGAGGGAGAGACTAGTGGATGATGTCCCAGACCAGATGTGACAAGAATAGTCCATGCATGGGCGGATGGTGGCTTTGTAGAGATATAGAATAATGTCAGGTGTGAGAATTTTTTTTTTTTTTTTTTTTTAAATGATAAAAACAGAAACCACCACTTTATCAAGGCTGAGGCCACCCGTGGACAAGTGTTAATGTGATTTCTATTTATCCCCCCTCCAGGAGATTAGACACAAGTGTCATGTGGGTTTGATGGAAGCGTTTTCAGTGGAATGACTTGGATTTGAACCTGGCACACCCAGGTTCTCAGTCCGCGTCTTTACCAACTAAGCCACTGTGCCATCCCTGAGAAATTTACTGGCACGGTAGAGGAAGTCCACCTTCTTTGCTGCAGCCCTTGCAAAGTAATAATGTAATGACTATTATCTTTGCAACAAAGTAAGAAAATAACATTTTGGTTTGGGATACATAATACAAGACAGTTTAAGACTTTTAGTTTTGTCCTCTCTCCCTTTACTCTCTCACTCACTCACTCTCTCACACTCACTCACTCACACTCACTCACTCTCACTCACTCACTCTCTCACACTCACTCACTCTCTCACTCACTCTCTCACTCACTCTCTCACTCTCTCACTCTCTAACTCTCTCACTCTCTAACTCTCTCACTCTCTCACTCTCTAACTCTCTCACTCTCTCACTCTCTAACTCTCTCACTCTCTAACTCTCTCACTCTCTAACTCTCTAACTCTCTCACTCTCTCTAACTCTCTCTAACTCTCTCACTCTCTAACTCTCTCTAACTCTCTCACTCTCTCACTCTCTCTCACTCTCTAACTCTCTAACTCTCTCACTCTCTCTAACTCTCTCACTCTCTCACTCTCTCTAACTCTCTCTAACTCTCTCACTCTCTCTCACTCTCTAACTCTCTAACTCACTCACTCACTCACTCTCCGTAGCCATTTGCATCTCAAAAGTCACCTCGAGTGCAAGCAAGAAGGTAGTCAGTGAACAAAAAGTAGAAGCAGCCAGACTATAAATGAAGGTTAGGATGAGAGTAAAATGCTGAAGCCCCTAAGGGGGTCACATGATCACTGATATCCGCAAACGTGTCAAAGTCAAAGTTTCTTCAGTTGTGGGGACAGAACTCAAGGTGTTGACCTTCAATAAAAACCCATTGTCCATGTTCAAATCGATGCAAGAGTCTGGAAGCAAACCAGAACATCTGGAAGATTCTATATCTCACTCAAAAGTATACTATTTAAAAAATATTTTTTAAAATTATATGGGAGTTCGCCCCAGACAAGGCATGAAGCCACTTAATTAAATGAGCTAAAAAATAAAACCCCAAAGATGATTTTTTTTTTAATGGAAACCGCTCCAGCCACTTGATGTAAGGAGCTAGAATAAAATACTACTTCAAAGTCAAAAAACTAGCCAACGATAAGTGTTAGACAGATAGATTCTGACCCAGAAAACAGCAATTCTTTCCCCTTTTTCAGAAACGTTGCTCATAGAATGTGAGGAATAAAGGATGAAATAAAGGAAAGCGAGAGTTACGAGGCTGCCGAAAGAAAACCCAAAGGTTAGTCACTTTCTACTCTCCTTAAGTTGGATAATAACAAAAAGAGGAAAAGAAGATAGAATCACTTCAAAACGAGGTAGCCTTTTAATTGACGGTGATAAATTTAGGGGCAAGATAATTGAACCTAAAGTCGAAGCATTAGCATGGCAGTGACGGACCCACACTGGAAATACTGCATGGTACTTGAGAATATCCAAACATTTAGAGAGTGCTGATGGAGAAGTCTCTCAAGAAGCTACTCTTGAGTTGGGACTCTTGTACTACCACCCGGGGTGGGGGGGGTGGGGGGGTGACCAGAAAAGTACTATGACCTTGCCCTCTACCATGGTACTTAATTAGCTTCACTATCTGTCAGTTATCAGGTAAACTAAGCCTGAAAGAGACCCCACCACCACCAGTGTTCAATCCTCTTGACTCCAAACAGGCTAGTCAAAAGTTAAGCCCTTCAACAGCCTAATAGGGAACCAAATGGTCACAAGGCTGGCTGACAAAAATACCTACTCCTACACTGGGTGAGTGGCTGATTAGAAACCAATGTTTTTATCATTACACCATCACCAGAAGACAAATAAAAAAATTTAAAAAAAAAGTGAATGTATACTCTTTTTTTTTTTTTTTTCAAAAATGGCCACACTACTTGTTCTTGACATGCTTTTCAAATTATTTTATTATATTTCTTATTATACCTACCGCATAAGAATTAGTTTATGTTGGGGATTATGGCGAAAGGACATTCTTAGCTACTCATAATTCTTGGCTTTTTGGCTAAGATCAAAGTGTAGTATCTGTTCCGATGGATACTACACCCCATAGACTGGTATTGTCTTAGCCTTCGGGGCTTGATTTACGCCGGTCTATGGGTCTGTCCTGTGCAGTTCTAGGAGGTCCACCCTCCCAGGCTTCGCCTCCCCTCTTTGGGGAGGAGTAAGTTTATTGCTTACTGCCCGAGGCGCCCCTACCGGGGAATGCCGATGGGGCTGCCCAGGCAATTTTTAAACCGCACCTTCTCGACCCGACCTTGGGTCACATCTTACTTGTGGGAGTAAGATAAAAACTGGCCTTGTGCCTAACTCCTAGAGAGGAGTAAATCAATACTCATCACTTTCGTAGAGAAAAGAATTAAAATCGGATCATTTTTCAGAAAAAACAAAAAAACATAAGCATAATTAGTGGACAGAAACACATTATATTTTTTTTAGTGTCATTTTTTCATTTTTCAAATTTATAGGGGACGTCCTAGGTGATATTTCTTCACATATATTTAAATTTCTGCATATTGGTACAGTTGGGGAAACAGGGAGCAGGGAGGGAATTAAAGAAGCTATTAGAGTAGAAAGTTGACCTCCACAGTGAAGAGGCGGGATTTTGCTACTACTCTTTACAATTTACGTTGAGGGGGGTAAAAGTGTAGCAAATTTGCGGAGCACATTCCGTTGAAGTAATTGTAAAACAAGCACAGGGATGCAACACTGCGACGATGCGACAGGGGCTGGAGCTTGATAGACAGTGTGGGTCCTATTAGGTTTAAGATTTTTTTTTGGTACCCTGTCCAAAGAGGGGGATTAGTGGTTGAAGCACCAGCCCTAAATGTGGCAACAATACTCTATGTAAGAGCAATTGGCGGCTTTATAGAGATATAAGATATTGGCAGGTGTGAGAAGTTTTCTAGCCCACCTTCTTTGCAGCAGACTTGGTGAATGTGACACCACCAGGCCCAGGCTTATGTTACATGTGATCCAGTCATAGAGATAGTATTTATCTATCCCATATGTAGAAATCATAGTGCACTATATTCCAAGAAAAAATGTTTTAATGCAATGGTTCTCAACCATGGGGGTTAGAGGCGGGGAAATGGCACCATAGATTAGCAGACATAAACTGGATTCAGGGCCACAAAAACACAGTGTACATCGGCCATCACTACTGAAAGGTCATGTTGAATTTTCTCTCCGCTAGCGTTTGTATTAAATACTCTTATGTTAGTATTAGTTAGTCTGCCACTTAGAACTGAATTTTACTTAGTGCTATATCCACTGACCCACGAGTCCTGAAGTAGGTCAGAGGTTACATCGGCCGAAACGTTGATAAAAACACCCAAGATGAGAACAGTAGTCCGAATATACCAAATTCTACAAACTTGTTTTAATGGTAGTAAGATGGAGAATATTTATTGTTTTAAAAATAATTAAATTGCTAAACTTTTAAATAAAAAAAAAAAACAAGCCGCGCGTGCGTGCATGCGTGCGTGCGTGCGTGGCCCCCCTCTGTATGTGACTCGATGTGGCGAGTGTAAAATGCAATAAATTTGGGCAATTTGGGGCATTTTTGACCCCCATTGTACCCCCTGGGGGCGCGAATCAGAATTTTTCTGAAGTCAAGAATGCTCATTTTATATCCAAAACAATTGCTTCTACATTTTGGTCAAGTTTCAGAAAAATTGAATGGATGGATAAAACGTTATGGGAGAAAAGGGTCATTTTTTGCCATTTTGGGGGCTTTTGACCCTCTGTGGCCGCGAACCAGATTTTTTCCAATGTCAGCGATACTTATTTTCTATTAGGAACAATTGCCTCCACATTTTGGTCAAGTTTCAGAGAAATTGAATGGATGGATGAAAAGTTATGGGGCAAAAAATGTCATTTTTTGCCATTTCGGGGCCTTTTGACCCCCTAGGGGGCTAACCAGATTTTTTTCAAAAATCAGAGAATGTCACTTTCTAACCTGACCAAAGTTACAACTTCATGCAAAATTTCAGAGAAATTCAATGGATGGTTGTGGAGAAAATCCGGACGGACATGCCTCAAAACATAGGTCCCCCGATTTTATAAATCGGGGGACCAAATAAACAAGAGACATATTCGTTTTATTCATTTGTATTGCAGAAGAGTCATTTTTTTTTATAGTATTGACCGTGACATACATTTATTTCCAAAAGAATATTATTATTATTAACAGTAAATTATACAGGTTGATGTAGAAAGCATCGTGGAATTTCATGTTAGACAAAGGATTACCAACAACCACCATTTTCTCCACACTTTTGATGGCCTTGTTGTAAATTTGTTCGGAATGTAATTTTTTAAATATTTTGTGCAAATAAATATTTCAAAGTGTAGTATCTGTTCTCCACACATCAGTGACATTTGACGTTTTACTTAGCTTTTATGTTGATTGTCTCCCTTGAAAATGAAATTCTAAAAAAAACTAATTTTATTAATAATTATAATAATAGTATTATCGATGAAACGATTGCATATATAGAAGAAAATTTGGTGCTTGTATAATAAAAAGCTGAAACAAAGTTTTTTTTGTCTTTTAGTGTTGGAGAGGTAAATAAGGGGCAGGTAACTCTTACAACGAATTTTGAACACGATTTTCCAGTAATCAAAACTGATGGCTTTAATTGGCGTTGCACACGTGGCTACTGTGCAAGGAGAACGTCGATTAGACATAAAAGGGTTAGGGGTAGGGGTTAGGGTTAGAAAAATATTGTTCGAAAGCTAGAGCTGTTGTGAAGAGTTACCTGCTCCTTATTTACCTCTCCAACACTAAAAGACAAAAAAAACTTTCTTTCGACTTTTTATTATTTGGCAATACAAATTAGAAATGTATATTGTAGAATATTAATTTATTAGAAACTTTAAAAAAAATATATGCAAATGAACAATATCGAGATTTGTTTGACGGAGTTTGGAGATTACTATATATACATTATTTTAAAATAGTCTTGTATCATTAGAATTAAATAAGTCTAACCAGTTTTGATGTTAATTTTTTTTTTTAACATATTTCACCCCAAACAAGGCAGGCCACCATTGTAGACGTAAGGGGTTACTGAGAATTAGGGTGTTAGTTTTGGGTGTCACCCTAAGTTGGGAGCTGTGTAGCGAGATGTCTGTTTACTTTAGTTTTAAATCTATGCATCTTGGTACAGTCGGGGGAGCAGGGTACAAGGAGGGTATTCCAGAGGCCGGCAGCATGAGGAAAGAAGCTATTGGAGTAGAAGGCTTTCCGGCATCTAGGGACCTCCACAGTGAATGGATGGGATTTAGCTGATTGTTGAGTTGCTAAGGCATTTCATGTTCGTACGTACGTTATCACCTTTCACACTCATTTAAAAAAAAATATGCTGATTGGTGATTAATCTGATGCTGCTAAGGTAAAAAAAAAAATCCGACTTATTTTAAAATAAATTGTTCCAAAATCAAATTATGTTGTACCGTCGACTAAAACAATACAATTTTAAATAAATACTTTTTAAAAAAGTGACATTCGTTTTATTAATTTCAAGAATATTTAGCTGAGAATTATTTTCACAGAATATTGTTTTAAGAAGGATTTGATTGCTCCAATTTTAAATATATAAAGAGAGCCATATTCGTTTCATTTATTTCAAGAATATTTAGCTGACAATGACAATTATTTTTACGACAGATGTATTATTTTAAAAGAAATATTATTATTATTATTATTATTATTATTATTATTATTATTATTAACAGATTGATGAAACCACTGTAAAGAAGGAATATAAATAAACATGGGTAGATAACTCTAGTCTCCTTCAGGTTTTACCATGTTACAAAAAAAAAACACACAGTATTGTATAAGTTTAAATTAATATTATTTTATTTCATTTCGTTTTTATGGATTCCACTTAAAATGAAGAAAACCTGAAATTTGTTAAAATGAATCTATTTAGATTCTGTGAGAATCCATTTTACTTTTTTTCTATTAAAAAAAGAAAGAAAGGTTTTGACCTGCCAGTTCATATTGAGTTAGCTTCACTTAAGAGACAAAAGTGATTGTGTTGAGCTCAAGCAATCAGAGAATATTTTCTACAGCGAAGAGTTAAATTGAAAATGGCTTGCTAAAAATGCCAATTGCCTCTCGAATAAATTCCACATACCATTATACAAATGTGCATTTAGATGTGTATATATATATATATATATATATATATATATATATGTATATATGTGTGTGTGAAAAAAGACAAATGGAAAACAGGTTAAAATGCAGGAGAAAAACAAGAGATTTGACCGGTTATCCTGGCTAGTTTCTCTGTCTTCTTCCCTCTTATCGCCTTCACCCCCTCCGCCTACCACCTCCCCTATACTAGCTCGGTAGGTGCGAAAAAGAAAAAGAAAATAAATAAAAATAAAAAGAAGAATAAGAAAAAAGAAATAAAGAAGAATCTATCACCTACTTGTCAAATCATATTTCAATCTCACTAAAAGTCTTCTCATTTCCTTCTCCCATGTGTGTGCCTTCAAAATAAAATTGTTTCCAAATCTTCACTTTTTCTGAACACGTTCGTTCGAATCTCTTGTTTTTGTTTTTCTCCTGCATTTTAACCTGTTTTCCGTTTGTCTTTTTTCACACATTCTGTCTACCACGACATTTCATTTTCATGACTTATCGTGTACCTTACCCCATATATATATATGTGTGTGTATGTGTGTGTGTAAAATAAAAAAAGGAAAGCCAAAAACTGTTATTTATGTATTCATCAACGTTTCGTCTTTATTGAAAGACTTCCTCAGTGTATGTAGAAAAGTCATACAGAATATTAATTTTGATTTGTCAGAAAGTGTCCAGACTTCTGCATGGTTGTTTGACGTAAACAAGCAGAGAATGAACAACATGGTTTTGGTAGTAGTGTTATCAGCAGTAGTCTGTCTCCTTGGAAAAACGAGAGATAATGCCCTTCAAATTATGATTTTGTTTGATTTGTTAAGCAAATGTTAGTTTTTTAAAAAAATTATTTTTCAATGTTTTTTTAAAAAGTATTTTTGTCAATTGTTTTCTTATTACCGCAACAACTGTTTCTAAGCAAATTGTTTTTGTTTTCTTTTCTTATTTTAACGAAAACAAAATGTTAATAAGCAAACGTTTCTTGGTTAATAATTTCGTCAACTCTCTGGCGCTTCCGAGACCTGCCCGAACGTTGACGACGCGAACACACGGAAACATGGTCCATCAGTTATAAGTGAACCAAATAAATATAGGTTTCATTATATTTAGGGAGCGTGTCTCTAAACATTTAGTTCTTTGGTACAACAGAGGCGCGTCTCTAACTATTTAGTTATTTGGTACAACAGGGGCGCGTCTCTAACTATTTAGTTATTTGGTACAACAGGGGCGCGTCTCTAACAATTTAATTATTTGGTACAACAGGGGCGCGTCTCTGACCATTTAGTTATTTGGTACAACAGGGGCGCGTCTCTAACTATTTAGTTATTTGGTACAACAGGGGCGCGTCTCTAACTATTTAGTTATTTGGTACAACAGGGGCGCGTCTCTAACTATTTAGTTATTTGGTACAACAGGAGCGCGTCTCTAACCATTTAGTTATTTGGTACAACAGGGGCGCGTCTCTAACCATTTAGTTATTTGGTACAACAGGGGCGCGTCTCTAACTATTCAGTTGTTTGGTACAACAGGGGCGCGTCTCTAACTATTTAATTATTTGGTACAAAAGGGGCGCGTCTCTAACTATTTAGTTATTTGGTACAAAAGGGGCGCGTCTCTAACTATTTAATTATTTGGTACAACAGGGGCGCGTCTCTAACCATTTAGTTATTTGGTACAACAGGGGCGCGTCTCTAACCATTTAGTTATTTGGTACAACAGGGGCGCGTCTCTAACCATTTAGTTATTTGGTACAACAGGGGCGCGTCTCTAACCATTTAGTTATTTGGTACAACAGGGGCGCGTCTCTAACCATTTAGTTATTTGGTACAACAGGGGCGCGTCTCTAACTATTTAGTTATTTGGTACAACAGGGGCGCGTCTCAAACCATTTAGTTATTTGGTACAAAAGGGGCGCGTCTCGACGCTTTTAGTTATTTGGTACAACAGGGGCGCGTCTCTAACTATTCAGTTGTTTGGTACAACAGGGGCGCGTCTCTAACCATTTAGTTATTTGGTACAACAGGGGCGCGTCTCTAACTATTCAGTTGTTTGGTACAACAGGGGCGCGTCTCTAACTATTTAATTATTTGGTACAAAAGGGGCGCGTCTCTAACTATTTAATTATTTGGTACAACAGGGGCGCGTCTCTAACCATTTAGTTATTTGGTACAACAGGGGCGCGTCTCTAACTATTTAATTATTTGGTACAAAAGGGGCGCGTCTCTAACTATTTAGTTATTTGGTACAAAAGGGGCGCGTCTCTAACTATTTAATTATTTGGTACAACAGGGGCGCGTCTCTAACCATTTAGTTATTTGGTACAACAGGCGCGCGTCTCTAACCATTTAGTTATTTTGTACAACAGGGGCGCGTCTCTAACCATTTAGTTATTTGGTACAACAGGGGCGCGTCTCTAACAATTTAGTTATTTGGTACAACAGGGGCGCGTCTCTAACCATTTAGTTATTTGGTACAACAGGGGCGCGTCTCTAACTATTTAGTTATTTGGTACAACAGGGGCGCGTCTCAAACCATTTAGTTATTTGGTACAACAGGGGCGCGTCTCGACGCTTTTAGTTATTTGGTACAACAGGGGCGCGTCTCTAACTATTCAGTTGTTTGGTACACAGGGGCGCGTCTCTAACTATTTAGTTATTTGGTACAACAGGGACGCGTCTCTTACAATTTAATTATTTGGTACAACAGGGGCGCGTCTCTAACTATTTAGTTATTTGGTACAACAGGGGTGCGTCTCTAACTATTTAGTTATTTGGTACAACAGGGGCGCGTCTCTAACTATTTCGTTATTTGGTACAACAGGGGCGCGTCTCTAACAATTTAATTATTTGGTACAACAGGGGCGCGTCTCTAACCATTTAGTTATTTGGTACAACAGGGGTGCGTCTCTAACTATTTAGTTATTTGGTACAACAGGGGCGCGTCTCTAACTATTTAGTTATTTGGTACAACAGGGGCGCGTCTCTAACTATTTAGTTATTTGGTACAACAGGGGCGCGTCTCTAACTATTTAGTTATTTGGTACAACAGGGGCGCGTCTCTAACTATTTAGTTATTTGGTACAACAGGGGCGCGTCTCTAACTATTTAGTTATTTGGTACAACAGGGGCGCGTCTCTAACAATTTAATTATTTGGTACAACAGGGGCGCGTCTCTAACTATTCAGTTGTTTGGTACAACAGGGGCGCGTCTCTAACTATTCAGTTGTTTGGTACAACAGGGGCGCGTCTCTAACTATTTAATTATTTGGTACAAAAGGGGCGCGTCTCTTACTATTTAATTATTTGGTACATCAGGGGCGCGTCTCTAACCATTTCGTTATTTGGTACAAAAGGGGCGCGTCTCGACGCTTTTAGTTATTTGGTACAACAGGGGCGCGTCTCTAACTATTCAGTTGTTTGGTACAACAGGGGCGCGTCTCTAACCATTTAGTTATTTGGTACAACAGGGGCGCGTCTCTAACTATTCAGTTGTTTGGTACAACAGGGGCGCGTCTCTAACTATTTAATTATTTGGTACAAAAGGGGCGCGTCTCTAACTATTTAATTATTTGGTACAACAGGGGCGCGTCTCTAACCATTTAGTTATTTGGTACAACAGGGGCGCGTCTCTAACTATTTAATTATTTGGTACAAAAAGGGCGCGTCTCTAACTATTTAGTTATTTGGTACAAAAGGGGCGCGTCTCTAACTATTTAATTATTTGGTACAACAGGGGCGCGTCTCTAACCATTTAGTTATTTGGTACAACAGGCGCGCGTCTCTAACCATTTAGTTATTTTGTACAACAGGGGCGCGTCTCTAACCATTTAGTTATTTGGTACAACAGGGGCGCGTCTCTAACCATTTAGTTATTTGGTACAACAGGGGCGCGTCTCTAACAATTTAGTTTTTTGGTACAACAGGGGCGCGTCTCTAACCTTTTAGTTATTTGGTACAACAGGGGCGCGTCTCATACTATTTAGTTATTTGGTACAACAGGGGCGCGTCTCTAACTATTTAGTTATTTGGTACAACAGGGGCGCGTCTCAAACCATTTAGTTATTTGGTACAACAGGGGCGCGTCTCGACGCTTTTAGTTATTTGGTACAACAGGGGCGCGTCTCTAACTATTCAGTTGTTTGGTACAACAGGGGCGCGTCTCTAACCATTTAGTTATTTGGTACAACAGGGGCGCGTCTCTAACTATTTCGTTATTTGGTACAACAGGGACGCGTCTCTAACAATTTAATTATTTGGTACAACAGGGGCGCATCTCTAACCATTTAGTTATTTGGTACAACAGGGGCGCGTCTCTAACTATTTAGTTATTTGGTACAACAGGGGCGCATCTCTAACTATTTAGTTATTTGGTACAACAGGGGCGCATCTCTAACTATTTAGTTATTTGGTACAACAGGGGCGCATCTCTAACTATTTAGTTATTTGGTACAACAGGGGCGCGTCTCTAACTATTTAGTTATTTGGTACAACAGGCGCGCATCTCTAACGATTTAGTTATTTGGTACAACAGGGGCGCATCTCTAACTATTTAGTTATTTGGTACAACAGGGACGCATCTCTAACTATTTAGTTATTTGGTACAACAGAGGTTCGTCTCTAACTATTTAGTTATTTGGTACAAAAAGGATGCGTCTCTAACAATTTGATTATTTGGTACAACAGGGGCGCATCTCTAACTATTTAGTTATTTGGTACAACAGGGGCGCATCTCTAACTATTTAGTTATTTGGTACAACAGGGGCGCGTCTCTAACCATTTTGTTATTTGGTACAACAGGGGCGCGTCTCTAACCATTTTGTAATTTGGTACAACAGGGGTGCGTCTCTAACTATTTAGTTATTTGGTACAACAGGGGCGCATCTCTAACTATTTAGTTATTTGGTACAACAGGGACGCATCTCTAACTATTTAGTTATTTGGTACAACAGAGGTTCGTCTCTAACTATTTAGTTATTTGGTACAAAAAGGATGCGTCTCTAACAATTTAATTATTTGGTACAACAGGGGCGCGTCTCTAACTATTTAGTTATTTGGTACAACAGGGGCGCATCTCTAACAATTTAATTATTTGGTACAACAGGGGCGCGTCTCTAACCATTTTGTTATTTGGTACAACAGGGGTGCGTCTCTAACCATTTTGTTATTTGGTACAACAGGGGTGCGTCTCTAACCATTTTGTTATTTGGTACAACAGGGGCGCGTCTCTAACTATTTAGTTATTTGGTAAAAAAGGGGCGCGTCTCTAACAATTTAATTATTTGGTACAACAGGGGCGCGTCTCTAACTATTTAGTTATTTGGTACAACAGGGGCGCGTCTCTAACTATTTAGTTATTTGGTACAACAGGGGCGCGTCTCTAACTATTTAGTTATTTGGTACAACAGGGGCGCATCTCTAACAATTTAATTATTTGGTACAACAGGGGCGCGTCTCTAACCATTTTGTTATTTGGTACAACAGGGGTGCGTCTCTAACCATTTTGTTATTTGGTACAACAGGGGCGCGTCTCTAACCATTTTGTTATTTGGTACAACAGGGGCGCGTCTCTAACTATTTAGTTATTTGGTAAAAAAGGGGCGCATCTCTAACTATTTAGTTATTTGAGTACAACAGGTGTGCGTCTCTAACTATTTAGTTATTTGGTACAATAGGGACGCGTCTCTAACTATTTAGTTATTTGGTACAACAGGGGCGTGTCTCTAACTATTTAGTTATTTGGTACAACAGGGGCGTGTCTCTAACTATTTAGTTATTTGGTACAACAGGGGCGTGTCTCTAACTATTTAGTTATTTGGTACAACAGGGGCGCGTCTCTAACTATTTAGTTATTTGGTACAACAGGGGCGTGTCTCTAACTATTTAGTTATTTGGTACAACAGGGGCGTGTCTCTAACTATTTAGTTATTTGGTACAACAGGGGCGCGTCTCTAACCATTTAGTTATTTGGTACAACAGGGGCGCGTCTCTAACCATTTAGTTCTTTGGTACAACAGAGGCGCGTCTCTAACCATTTAGTTCTTTGGTACAACAGAGGCGCGTCTCTAACCATTTAGTTCTTTGGTACAACAGAGGCGCGTCTCTAACCATTTAGTTCTTTGGTACAACAGAGGCGCGTCTCTAACCATTTAGTTCTTTGGTACAACAGAGGCGCGTCTCTAACCATTTAGTTCTTTGGTACAACAGAGGCGCGTCTCTAACCATTTAGTTATTTGGTACAACAGGGGCGCGTCTCTAAACTTTTAGAGAAGAATCAGATGGGAAAAGGGGAAAGGGAGGGTTGGGGAGGGAGGGAAATAATGGCGATGAGGGGAAAAAGAGACGGCTAGAGAAAGGAAGAGAGATTGAAGTTTTTTATATAAAGCTGTTACACACACTATTTAATTTCTACTACTTTATTTGTTTTTTTTTATCGCGCCGGGCAATGCCGGGTAGCCCTGCTAGTATTAAATAACGATGAAAGTCATGATTAATTTTTTTTTTCTCTGTAAGAAAATTGTTGTAAACTATTACACCGATATTTGTCTTTATTTTATATCTACTCAGTTTTGGCTAAGATCAAATGTAGTATCTGTTCCGATGGATACTGCACTCCATACTGGTATTGTCATGTCCTTCGGGGCTTGACTTACGCCGGTCAATGGGTCTATCCTGTGCAGTTCTAGGAGGTCCACCCTCCCAGGCTTTGCCTCCTCTCTTTGGGGAGGAGTAAGTTTATTGCTTACTGTCTGAGGCGCCCCTCATGGGGACTGCCGACGGGCCTGCCCAGGCAATTTTTAAATGGCCAGAGTGCTCACCTCTCGGGTGCTGGCTTTTCAACCCCCACTTTTCACGACCCGACCTTGGGTCACAGCTTACTAGTGGGAGTAGGATAAAAACTGGCCTTGTGCCTAACCTCCTGGAGAGGAGTAAATCAATACTCAGTCTTCTCCTTTGCACGTCTCTTTGCTGCCATCTTGTTCCCATTATCAGCATCCAATCTATTCGGTTTATTTTCTATTACGATATTATCAAATAAAATGTTAACTTTTTTTCATGGGTTTCTTTCTATTTTATCTTTTATATCCTAAATTTTGCCGGCGCGTTACTGTAGTAATTAGCATTGTTATTAAAGATGTGTCTATTCTAAAATTCAGGTGAAGCGCTCTTTAGCCTTGGTGGGCAATCACCTTGAGATGGTGTCTAGATAAAAACACTGGTCCCCATCACCACACTCGGTTGGCCTCGAGAAGGGTATCCGGCCTATACGAATCTTGCCTCAATTAAAAGGAGTTACTTCCAAGAGAAATATGGCCAGTGATAAGTTTGGAAGTCAATTTATAAAAGCCGTCCAACACATGCCAGCGTGTAAAACGGACCTTAAACCGGATATGATGATGGTCACCTAATACATGTCACTTACTCAAACTCCTCCGTCTGTATACTCCAATACTCTTGATAATGCCAATTGTTGCTTTCAAACAATTGTATGGTCTTGTACTAATCGCAATCAATCTGCAAGGTTATTTATTTTCTACTGATATAAAGACACATATTTCATTGAATTTCCTTTGTCATATGCACTTCCAGAAAGAGCTTAAATTTGCATACACGGGACTCGGTCTTGCGAGAATCACGCGGAACACGATATCGTTTTTTTTTTTTTAATAGCTGCTTTCGGAGCAAGAAATTATCCTTTTCTTTCAAGAATATTTTTTTATGTGTGAAATACGTCTGTGTTCACTTTGGTTCAGGTGGTAAGTCGGCTTTCTTGCTATCTAATTGAGTTTTGCGATATCCCCTGTTTTGAAAGAGTCTTCACACGATTCGGTAAAATTGCAGTATAGTTAACAGTTTAGAAATTGTAAAGAAAAAAAAAGAAGAAAAACAATAAATAACTTATAGCAAACGAAGTTAAATTTAATTCTCTATCAACGCGTATACTTTTAACATGTGGAAACTAAGCTTTTTTTTTATTTCAGAATTTAATTTCTATGTGGGTCTTAATGAAACGCAAAAAACAACATGGCGACCAAAGTATTAAAAATAGCAAATACCCTCAAACACATCAGATCTTCTTAATTTGCATATTTATTATATAAACAACTTCTAATAAATTTATATTCTGTAATATACAGTTGTAATTTTGCATTGTCATATTTTCTTACATATACACAATATTTTTGTCAATAGTAAAAAGTCTGAGGTCTCCTGGATCTAAGAACAGATATCACACTTTGATCTTAAACAAAAGGCCAAGCAACAATAAAATAATGATTTTATGGCTAGCCATTTTTAGATGTATGAAAACAAAAAGATTTAATCTATTATTGTATCAGCTTTTAATGGGGTGGTGGTAGTGTAGTATCGGTTCTGTTGTTATAATACCGTCCTCCCATGAATTACCTCCTCCTTTTTAAGGGGGTGAGGTAATCCTTCTTTATGACTAGGGGTAATGTAATATCTTTTCTGGTGTCATGAGACCATCTTCTCAGGGACTACCTTCTTTTTTTTGGAGGGGGGAGGGTAGGATCTGTTCTGTTTCGATGATATACCATACTCAGATGATTAAGATGGGTTTTACAAGGGTTTTTGTTAGGGGAGAGGTTCCTAACTGGTCTTAGGATTAGTGGGGGAGGTAAGTCCTTTTTCTTTATCAGCATTCATTTTAGTAAGGCCTCATGTGGTCAGCCATTTTGGTTTTAGTGTGACGATAAGGCACACGTTCATCAAAAAAAATCTGAAATACACGAAAACTTAGTTTCAGCATGTTAAAAGTATACAGGTCGGTAGATGTTGTGATAGGATACCGGACTCCCCTCAGTCACTAAATAAGTGAACTAGTCTGGACAATAAATACGACTACGAACAGTAGTATGGGGGATTCGATTGTATTCTGTTAAATTCTAGATAACCTGTAGTTACTATTGTTTGTACAAGATATGTACGTTGGAATAAACCATACTATTTTAAGACCTTTACACTCCGGATTATTTTGTTATTTATAACTACTTACCAAGTTATATCAGTAGATAGTTAAATTCTACTGCGTTTGGTAGAAGTTATTTGTTTTTTTTCTTTTTTGTTGTTAATGATTTTTCGACTGTTAACTATGCTGCAATTTTAGCCACAATTCTGTTTTGCTGAAAGAGAAAGCATGTGCTTTCTTCTTGCGTCAGTGGGCGGATTTTGCTGACGATAAAAATCGAATCGATGTGATTCCGAAGATTTGTTTACTCTTTTATTTATTGTTGGGTCTTGTTTGATGATTCGATCTCGGAAGAGGTTTCATTATGGAGACGAGCATTGGGGGGGGGGGCGGTAGAACAAATGACAATGAGAAGAAGTAGGTTTTCGGTGAGAAGAGCATCTTGCTGCTATTTTATTATTATTTATTATTTTGTTATTTATAACTACTTACAAAGTTATATCAAAAAGTTATATTTTGAACAGAGTCAGCGTTTATAGTTTTTATAATTCATTATATGACCTAACCTACAATAAACACTGCTTTGAAACAGCTGTAAACAACCATAATACTTTTGTGTATTCTCTTTATTTGTTGACAACAACCTGTACAACTATTTATTCTACTTTGGGTGAGAAGAGCATCTTGCTGCTCTACTACTTATTAATCAAAACAGTAGTTAAAAAAATAAGCAAAACAATGTTTTAAAAAAATAAGCAAAACAATGGTTAAAAAAAAAGAAGCAAAACAATGGTTAAAAAAAGAAGCAACACAATAGTTAAAAAAAATAAGCAAAACAATGGTTTAAAAAAATAAGCAAAACAATGGTTAAAAAAAATAAGCAAAACAATGGTTTAAAAAAATAAGCAAAAGAATTGTTAAAAAAATTAGCAAAAGAATTGTTAAAAAAAAATAAGCAAAAGAATGGTTAAAAAAATAAGCAAAACAATGGTTAAAAAAATAAGCAAAAGAATTGTTAAAAAAATTAGCAAAAGAATTGTTAAAAAAAAAAAAGCAAAACAATGGTTAAAAAAATAAGCAAAACAATTGTTAAAGAAAAAGCAAAACAATGGTGTAAAAAAATAAGCAAAACAATGGTTAAAAAAAAAAGAAACAAAACGAAAGGAGGAACCGGACGAAGGGGAGTACCGGAATGATAGAATTAGGGGCTTTTGATACAAGATTTTCCTAAATGATAAAAAGGGGAGGAGGTGAGTGAAAGAAGAGATACAATGAGTTGATGATGGGGAGGGGGAATAACGAGTCTTTAAATGAATTAGGGAGTTGAAATTGATAGACACTGTTTTAGAGTGATTAACAAATGATGACGAAATAATAAGTAACGATATGTTCAAGCAGATAAGAAAAAAAAAACGTTAACCGTATCTTTTTTTTGCTTTGGACTTTTTTTATTTTTTTAAATTTCCATCATTATACTCTAATTTTGAGAAAGTTTCACTATGATCTTAAAGAATTAATTCTTTTGAAGCAGATGAGGGGGGAGAAGGAGACGGGGTTGATGTGATTACAGTAGGATGAGGTAGAGCATTTTGTGAGTATTCTAATTCTCTCCACAATTTCTGTCTCGCTCTCTCTCTCAACAGTTTCAGTCTTTGTCTATCTCTTTCCACAGTTTCAGTCTCTGTCTATCTCTTTCGTTCCACGGTTTCAGTCTCTGTCTATCTCTTTCGTTCCATGGTTTCAGTCTCTGTCTATCTCTTTCGTTCCACGGTTTCAGTCTCTGTCTATCACTTTCGTTCAACGGTTTCAGTCTCTGTCTATCTCTTTCGTTTCACAGTTTCAGTCTCTGTCTATCTCTTTCGTTTCACAGTTTAAGTCTTTGTCTGTCTCTCTCTCTACCTCTCCACAGTTTCAGTCTCTGTCTATCTCTTTCGTTCCACGGTTTCAGTCTCTGTCTATCTCTTTCGTTTCACAGTTTCAGTCTCTGTCTATCTCTTTCGTTCCACAGTTTCAGTCGCTGTCTATCTCTTTCGTTCCACAGTTTAAGTCTCTGTCTATCTCTTTCGTTTCACAGTTTCAGTCTCTGTCTATCTCTTTCGTTCCACAGTTTCAGTCTCTGTCTATCTCTTTCGTTCCACAGTTTCAGTCTCTGTCTATCTCTTTCGTTTCACAGTTTCAGTCTCTGTCTATCTCTTTCGTTTCACAGTTTCAGTCTCTGTCTATCTCTTTCGTTTCACAGTTTCAGTCTCTGTCTATCTCTTTCGTTTCACAGTTTCAGTCTCTGTCTGTCTCTCTCTCTCTCTCTCTCTCCACAGTTTCAGTCTCTGTCTATCTCTTTCGTTCCACAGTTTCAGTCTTTTTCTATCTCTTTCGTTTCACAGTTTCAGTCTCTGTCTATCTCTTTCGTTTCACAGTTTCAGTCTCTGTCTATCTCTTTCGTTTCACAGTTTCAGTCTCTGTCTATCTCTTTCGTTTCACAGTTTCAGTCTCTGTCTGTCTCTCTCTCTCCACAGTTTCAGTCTCTGTCTATCTCTTTCGTTCCACAGTTTCAGTCTCTGTCTATCTCTTTCGTTCCACAGTTTCAGTCTCTGTCTATCTCTTTCGTTTCACAGTTTCAGTCTCTGTCTATCTCTTTCGTTTCACAGTTTCAGTCTCTGTCTGTCTCTCTTTCTCTCCACAGTTTCAGTCTCTGTCTATCTCTTTCGTTCCACAGTTTCAGTCTCTGTCTATCTCTTTCGTTCCACAGTTTCAGTCTCTGTCTATCTCTTTCGTTCCACAGTTTCAGTCTCTGTCTATCTCTTTCGTTCCACAGTTTCAGTCTCTGTCTATCTCTTTCGTTCCACAGTTTCAGTCTATCTCTTTCGTTCCACAGTTTCAGTTTCTGTCTATCTCTTTCGTTCCACAGTTTCAGTTTCAGTCTATCTCTTTCGTTCCACAGTTTCAGTCTCTGTCTATCTCTTTCTTTCCACAGTTTCAGTCTCTGTCTATCTCTTTCGTTCCACAGTTTCAGTCTCTGTCTATCTCTTTCGTTCCACAGTTTCAGTCTCTGTCTATCTCTTTCGTTCCACAGTTTCAGTCTCTGTCTATCTCTTTCGTTCCACAGTTTCAGTCTCTGTCTATCTCTCTCTCTCTCCAGTTTCAGTCTCTGTCTATCTCTCTCTCTCTCTCTCCACAGTTTCAGTCTCTGTCTCTCTCTCTCTCTCTCCACATTTTCAGTCACTGTCTATCTCTCTCTCTCTCCACAGTTTCAGTCTCTGTCTATCTCTCTCTCTCTCCACAGTTTCAGTCTCTGTCTATCTCTCTCTCTCCACAATTTTCACCTCTGTGTCTGTCTGTCTGTCTCTATTTCTCTCTCCACAATTTTCCCTCTCTTTCTCTCTCTCTCTCGCTCTCTATCTCTGAACACCCTTTCTCCTCTATCCCTCCCCCTCTCTTTTATCCCATCATTTATCTTGTCATCAAACCGTTTCTCCCCCTTTATTGCATTATCTCAACACCCCCTTAATTTTCTATTTTCACATCCTGCTTTTCTTCTTCAGCACTGACTCACCCCAAAGACTTTTGACAAACCACTGCTTTCATATATGACTCTCTCTCACCCAGCCACCTCTTTGACCGTGATCAATTTATGCACTTTCCCCAGTATCCCTTGGGAGAATATCACAACCAACACACCCACAACACACATGTGTGAGTGCAGATGTGTGTGTAATCCCCTGATTTTATTCTAATTCAGAACAGAAGTCATTGTGTGCAACCAAGTATGGTAGATCCTGATTGCAGTAAATATAGCTTGACCCAAATTATATGATGTTTACTGATGTGACTATTGATCCTTGCTTTTTCTTATAGCAGCATACCCATCAAAAATGGTATCTTTAATTAAAGTGTTAACAGTCAACTTTGACATCTTTTTTTTCTGTCTCGATATTTTGAGATGCAGACATTGCATCTCTAAAATTACGTATCTATGTGTTCTCAGCTTAATGTTCCACTTGAATGCCAAGATCAGTTAATCTCCTGCTGATTCTTAAAAAAAATTTTTTTTTCTCCTTTTAGTCACCCTAAACCAGGCATATTACCACTGAAGTGTAAGGGACTTCTGTGATAGCGGCCAGATTTATAGGAGGGCAACCTGGGTGGGGAGTTGGGCAGCAAGATGTTTGTTCACATTACATTTAAATTTCTGCAGTTTGGTACAGTTGGGGAAGCAGGAAGAAAATTCTAAAGGCATGATGGTCCTAGGAAAGTAGCTATAACAGTAGAAAATATTCCAGCATCTAGGGACCTCGACAATGAAGGGGTGGGATTTTGCTGTTAGTCGAGATTACTTATGTTGGAGTGGTACAAGTGTACTAAGTGCAAAAATTAGCAATGGGTGGAGTAAGTTCACAGAACTTCTGTAATTACTAACCAGCAGAGCGTTACTTCTATCAACCAAGGGAAGAGTCTATCAGGCATATGTACGCAGTGTGGTGAGGTATGGAAGTGAAACATGGACAGTGAGAGCTGAGAACATGCGTTGCATTGGAGAGAAATCATATGAGAATTGTATGATGGATGTGTAATGTGAGTCTTCAAAAAATATTATTATTATTATTATTATTATAATAATAATAATATGGAGGATAGAGCGAGATGGCGTGAGAGAGTGAAGAGGATCCATGACACTATCACGACATTACTATTATTATTATTATTATTATTATTATTCCATAGTATTAACTTTTAGATGTTTTTACTTGGATTTTTTTATTGAACATCAGGTCAATTCCCTTAACTTTAGATATTCAAGCTGTACATTAACACTTTCGCCGTTCCTAACAGGCAAGCCTTTTGCAGAATTGAAAAAGAAATTGTATCGTCAATCTGTTTAAACCATTTATGGTGGCTTTTCGTTATGGTTCCAAGCGTTCCAATTACAACGAGAATCACCTTTACTTCTTTACATTTCCATAGTCTTATCAATTCCCATTTTAAATCTTGAAAAATTTGTTTCTGTTCTTTTACTCCCACTCTGGTATCAGGCTATGTCAATGATTAAGTAAGTTCTCTTGTTTTTGTTTAGAAAGATGGAATCGGGTTAGGAATGTTCAAGAACCTTATCAGTCTGTATGCGCATGTACCAAAGAAGTTTGACATTGTCGTTCTCCTGTACCACTTCTGGCTTATGCTCATACCACTTCTCATTGTTGTCCAATTTATAAAGTTTGCATATATTCCAGTGTAGTACCTGATCGACTTTGTCGTGTCTCCATTGTTTATGCTGATGTTGTGCTAGCATTGGACATTCAGATACAATATGTGCCAAGGTTTTTTCCCTTTCATTACACAATTCTTTTCTATTTTAATTTTTAATGCCCAACAAGTTGTTTAAAGATCTTCACGGAAGGAACACCTATATTTGTTAAAACATGCGCTCTGATGCTCCTGAAAAACCCAAACAGTCATAATAGTATTTTTTTACCCCCCCCTATTTGTTATTTCGTAATTATTAGTAATAATAGTATGTTTACCTCCCCTCCCCCTATTTGTTATTTCGTAATTATTAGTAATAATATTGTTTACCTCCCCTTCCCCTATTTGTTATTTCGTAATTATTAGTAATAATAGTATGTTTACCTTCCCTATTTGTTATTTCGTAATTATTAGTAATAATAGTATGTTTACCTCCCCTCCCCCTATTTGTTATTTCGTAATTATTAGTAATAATATTGTTTACCTCCCCTTCCCCTATTTGTTATTTCGTAATTATTAGTAATAATAGTATGTTTACCTCCCCTCCCCCTATTTGTTATTTCGTAATTATTAGTAATAATATTGTTTACCTCCCCTTCCCCTATTTGTTATTTCGTAATTATTAGTAATAATAGTATGTTTACCTTCCCTATTTGTTATTTCGTAATTATTAGTAATAATAGTATGTTTACCTCCCCTCCCCCTATTTGTTATTTCGTAATTATTAGTAATAATATTGTTTACCTCCCCTTCCCCTATTTGTTATTTCGTAATTATTAGTAATAATAGTATGTTTACCTCCCCTCCACCTATTTGTTATTTCGTAATCTATATATTAATACGATAGCGTGTGTGTTCGTGTGTCACGCTTCCGGCAAAAGCTCTGCGCATGCGTGCCGCATCTAGATTTTGAAAAGCATTCAAGACAGATAATTTTCGTAATGTTTCAAGTCTTTCCCTTTTGCGCAACTGTTAGCGACGTAGGATTTTGACATCGGTTGTCGACGTCGGCCCGATAGGTTTGTAGTTCGATTCCAACCAACCTAAAAGTTTTTTTTTCTACATCGAAGGGGAGGAAGGGAGTAAGGTAGGGAGGGGACGACCGGGAATCTGTATATTAATACGATAGCGTGTGTGTTATTTTGTGTCAACGACCTTCAAATCTGTGTATGCTACTCATGAATTGGAGCCACATTTAATTTAATCTAAAGCATTTACAAAGTAATGTATAGGTTAGGAATAAGATAATTAGTATTGAAAACATCATTTCGTGTAATTTACACGGGTCTCGCTAGTTATTAGTAATAATATTGTTTACCTCCCCTTCCCCTATTTGTTATTTCGTAATCATTAGTAATAGTATTGTTTACCTCCCCCTTATTTGTTATTTCGTAATTATTAGTAATAATAGTATTTTTACCTCCCCCTTATTTGTTATTTCGTAATCATTAGTTATAGTATTTTTTACCTCCCTCTTATTTGTTATTTCGTAATTATTAGTAATAATAGTATGTTTACCTCCCCTTCCCCTATTTGTTATTTCGTAATCATTAGTAATAGTATTGTTTACCTCCCCCCTATTTGTTATTTCGTAATTATTAGTAATAATAGTATTTTTACCTCCCCCCTATTTGTTATTTCGTAATTATTAGTAATAATAGTATGTTTACCTCCCCTTCCCCTATTTGTTATTTCGTAATTATTAGTAATAATAGTATTTTTACCCAACCATAAAACGTAGTGACCAAACATTAAAATGTAGTTACCCAACAATAAAACGTAGTGACTCAACACTAAAAAGTGGTGACCCAACCAAAAAAGTGGTGACCCAACCATTAAACGTAGTGACCAACAACAAAAAGTCGTGACCCAACAATAAAAGTCGTGACCCAACAATAAAAGTGGTGACCCAGCAATAAAACGTAGTGACTTAACCATAAAACGTAGTGACCCAACAATAAAGCGTAGTGACCCTGCTATAAAACGTAGTGACCCAGCAATAAAACGTAGTGACAAACATTAAAAAGTGGTGACGCAGCAATAAAAGTTGGTGACCCAAGAATAAAAAGTGATGACCCGACAATAACACGTAGTGACCTAACAATAAATCGTAGTGACTCAACCATAAAACGTAGTGACCCAACAATAAAACGTAGTGACTTAACCATAACGGTAGTTACCCAACCATAAAACATAGTGACCCAACAATAAAAAGTGGTGACCCAACAATAATAGTCGTAACCCAACAATAAAAAGTGGAGACCCAGCAATAAAACGTAGTGACTAAACCATAAACTTAGTGACCGTACCATAAAGCGTAGTGACCCAACAATAAAACGTAGTGACCCAACCAAAAAAAGTGGTGACCCAAGAATAAAAAGTGGTGACCCAACAATAAAACATAGTGACCCAGCAATAAAAAGTGGTGACCAAGAAATAAAACGTGGTGACCCAACAATAACACGTGGTGATCCAACAATAAAAAGTGGTGACCCAGCAATAAAACGTAGTGACTTAACCATAAACGTAGTGATTTAACCATAAACGTAGTGACCAAACCATAAAACGTAGTGACCCAACTATAAAACGTGGTGACCCAACAATAAAACGTAGTGACCTAACAATAAACCGTAGTGACTAAACAATAAAACGTAGTGACCCAACCAAAAAAGTGGTGACCAAACAATAAAACGTAGTGACTTAACCATAAAACGTAGTGACTCAACCATAAAAAGTGGTGGCCCTAACCATAAAACGTTGTGACCCAACCATAAAAATTGGTGACCCAACAATAAAACGTAGTGACATAACCATAAAACGTAGTGACCAACAATAAAAAGTGGTGACCCAACAATAAAACGTTGTGACCAAACAATAAAAAGTGGTGACCCAACTATAAAATGTAGTGACCAAACAATAAAACGTAGTGACCCAATAAAAAGTGGTGACCCAACAATAAAAGTCGTGACCGAACAATAAAAAGTGGTGACCCAGCAATAAACCGTAGTGACTTAACCATAAACATAGTGACCTACCTATAAAACGTAGTGACCTACCTATAAAACGTAGTGACCCAACAATAAAACGTAGTGACCCAACAATAAAACGTAGTGACTTAACCATAACCGTAGTTACCCAACCATTAAACATAGTGACCCAACAATAAAAAGTGGTGACCCAACAATAAAAAGTGGAGACCCAGCAATAAAACGTAGTGACAAAACCATAAACTTAGTGACCCAACCATAAAACGTAGTGACCCAACAATAAAACGTAGTGACCCAACAATAAAACGTAGTGACCCAACCAAAAAAAGTGGTGACCCAAGAATAAAACGTAGTGACTTAACCATAAAACGTAGTGACCCAACTTTAAAATGTGGTGACCCAACCAAAAAAAGTGGTGACCCAACAATAAAACGTAGTTACTTTACCATAAAACGTAGTGACCTAACCATAAAAAGTAGTGACCAACAATTAACAGTGGTGACCCAACAATAAAACGTAGTGACCCAACAATAAAACGTAGTGACCTAACCATAAACCGTAGTGACCAAACAATAAAACGTAGTGACCCAACCCCAAAAAGTGGTGATGCAACAATAAAACGTAGTGACTTTAACATAAAACGTAGTGACCCTACCATAAAAAGTGGAGTCCCAACCATAAAACGTAGTGACCCAACCATAAAAAGTGGTGACCCAACCATAAAAAGTGGTGACCCAACAATAAAACGTAGTGACCCAGCAATAAAAAGTGGTGATCCGGAAATAAAACGTGGTGACCCAACCCAAAAAGTGATGACTCAACAATAAAAAGTGGTGCCCCAACAATAAAACGTAGTGACTTAACCATAAACGTAGTGACCAACAATAAAACGTAGTGACCTAACCATAAACCGTAGTGACCAAACGATAAAACATAGTGACCAAACCCAAAAATAAAACGTGACTTTACCATAAAACGTAGTGACCCAACCATAAAACGTAGTGACCAACCATAAAAAGTGGTGACCCAACCATAAAACGTAGTGACCAACCATAAAAAGTGGTGACCCAACCATAAAACGTAGTGACCAACCATAAAAAGTGGTGACCCAGCAATAAAAAGTGGTGACCCAGCAATAAAACGTGGGGACCCAACTAAAAATTGGTGACCTAACAATAAAAAGTGGTGACCCAACAATAAAAGTCGTGAACAACCATAAAAAGTGGTGACCCAACAACAAAACGTAGTGACCTACCCATAAAACGTAGTGGCGCAACAATAAAACGTAGTGACCAACAGTAAAACGTAGTGACGCAACTATAAAAAGTGGTGACCCAACCAAAAACGTGGTAACCCAACAATGAAAGTCGTGACACAACAATAAAAAGTGTTGACCCAGGAATAAAACGTAGTGACAAACGTAGTGACCCAACCATAAAACGTAGTGACCTAACCATAAAACGTTGTGACCAAACAATAAAACGTAGTGACCAAACCAAAAAAAAGTGGTGACCAAAAATAAAACATAGTGACCCAACCATAAAAAGTGGTGACCCAACAATAAAAGTGGTGACCCAGCAATAAAATGTACTGACCCAACAATAAAAAGTAGTGACCTAACACTAAACATTGGTGACCTAGCAATAAAACGTAGTGACTTAACCATAAACGTAGTGACTTAACCATAAACGTAGTGACCCAACC
Organism: Sepiola atlantica; assembly: GCA_963556195.1. NCBI lineage: Eukaryota > Metazoa > Mollusca > Cephalopoda > Sepiida > Sepiolidae > Sepiola > Sepiola atlantica. The sequence continues at coordinate 19,893,372 of OY744541.1, read as the reverse complement.
ATAAAACGTAGTGACCCAACCATAAAAAGTGGTGACCCAACAATAAAAGTGGTGACCCAGCAATAAATAGTGGTGACCCAACAATAAAACGTAGTGACCTAACCATAAAAAGTGGTGACCCAACAATAAAACTTGGTGACCCAACCATAAAACGTAGTGACCAAACAATAAAACGCAGTGACCCAACAATAAAACGTAGTGACCCAACCATAAAAAGTGGTGACCCAACCATAAAACGTAGTGACCCAACAATAAATATTAGTGATCCAGCAATAAAACGTGGTGACCCAACCATAAAACGCAGTGACCAAACAATAAAGACGAGTGACCCAGCTATAAAACGTAGTGACCCAACCATAAAACGTAGTGACCCAGCAATAAAATATGGTCGCCCAGCAATAAAACTAAAAATTGGTGACCTAACAATAAAAAGTGGTGACCCAACAATAAAGGTCGTGACCAACCATAAAAAGTGGTGACCCAACAATAAAACGTAGTAACCTACCCATAAAACGTAGTGGCGCAACAATAAAACGTAGTGACCCAACCAAAAGTGGTGACGTAACAATAAAACGTGACTAAACCATAAAACGTAGTGACCCTACCATAAAAAGTGGTGACCCAACAATAAAACGTAGTGACCAAACAGTAAAACGCAGTGACCCAGCAATAACAAGTGGTGACCCAGAAATAAAACGTGGTGATTTAACCAAAAAAGTGGTGACCCAACAATAAAAGTCGTGACCCAGCAATAAAATATAATGACCCAGCAATAAAACGTGGTGACCAAACTAAAAATTGGTGACCTAACAATAAAACGTGGTGACCCAACAATAAAAGTCGTGACCAACCATAAAAAGTGGTGACCCAACAATAAAACGTAGTGACCTACCCATAAAACGTAGTGGCGCTACAATAAAACATAGTGACCTAACCAAAAGTGGTGACCAAACAATAAAACGTAGTGACCCAGCAATAACAAGTTGTGACCCAGAAATAAAACGTGGTGACCCAAGGAAAAACGTGGTGACCCAGCAATAAAACGTAGTGACTTAACCATAAACGTAGTGACCAAACAATAAAACGTAGTGACCCAACAATAAAACGTAGTGACCCAGCAATAAAAAGTGGTGACCCAGAAATAAAACGTGGTGACCCAACCAAAAAAGTGGTGACCCAACAATAAAAAGTGGTGACCCAACAATAAAAGTCGTGACCCAACAATAAAACGTAGTGACCTAACCATAAAAAGTGGTGACCCAACAATAAAACTTGGTGACCCAATCATAAAACGTAGTGACCCAACAATAAAACGTAGTGACACAACCATAAAAAGTGGTGACCCAACAATAAAACGTAGTGACCTACCCATAAAACGTAGTAACGCAACAATAAAACGTAGTGACCAACAGTAAAACGTAGTGACCCAACAATAAAAATTGGTGTCCCAACCAAAAAAAGTAGTGTCCCAACCCAAAAAAGTAGTGACCCAACAATAAAAAGTGGTGACCCAGCAATAAAACGTAGTGACTTAACCATAAACGTAGTGACCAAACAATAAAACGTAGTGACCCAACAATAAAAGTCGTGACCAACAATAAAATGTGGTGACCCAGCAATAAAACGTAGTGACCTACCCATAAAACGTAGTGGCGCAACAATAAAACATAGTGACCTAACCAAAAGTGGTGACCAAACAATAAAACGTAGTGACCCAGCAATAACAAGTTGTGACCCAGAAATAAAACGTGGTGACCCAAGGAAAAACGTGGTGACCCAGCAATAAAACGTAGTGACTTAACCATAAACGTAGTGACCAAACAATAAAACGTAGTGACCCAACAATAAAACGTAGTGACCCAGCTATAAAAAGTGGTGACCCAGAAATACAACGTGGTGACCCAACCAAAAAAGTGGTGACCCAACAATAAAAAGTGGTGACCCAACAATAAAAGTCGTGACCCAACAATAAAACGTAGTGACCTAACCATAAAAAGTGGTGACCCAACAATAAAACTTGGTGACCAAATCATAAAACGTAGTGACCCAACAAGAAAACGTAGTGACCCAACCATAAAAAGTGGTGACCCAACAATAAAACGTAGTGACCTACCCATAAAACGTAGTAACGCAACAATAAAACGTAGTGACCTACCCATAAAACGTAGTAACGCAACAATAAAACGTAGTGACCAACAGTAAAACGTAGTGACCCAACAATAAAACGTAGTGACGCAACTATAAAAAGTGGTGACCCAACAATAAATAGTGGTGACCCAGCAATAAAACGTAGTGACTTAACCATAAACGTAGTGACCAAACAATAAAACGTAGTGACCCAACAATAAAACGTAGTGACCCAGCAATAAAAAGTGGTAACCCAGAAATAAAACGTGGTGACCCAACCAAAAAAGTGGTGACCCAACAATAAAAAGTGGTGACCCAACAATAAAAGTCGTGACCCAACAATAAAACGTAGTGACCTAACCATAAAAAGTGGTGACCCAACAATAAAACTTGGTGACCCAATCATAAAACGTAGTGACCCAACAATAAAACGTAGTGACCCAACCATAAAAAGTGGTGACCCAACAATAAAACGTAGTGACCTACCCATAAAACGTAGTAACGCAACAATAAAACGTAGTGACCTACCCATAAAACGTAGTAACGCAACAATAAAACGTAGTGACCAACAGTAAAACGTAGTGACCCAACAATAAAACGTAGTGACGCAACTATAAAAAGTGGTGACCCAACAATAAATAGTGGTGACCCAGCAATAAAACGTAGTGACTTAACCATAAACGTAGTGACCAAACAATAAAACGAAGTGACCAAACAATAAAACGTAGTGACCCAGCAATAAAAAGTGGTGACCCAGAAATAAAACGTGGTGACCCAACCAAAAAAGTGGTGACCCAACAATAAAAAGTGGTGACCCAACAATAAAAGTCGTGACCCAACAATAAAACGTAGTGACCTAACCATAAAAAGTGGTGACCCAACAATAAAACTTGGTGACCAAATCATAAAACGTAGTGACCCAACAATAAAACGTAGTGACCCAACCATAAAAAGTGGTGACCCAACAATAAAACGTAGTGACCTACCCATAAAACGTAGTAACGCAACAATAAAACGTAGTGACCTACCCATAAAACGTAGTAACGCAACAATAAAACGTAGTGACCAACAGTAAAACGTAGTGACCCAACAATAAAACGTAGTGACGCAACTATAAAAAGTGGTGACCCAACAATAAATAGTGGTGACCCAGCAATAAAACGTAGTGACTTAACCATAAACGTAGTGACCAAACAATAAAACGTAGTGACCCAACAATAAAACGTAGTGACCCAGCAATAAAAAGTGGTGACCCAGAAATAAAACGTGGTGACCCAACCAAAAAAGTGGTGACCCAACAATAAAAAGTGGTGACCCAACAATAAAACGTAGTGACCTAACCATAAAAAGTGGTGACCCAACAATAAAACTTGGTGACCCAATCATAAAACGTAGTGACCCAACCATAAAAAGTGGTGACCCAACAATAAAACGTAGTGACCTACCCATAAAACGTAGTAACGCAACAATAAAACGTAGTGACCTACCCATAAAACGTAGTAACGCAACAATAAAACGTAGTGACCAACAGTAAAACGTAGTGACCCAAACATAAAACGTAGTGACGCAACTATAAAAAGTGGTGACCCAACAATAAATAGTGGTGACCCAGCAATAAAACGTAGTGACTTAACCATAAACGTAGTGACCAAACAATAAAACGTAGTGACCCAACAATAAAACGTAGTGACCCAGCAATAAAAAGTGGTGATCCAGAAATAAAACGTGGTGACCCAACAATAAAAAGTGGTGACCCAACAATAAAAGTCGTGACCCAACAATAAAACGTAGTGACCCAACCATAAAAAGTGGTGACCCAACAATAAAACGTAGTGACCTACCCATAAAACGTAGTAACGCAACAATAAAACGTAGTGACCAACAGTAAAACGTAGTGACCCAACAATAAAAATTTGGTGTCCCAACCAAAAAAAGTAGTGACCCAACAATAAAAGTCGTGACCCAACAATAAAAAGTGGTGACCCAGCAATAAAACGTAGTGACTTAACCATAAACGTAGTGACCAAACAATAAAAAGTGGTGACCCAACAATAAAAGTCGTGACCAACAATAAAATGTGGTGACCCAGCAATAAAACGTAGTGACTAAACAATAAACGTAGTGACCCAACCATAAAACGTAGTGACCCAACAATAAAACGTAGTGACCCAACCAAAAAAAGTGGTGACTCAAGAATAAAACGTAGTGAATTAACCATAAAACGTAGTGACACAACTATTAAAAGTGGTGACCCAACAATAAAAGTGGTGACCCAGCAATAAAAAGTGTGACCCAACAATAAAACGTAGTGACTTAACTATGAAACGTAGTGACCCAACAATAAAAAGTGGTGACCCAACAATAAAACGTAGTGACCTAACCATAAAAAGTGGTGACCCAACCATAAAACGTAGTGACCCAACCATAAAATGTGGTGACCCAACCATAAAACGTAGTGACCAACCATAAAAAGTGGTGACCCAACAATAAAAGTCGTGACCCAACAATAAAAAGTTAGTGACCTAACCATAAAAAGTGGTGACCAACCATAAAACGTAGTGACCCAACCATAAAAAGTGGTGACCCAACCATAAAACGTAGTGACCAACCATAAAAAGTGGTGACCCAGCAATAAAAAGTGGTGATCCAGCAATAAAACGTGGTGACCCAACTAAAAATTGGTGACCTAACAATAAAAAGTGGTGACATAACAATAAAAAGTGGTGACATAACAATAAAAGTCGTGAACAACCATAAAAAGTGGTGACCCAACAACAAAACGTAGTGACCTACCCATAAAACGTAGTGGCGCAACAATAAAACGTAGTGACCAACAGTAAAACGTAGTGACGCAACTATAAAAAATGGTGACCCAACCAAAAACGTGGTGACCCAACAATGAAAGTCGTGACACAACAATAAAAAGTGTTGACCCAGCAATAAAACGTAGTGACTTAACCACAAACGTAGTGACCCAACCATAAAACGTAGTGACCCAACCATAAAAAGTGGTGACCCAACAATAAAACGTAGTGACCTAACCATAAAACGTTGTGACCAAAGAATAAAACGTAGTGACCAAACCAAAAAAAGTGGTGACCAAAAATAAAACATAGTGACCCAACCATAAAACGTAGTGACCTAACCATAAAAAGTGGTGACCCAACAATAAAAGTGGTGACCAAGCAATAAAAAGTGGTGACCCAGCAATAAAAAGTGGTGACCCAGCAATAAAATATGCTGACCCAGCAATAAAATATGCTGACCCAACAATAAAAAGTAGTGACCTAACACTAAACATTGGTGACCTAGCAATAAAACGTAGTGACTTAACCATAAACTAGTGACCCAACCATAAAACGTAGTGACCCAACCATAAAAAGTGGTGACCCAACAATAAAAGTGGTGACCCAGCAATAAAAAGTGGTGACCCAGCAATAAAAAGTGGTGACCCAACAATAAAATTTGGTGACCCAACCATAAAACGTAGTGACCAAACAATAAAACGCAGTGACCCAACAATAAAACGTAGTGACCCAACCATAAAAAGTGGTGACCCAACCATAAAACGTAGTGACCCAACAATAAATATTAGTGATCCAGCAATAAAACGTGGTGACCCAACCATAAAACGCAGTGACCAAACAATAAAGACGAGTGACCCAGCTATAAAACGTAGTGACCCAACCATAAAAAGTGGTGACCCAACCATAAAACGTAGTGACCCAGCAATAAAATATAGTCGCCCAGCAATAAAACGTGGTGCTCCAACTAAAAATTGGTGACCTAACAATAAAAAGTGGTGACCCAACAATAAAGGTCGTGACCAACCATAAAAAGTGGTGACCCAACAATAAAACGTAGTGACCTACCCATAAAACGTAGTGGCGCAACAATAAAACGTAGTGACCCAACCAAAAGTGGTGACGTAACAATAAAACGTGACTAAACCATAAAACCATAAAAAGTGGTGACCCAACCATAAAACGTAGTGACCAACCATAAAAAGTGGTGACCAGCAATAAAAAGTGGTGACCCAGCAATAAAACGTGGTGACCCAACTAAAAATTGGTGACCTAACAATAAAAAGTGGTGACCCAACAACAAAACGTAGTGACCTACCCATAAAACGTAGTGGCGCAACAATAAAACGTAGTGACCAACAGTAAAACGTAGTGATGCAACTATAAAAAGTGGTGACCCAACTAAAAACGTGGTGACCCAACAATGAAAGTCGTGACACAACAATAAAAAGTGTTGACCCAGCAATAAAACGTAATGACTTAACCACAAACGTAGTGACCCAACCATAAAACGTAGTGACCCAACCATAAAAAGTGGTGACCCAACAATAAAAGTCGTGACACAACAATAAAAAGTGTTGACCCAGCAATAAAACGTAGTGACTTAACCACAAACGTAGTGACCCAACCATAAAACGTAGTGACCCAACAATAAAAGTCGTGACCCAACAATAAAAGTCGTGACCCAACAATAAAAAGTGGTGACCCAACAATAAAACGTAGTGACTTAACCATAACCGTAGTTACCCAACCATAAAACATAGTGACCCAACAATAAAAAGTGGTGACCCAACAATAAAAGTCGTAACCCAACAATAAAAAGTGGAGACCCAGCAATAAAACGTAGTGACTAAACCATAAACTTAGTGACCCAACCATAAAGCGTAGTGACCCAACAATAAAACGTTATGACCCAACCAAAAAAAGTGGTGACCCAAGAATAAAAAGTGGTGACCCAACAATAAAACATAGTGACCCAGCAATTAAAAGTGGTGACCCAGCAATAAAAGTCGTGACCCAACAATAAAATGTGGTGACCCAGCAATAAAACGTAGTGACTAAACCATAAACGTAGTGACCCAACCATAAAACGTAGTGACCCAACAATAAAACGTAGTGACCCAACCAAAAAAAGTGGTGACCCAAGAATAAAACGTAGTGACTTAACCAAAAAACGTAGTGACACAACTATAAAGAGTGGTGACCCAACAATAAAAGTGGTGACCCAGCAATAAAAAGTGTGACCCAACTATAAAACGTAGTGACTTAACTATGAAACGTAGTGACCCAACAATAAAACGTAGTGACCTAACTATAAAAAGTGGTGACCCAACCATAAAACGTAGTGACCCAACCATAAAAAGTTGTGACCCAACAATAAAACGTAGTGACCAACCATAAAAAGCGGTGACCAGCAATAAAAAGTGGTGACCAGCAATAAAACGTGGTGACCCAACTAAAAATTGGTGACCTAACAATAAAAAGTGGTGACCCAACAATAAAGGTCGTGAACAACCATAAAAAGTGGTGACCCAACAACAAAACCTAGTGACCTACCCATAAAACGTAGTGGCGCAACAATAAAAAGTGGTGACCCAACCAAAAACGTGGTGACCCAACAATGAAAGTCGTGACACAACAATAAAAAGTGTTGACCCAGCAATAAAACGTAGTGACTTAACCACAAACGTAGTGACCCAACCATAAAACGTAGTGACCCAACCATAAAAAGTGGAGACCCAACAATAAAACGTAGTGACCTAACCATAAAACGTTGTGACCAAACAATAAAACGGGGTGACCAAACCAAAAAAAGTGGTGACCAAAAATAAAACACAGTGACCCAAGCATAAAACGTAGTGACCCAACCATAAAAAGTGGTGACCCAACAATAAAAGTGGTGACCCAACAATAAAAGTGGTGACCCAGCAATAAAAAGTGGTGACCCAACAATAAAACGTGGTGACCCAACCAAAAAAAGTGGTGACCCAACAATAAAACGTAGTTACTTTACCATAAAACGTAGTGACCTAACCATAAAAAGTAGTGACCAACAATTAACAGTGGTGACCCAACAATAAAACGTAGTGACCCAACAATAAAACGTAGTGACCTAACCATAAACCGTAGTGACCAAACAATAAAACGTAGTGACCCAACCCCAAAAAGTGGTGATGCAACAATAAAACGTAGTGACTTTAACATAAAACGTAGTGACCCTACCATAAAAAGTGGAGTCCCAACCATAAAACGTAGTGACCCAACCATAAAAAGTGGTGACCCAACAATAAAACGTAGTGACCCAGCAATAAAAAGTGGTGATCCGGAAATAAAACGTGGTGACCCAACCCAAAAAGTGATGACTCAACAATAAAAAGTGGTGCCCCAACAATAAAACGTAGTGACTTAACCATAAACGTAGTGACCAACAATAAAACGTAGTGACCTAACCATAAACCGTAGTGACCAAACGATAAAACATAGTGACCAAACCCAAAAATAAAACGTGACTTTACCATAAAACGTAGTGACCCAACCATAAAACGTAGTGACCAACCATAAAAAGTGGTGACCCAACCATAAAACGTAGTGACCAACCATAAAAAGTGGTGACCCAACCATAAAACGTAGTGACCAACCATAAAAAGTGGTGACCCAGCAATAAAAAGTGGTGACCCAGCAATAAAACGTGGGGACCCAACTAAAAATTGGTGACCTAACAATAAAAAGTGGTGACCCAACAATAAAAGTCGTGAACAACCATAAAAAGTGGTGACCCAACAACAAAACGTAGTGACCTACCCATAAAACGTAGTGGCGAAACAATAAAACGTAGTGACCAACAGTAAAACGTAGTGACGCAACTATAAAAAGTGGTGACCCAACCAAAAACGTGGTAACCCAACAATGAAAGTCGTGACACAACAATAAAAAGTGTTGACCCAGGAATAAAACGTAGTGACAAACGTAGTGACCCAACCATAAAACGTAGTGACCTAACCATAAAACGTTGTGACCAAACAATAAAACGTAGTGACCAAACCAAAAAAAAGTGGTGACCAAAAATAAAACATAGTGACCCAACCATAAAAAGTGGTGACCCAACAATAAAAGTGGTGACCCAGCAATAAAATGTACTGACCCAACAATAAAAAGTAGTGACCTAACACTAAACATTGGTGACCTAGCAATAAAACGTAGTGACTTAACCATAAACGTAGTGACTTAACCATAAACGTAGTGACCCAACCATAAAACGTAGTGACCCAACCATAAAAAGTGGTGACCCAACAATAAAAGTGGTGACCCAGCAATAAATAGTGGTGACCCAACAATAAAACGTAGTGACCTAACCATAAAAAGTGGTGACCCAACAATAAAACTTGGTGACCCAACCATAAAACGTAGTGACCAAACAATAAAACGCAGTGACCCAACAATAAAACGTAGTGACCCAACCATAAAAAGTGGTGACCCAACCATAAAACGTAGTGACCCAACAATAAATATTAGTGATCCAGCAATAAAACGTGGTGACCCAACCATAAAACGCAGTGACCAAACAATAAAGACGAGTGACCCAGCTATAAAACGTAGTGACCCAACCATAAAACGTAGTGACCCAGCAATAAAATATGGTCGCCCAGCAATAAAACTAAAAATTGGTGACCTAACAATAAAAAGTGGTGACCCAACAATAAAGGTCGTGACCAACCATAAAAAGTGGTGACCCAACAATAAAACGTAGTAACCTACCCATAAAACGTAGTGGCGCAACAATAAAACGTAGTGACCCAACCAAAAGTGGTGACGTAACAATAAAACGTGACTAAACCATAAAACGTAGTGACCCTACCATAAAACGTGGTGACCCAACAATAAAACGTAGTGACCAAACAGTAAAACGCAGTGACCCAGCAATAACAAGTGGTGACCCAGAAATAAAACGTGGTGATTTAACCAAAAAAGTGGTGACCCAACAATAAAAGTCGTGACCCAGCAATAAAATATAATGACCCAGCAATAAAACGTGGTGACCAAACTAAAAATTGGTGACCTAACAATAAAACGTGGTGACCCAACAATAAAAGTCGTGACCAACCATAAAAAGTGGTGACCCAACAATAAAACGTAGTGACCTACCCATAAAACGTAGTGGCGCTACAATAAAACATAGTGACCTAACCAAAAGTGGTGACCAAACAATAAAACGTAGTGACCCAGCAATAACAAGTTGTGACCCAGAAATAAAACGTGGTGACCCAAGGAAAAACGTGGTGACCCAGCAATAAAACGTAGTGACTTAACCATAAACGTAGTGACCAAACAATAAAACGTAGTGACCCAACAATAAAACGTAGTGACCCAGCAATAAAAAGTGGTGACCCAGAAATAAAACGTGGTGACCCAACCAAAAAAGTGGTGACCCAACAATAAAAAGTGGTGACCCAACAATAAAAGTCGTGACCCAACAATAAAACGTAGTGACCTAACCATAAAAAGTGGTGACCCAACAATAAAACTTGGTGACCCAATCATAAAACGTAGTGACCCAACAATAAAACGTAGTGACACAACCATAAAAAGTGGTGACCCAACAATAAAACGTAGTGACCTACCCATAAAACGTAGTAACGCAACAATAAAACGTAGTGACCAACAGTAAAACGTAGTGACCCAACAATAAAAATTGGTGTCCCAACCAAAAAAAGTAGTGTCCCAACCCAAAAAAGTAGTGACCCAACAATAAAAAGTGGTGACCCAGCAATAAAACGTAGTGACTTAACCATAAACGTAGTGACCAAACAATAAAACGTAGTGACCCAACAATAAAAAGTGGTGACCCAACAATAAAAGTCGTGACCAACAATAAAATGTGGTGACCCAGCAATAAAACGTAGTGACCTACCCATAAAACGTAGTGGCGCAACAATAAAACATAGTGACCTAACCAAAAGTGGTGACCAAACAATAAAACGTAGTGACCCAGCAATAACAAGTTGTGACCCAGAAATAAAACGTGGTGACCCAAGGAAAAACGTGGTGACCCAGCAATAAAACGTAGTGACTTAACCATAAACGTAGTGACCAAACAATAAAACGTAGTGACCCAACAATAAAACGTAGTGACCCAGCTATAAAAAGTGGTGACCCAGAAATACAACGTGGTGACCCAACCAAAAAAGTGGTGACCCAACAATAAAAAGTGGTGACCCAACAATAAAAGTCGTGACCCAACAATAAAACGTAGTGACCTAACCATAAAAAGTGGTGACCCAACAATAAAACTTGGTGACCAAATCATAAAACGTAGTGACCCAACAAGAAAACGTAGTGACCCAACCATAAAAAGTGGTGACCCAACAATAAAACGTAGTGACCTACCCATAAAACGTAGTAACGCAACAATAAAACGTAGTGACCTACCCATAAAACAGAGTAACGCAACAATAAAACGTAGTGACCAACAGTAAAACGTAGTGACCCAACAATAAAACGTAGTGACGCAACTATAAAAAGTGGTGACCCAACAATAAATAGTGGTGACCCAGCAATAAAACGTAGTGACTTAACCATAAACGTAGTGACCAAACAATAAAACGTAGTGACCCAACAATAAAACGTAGTGACCCAGCAATAAAAAGTGGTAACCCAGAAATAAAACGTGGTGACCCAACCAAAAAAGTGGTGACCCAACAATAAAAAGTGGTGACCCAACAATAAAAGTCGTGACCCAACAATAAAACGTAGTGACCTAACCATAAAAAGTGGTGACCCAACAATAAAACTTGGTGACCCAATCATAAAACGTAGTGACCCAACAATAAAACGTAGTGACCCAACCATAAAAAGTGGTGACCCAACAATAAAACGTAGTGACCTACCCATAAAACGTAGTAACGCAACAATAAAACGTAGTGACCTACCCATAAAACGTAGTAACGCAACAATAAAACGTAGTGACCAACAGTAAAACGTAGTGACCCAACAATAAAACGTAGTGACGCAACTATAAAAAGTGGTGACCCAACAATAAATAGTGGTGACCCAGCAATAAAACGTAGTGACTTAACCATAAACGTAGTGACCAAACAATAAAACGTAGTGACCCAACAATAAAACGTAGTGACCCAGCAATAAAAAGTGGTGACCCAGAAATAAAACGTGGTGACCCAACCAAAAAAGTGGTGACCCAACAATAAAAAGTGGTGACCCAACAATAAAAGTCGTGACCCAACAATAAAACGTAGTGACCTAACCATAAAAAGTGGTGACCCAACAATAAAACTTGGTGACCAAATCATAAAACGTAGTGACCCAACAATAAAACGTAGTGACCCAACCATAAAAAGTGGTGACCCAACAATAAAACGTAGTGACCTACCCATAAAACGTAGTAACGCAACAATAAAACGTAGTGACCTACCCATAAAACGTAGTAACGCAACAATAAAACGTAGTGACCAACAGTAAAACGTAGTGACCCAACAATAAAACGTAGTGACGCAACTATAAAAAGTGGTGACCCAACAATAAATAGTGGTGACCCAGCAATAAAACGTAGTGACTTAACCATAAACGTAGTGACCAAACAATAAAACGTAGTGACCCAACAATAAAACGTAGTGACCCAGCAATAAAAAGTGGTGACCCAGAAATAAAACGTGGTGACCCAACCAAAAAAGTGGTGACCCAACAATAAAAAGTGGTGACCCAACAATAAAAGTCGTGACCCAACAATAAAACGTAGTGACCTAACCATAAAAAGTGGTGACCCAACAATAAAACTTGGTGACCCAATCATAAAACGTAGTGACCCAACCATAAAAAGTGGTGACCCAACAATAAAACGTAGTGACCTACCCATAAAACGTAGTAACGCAACAATAAAACGTAGTGACCTACCCATAAAACGTAGTAACGCAACAATAAAACGTAGTGACCAACAGTAAAACGTAGTGACCCAAACATAAAACGTAGTGACGCAACTATAAAAAGTGGTGACCCAACAATAAATAGTGGTGACCCAGCAATAAAACGTAGTGACTTAACCATAAACGTAGTGACCAAACAATAAAACGTAGTGACCCAACAATAAAACGTAGTGACCCAGCAATAAAAAGTGGTGATCCAGAAATAAAACGTGGTGACCCAACAATAAAAAGTGGTGACCCAACAATAAAAGTCGTGACCCAACAATAAAACGTAGTGACCCAACCATAAAAAGTGGTGACCCAACAATAAAACGTAGTGACCTACCCATAAAACGTAGTAACGCAACAATAAAACGTAGTGACCAACAGTAAAACGTAGTGACCCAACAATAAAAATTTGGTGTCCCAACCAAAAAAAGTAGTGACCCAACAATAAAAGTCGTGACCCAACAATAAAAAGTGGTGACCCAGCAATAAAACGTAGTGACTTAACCATAAACGTAGTGACCAAACAATAAAAAGTGGTGACCCAACAATAAAAGTCGTGACCAACAATAAAATGTGGTGACCCAGCAATAAAACGTAGTGACTAAACAATAAACGTAGTGACCCAACCATAAAACGTAGTGACCCAACAATAAAACGTAGTGACCCAACCAAAAAAAGTGGTGACTCAAGAATAAAACGTAGTGAATTAACCATAAAACGTAGTGACACAACTATTAAAAGTGGTGACCCAACAATAAAAGTGGTGACCCAGCAATAAAAAGTGTGACCCAACAATAAAACGTAGTGACTTAACTATGAAACGTAGTGACCCAACAATAAAAAGTGGTGACCCAACAATAAAACGTAGTGACCTAACCATAAAAAGTGGTGACCCAACCATAAAACGTAGTGACCCAACCATAAAATGTGGTGACCCAACCATAAAACGTAGTGACCAACCATAAAAAGTGGTGACCCAACAATAAAAGTCGTGACCCAACAATAAAAAGTTAGTGACCTAACCATAAAAAGTGGTGACCAACCATAAAACGTAGTGACCCAACCATAAAAAGTGGTGACCCAACCATAAAACGTAGTGACCAACCATAAAAAGTGGTGACCCAGCAATAAAAAGTGGTGATCCAGCAATAAAACGTGGTGACCCAACTAAAAATTGGTGACCTAACAATAAAAAGTGGTGACATAACAATAAAAAGTGGTGACATAACAATAAAAGTCGTGAACAACCATAAAAAGTGGTGACCCAACAACAAAACGTAGTGACCTACCCATAAAACGTAGTGGCGCAACAATAAAACGTAGTGACCAACAGTAAAACGTAGTGACGCAACTATAAAAAATGGTGACCCAACCAAAAACGTGGTGACCCAACAATGAAAGTCGTGACACAACAATAAAAAGTGTTGACCCAGCAATAAAACGTAGTGACTTAACCACAAACGTAGTGACCCAACCATAAAACGTAGTGACCCAACCATAAAAAGTGGTGACCCAACAATAAAACGTAGTGACCTAACCATAAAACGTTGTGACCAAAGAATAAAACGTAGTGACCAAACCAAAAAAAGTGGTGACCAAAAATAAAACATAGTGACCCAACCATAAAACGTAGTGACCTAACCATAAAAAGTGGTGACCCAACAATAAAAGTGGTGACCAAGCAATAAAAAGTGGTGACCCAGCAATAAAAAGTGGTGACCCAGCAATAAAATATGCTGACCCAGCAATAAAATATGCTGACCCAACAATAAAAAGTAGTGACCTAACACTAAACATTGGTGACCTAGCAATAAAACGTAGTGACTTAACCATAAACTAGTGACCCAACCATAAAACGTAGTGACCCAACCATAAAAAGTGGTGACCCAACAATAAAAGTGGTGACCCAGCAATAAAAAGTGGTGACCCAGCAATAAAAAGTGGTGACCCAACAATAAAACTTGGTGACCCAACCATAAAACGTAGTGACCAAACAATAAAACGCAGTGACCCAACAATAAAACGTAGTGACCCAACCATAAAAAGTGGTGACCCAACCATAAAACGTAGTGACCCAACAATAAATATTAGTGATCCAGCAATAAAACGTGGTGACCCAACCATAAAACGCAGTGACCAAACAATAAAGACGAGTGACCCAGCTATAAAACGTAGTGACCCAACCATAAAAAGTGGTGACCCAACCATAAAACGTAGTGACCCAGCAATAAAATATAGTCGCCCAGCAATAAAACGTGGTGCTCCAACTAAAAATTGGTGACCTAACAATAAAAAGTGGTGACCCAACAATAAAGGTCGTGACCAACCATAAAAAGTGGTGACCCAACAATAAAACGTAGTGACCTACCCATAAAACGTAGTGGCGCAACAATAAAACGTAGTGACCCAACCAAAAGTGGTGACGTAACAATAAAACGTGACTAAACCATAAAACCATAAAAAGTGGTGACCCAACCATAAAACGTAGTGACCAACCATAAAAAGTGGTGACGAGCAATAAAAAGTGGTGACCCAGCAATAAAACGTGGTGACCCAACTAAAAATTGGTGACCTAACAATAAAAAGTGGTGACCCAACAACAAAACGTAGTGACCTACCCATAAAACGTAGTGGCGCAACAATAAAACGTAGTGACCAACAGTAAAACGTAGTGATGCAACTATAAAAAGTGGTGACCCAACTAAAAACGTGGTGACCCAACAATGAAAGTCGTGACACAACAATAAAAAGTGTTGACCCAGCAATAAAACGTAATGACTTAACCACAAACGTAGTGACCCAACCATAAAACGTAGTGACCCAACCATAAAAAGTGGTGACCCAACAATAAAAGTCGTGACACAACAATAAAAAGTGTTGACCCAGCAATAAAACGTAGTGACTTAACCACAAACGTAGTGACCCAACCATAAAACGTAGTGACCCAACAATAAAAGTCGTGACCCAACAATAAAAGTCGTGACCCAACAATAAAAGTCGTGACCCAACAATAAAAAGTGGTGACCCAACAATAAAACGTAGTGACTTAACCATAACCGTAGTTACCCAACCATAAAACATAGTGACCCAACAATAAAAAGTGGTGACCCAACAATAAAAGTCGTAACCCAACAATAAAAAGTGGAGACCCAGCAATAAAACGTAGTGACTAAACCATAAACTTAGTGACCCAACCATAAAGCGTAGTGACCCAACAATAAAACGTTATGACCCAACCAAAAAAAGTGGTGACCCAAGAATAAAAAGTGGTGACCCAACAATAAAACATAGTGACCCAGCAATTAAAAGTGGTGACCCAGCAATAAAAGTCGTGACCCAACAATAAAATGTGGTGACCCAGCAATAAAACGTAGTGACTAAACCATAAACGTAGTGACCCAACCATAAAACGTAGTGACCCAACCAAAAAAAGTGGTGACCCAAGAATAAAACGTAGTGACTTAACCAAAAAACGTAGTGACACAACTATAAAGAGTGGTGACCCAACAATAAAAGTGGTGACCCAGCAATAAAAAGTGTGACCCAACTATAAAACGTAGTGACTTAACTATGAAACGTAGTGACCCAACAATAAAACGTAGTGACCTAACTATAAAAAGTGGTGACCCAACCATAAAACGTAGTGACCCAACCATAAAAAGTGGTGACCCAACAATAAAACGTAGTGACCAACCATAAAAAGCGGTGACCAGCAATAAAAAGTGGTGACCAGCAATAAAACGTGGTGACCCAACTAAAAATTGGTGACCTAACAATAAAAAGTGGTGACCCAACAATAAAGGTCGTGAACAACCATAAAAAGTGGTGACCCAACAACAAAACCTAGTGACCTACCCATAAAACGTAGTGGCGCAACAATAAAAAGTGGTGACCCAACCAAAAACGTGGTGACCCAACAATGAAAGTCGTGACACAACAATAAAAAGTGTTGACCCAGCAATAAAACGTAGTGACTTAACCACAAACGTAGTGACCCAACCATAAAACGTAGTGACCCAACCATAAAAAGTGGAGACCCAACAATAAAACGTAGTGACCTAACCATAAAACGTTGTGACCAAACAATAAAACGGGGTGACCAAACCAAAAAAAGTGGTGACCAAAAATAAAACACAGTGACCCAAGCATAAAACGTAGTGACCCAACCATAAAAAGTGGTGACCCAACAATAAAAGTGGTGACCCAACAATAAAAGTGGTGACCCAGCAATAAAAAGTGGTGACCCAACAATAAAACGTAGTGACCTAACCATAAAAAGTGGTGACCCAACCATAAAACTTGGTGACCCAACCATAAAACGTAGTGACCAAACAATAAAGTGTAGTGACCCAACAATAAAACGTAGTGACCCAACCATAAAAAGTGGTGAACCAACCATAAAACGTAGTGACCCATCAATAAAATATGGTCGCCCAGCAATAAAACGTGGTGACCTAACAATAAAAAGTGGTGACCCAACAATAAAGGTCGTGACCAACCATAAAAAGTGGTGACCCAACAATAAAACGTAGTGACCTACCCATAAAACGTAGTGGCGCAACAATAAAACATAGTGACCCAACCAAAAGTGGTGACGTAACAATAAACTGTACTGACTAAACCATAAAACGTAGTGACCCTACCATAAAAAGTGGTGACCCAACAATAAAACGTAGTGACCCAACAGTAAAACGTAGTGACCCAGCAATAACAAGTGGTGACCCAGAAATAAAACGTGGTGACCCAACCAAAAAAGTGGTGACCCAACACTAAAAGTCGTAACTCAGCAATAAAATATGGTGACCCAGCAATAAAACGTGGTGACTAAACTAAAAATTGGTGACCTAACAATAAAAAGTGGTGACCCAACAATAAAAGTCGTGACCAACCATAAAAAGTGGTGAACCAACCATAAAACTTAGTGACCCAACAATAAATATTAGTGATCCAGCAATAAAACGTGGTGACCTAACCATAAAACGCAGTGACCAAACAATAAAGCGTAGTGACCCAGCTATAAAACGTAGTGACCAAACCATAAAAAGTGGTGACCCAACCATAAAACGTAGTGACCCAACAATAAAACGTAGTGACCTACCCATAAAACGTAGTGGCGCAACAATAAAACATAGTGACCTATCCAAAAGTGGTGACCAAACAATAAAACGTAGTGACCACGTAATAAAAAGTGGTGACCCAGAAATAAAACGTGGTGACCCAACCAAAAAAGTGGTGACCAACAATAAAAAGTGGTGACCCAACAATAAAAGTCGTGACCCAACAATAAAACTTGGTGACCCAACTATAAAACGTAGTGACCCAACAATAAAACGTAGTGACCACGCAATAAAAAGTGGTGACCCAGAAATAAAACGGGGTGACCCAACCAAAAAAGTGGTGACCCAACAATAAAAAGTGGTGACCCAACGATAAAAGTCGTGACCCAACAATAAAACGTAGTGACCTAACCATAAAAAGTGGTGACCCAACAATAAAACTTGGTGACCTAACCATAAAATGTAGTGACCCAACAATAAAACGTAGTGACCCAACCATAAAATGTGGTGACCCAACAATAAAACGTAGTGACCTACCCATAAAACGTAGTAGCGCAACAATAAAACGTAGTGACCCAACAATAAAACGTAGTGACCCAACAATAAAACGTAGTGACCCAACAATAAAACGTAGTGACCCAACAATAAAACGTAGTGACGCAACTATAAAAAGTGGTGACCCAACCATAAAACGTAGGGATCTAACCATAAAAAATAGTTACCCAACTATAAAACGTAGTGACCAAGCAATAAAACGTGGTGACCCAACCCAAAACGTGGTGACCCAACAATAAAAGTCGTGACACAACAATAAAAAGTGTTGACCCAGCAATAAAACGTAGTGACTTAACCACAAACGTAGTGACCCAACTATAAAACGTAGTGACCCAACCATAAAAAGTGGGGACCCAACAATAAAACGTAGTGACCTAACCACAAAACGTTGTGACCAAACAATAAAACGTAGTGACCAACCAAAAAAAGTGGTGACCAAAAATAAAACATAGTGACCTAACCATAAAACGTAGGGACCCAACAATAAAAAGTGGTGACCCAACAATAAACGTGGTGACCCAGCAATGAAAAGTAGTGACCCAACAATAAAACGTAGTGACTTAACCATGAAACGTAGTGACCAAACAATAAAAAGTGCTGACCCAACAATAAAACGTAGTGACCTTACAATAAACAGTGGTGACCCAGAAATAAAACGTAGTGACTTAACCATAAACGTAGTGACCCAACCATAAAACCTAGTGACCCAACAATAAAACGTAGTGACCCAACAATAAAACGTAGTGACCTACCCATAAAACGTAGTGGCGCAACAATAAAACATAGTGACCTATCCAAAAGTGGTGACCAAACAATAAAACGTAGTGACCACGTAATAAAAAGTGGTGACCCAGAAATAAAACGTGGTGACCCAACCAAAAAAGTGGTGACCAACAATAAAAAGTGGTGACCCAACAATAAAAGTCGTGACCCAACAATAAAACTTGGTGACCCAACTATAAAACGTAGTGACCCAACAATAAAACGTAGTGACCACGCAATAAAAAGTGGTGACCCAGAAATAAAACGGGGTGACCCAACCAAAAAAGTGGTGACCCAACAATAAAAAGTGGTGACCCAACGATAAAAGTCGTGACCCAACAATAAAACGTAGTGACCTAACCATAAAAAGTGGTGACCTAACAATAAAACTTGGTGACCTAACCATAAAATGTAGTGACCCAACAATAAAACGTAGTGACCCAACCATAAAATGTGGTGACCCAACAATAAAACGTAGTGACCTACCCATAAAACGTAGTAGCGCAACAATAAAACGTAGTGACCCAACAATAAAACGTAGTGACCCAACAATAAAACGTAGTGACGCAACTATAAAAAGTGGTGACCCAACCATAAAACGTAGGGATCTAACCATAAAAAATAGTGACCCAACTATAAAACGTAGTGACCAAGCAATAAAACGTGGTGACCCATCCCAAAACGTGGTGACCCAACAATAAAAGTCGTGACACAACAATAAAAAGTGTTGACCCAGCAATAAAACGTAGTGACTTAACCACAAACGTAGTGACCCAACTATAAAACGTAGTGACCCAACCATAAAAAGTGGGGACCCAACAATAAAACGTAGTGACCTAACCACAAAACGTTGTGACCAAACAATAAAACGTAGTGACCAACCAAAAAAAGTGGTGACCAAAAATAAAACATAGTGACCTAACCATAAAACGTAGGGACCCAACAATAAAAAGTGGTGACCCAACAATAAACGTGGTGACCCAGCAATGAAAAGTAGTGACCCAACAATAAAACGTAGTGACTTAACCATGAAACGTAGTGACCAAACAATAAAAAGTGCTGACCCAACAATAAAACGTAGTGACCTTACAATAAACAGTGGTGACCCAGAAATAAAACGTAGTGACTTAACCATAAACGTAGTGACCCAACCATAAAACCTAGTGACCCAACAATAAAACGTAGTGACCCAACAATAAAACGTAGTGACCCAACCATAAAAAGTGGTGACCCAACCATAAAACGTAGTATCTAAACAATAAAAAGTGGTGACCAAACAATAAACATTAGTGATCCAGCAATAAAACGTGACCAAACCATAAAACGTAGTGACCCAGCAATAAAATATGGTGGCCCAGCAATAAAATATGGTGGCCCAGCAATAAAACGTGGTGACCCAACTAAAAATTGGTGACGCAACAATAAAAAGTGGTGACCTAACAATAAAAGTCGTGACCAACCATAAAAAGTGCCGACCCAACAATAAAACGTAATGACCTACCCATAAAACATAGTGGCGCAACAATAAAACATAGTGACCCAACCAAAAAAAGTGGTGACGTAACAATAAAACGTAGTGACTTAACCATAAAACGTAGTGACCTACCATAAAAAGTGGTGACCCAACAATAAAACGTAGTGACCCAACAATAAAACGTAGTGACCCAACCATAGAAAGTGGTGACCCAATGATTAAACCTAGTGACCTAGCAAAAAAAAGTGGTGACCCAACCAAAAACGTGGTGACCCAACAATAAAAGTCGTGACAACAATAAATAGTGTTGACCCAGCAATAAAACGTAGTGACTTAACCACAAACGTAGTGACCCAACCATAAAACGTAGTGACCCAACCACAAAAAGTGGTGACCCAACAATAAAACGTAGTGACCTAACCACAAAACGTTGTGACCAAACAATAAAAAGTGGTTACCCAGCAATAAAACGTAGTGACTTAACCATAAACGTAGTGACCAAACAATAAAACGTAGTGACCCAACAATAAAACGTAGTGACCCAACAATAAAACGTAGTGACCCAACAATAAAACGTAGTGACCCAGCAATAAAAAGTGGTGACCCAGAAATAAAACGTGGTGACCCAACCAAAAAAGTGGTGACCCAACAATAAAAAGTGGTGACCCAACAATAAAAGTCGTGACCCAACAATAAAACGTAGTGACCTAACCATAAAAAGTGGTGACCCAACAATAAAACTTGGTGACCCAACCATAAAACGTAGTGACCCAACAATAAAACGTAGTGACCAACCATAAAAAGTGGTGCCTCAACCATAAAACGTAGTTATCAAGCAATAAAACGTGGTAACCCAACCCAAAACGTGGTGACCCAACAATAAAAGTCGTGACACAACAATAAAAAGTGTTGACCCAGCAATAAAACGTAGTGACTTAACCACAAACGTAGTGACCCAACCATAAAACGTAGTGACCCAACCATAAAAAGTGGGGACTCAACAATAAAACGTTGTGACCAAACAATAAAACGTAGTGACCAACCAAAAAAGTGGTGACCAAAAATAAAACATAGTGACTTAACCATAAAACGTAGGGACGCAACAATAAAACGTAGTGACCCAACCATAAAAAGTGGTGACCCAACCATAAAACGTAGTGACCCAACAATAAAAAGTGGTGACCCAACAATAAATATTAGTGATCCAGCAATAAAACGTGGTGACCCAACCATAAAACGCAGTGACCAAACAATAAAGCGTAGTGACCCAGCTATAAAACGTAGTGACCCAACCATAAAAAGTGGTAAGCCAACCATAAAACGTAGTGACCCAGCAATAAAATATGGTCGCCCAGCAATAAAACGTGGTGACCCAACTAAAAATTGGTGACCTAACAATAAAAAGTAGTGACCCAACAATAAAGGTCGTGACCAACCATAAAAAGTGGTGACCCAACAATAAAACGTAGTGACCTACCCATAAAACGTAGTGGCGCAACAATAAAACGTAGTGACCCAACCAAAAGTGGTGACGTAACAATAAGACGTAGTGACTTAACCATAAAACGTAGTGACCCTACCATAAAAAGTGGTGACCCAACAATAAAACGTAGTGACCCAACAGTAAAACGTAGTGACCCAGCAATAACAAGTGGTGACCCAGAAATAAAACGTGGTGACCCAACCAAAAAAGTGGTGACCCAACAATAAAAGTCGTGACCCAGCAATAAAATATGGTGACCCAGCAATAAAACGTGGTGACCAAACTAAAAATTGGTGACCTAACAATAAAAAGTGGTGACCCAACAATAAAGGTCGTGAACAACCATAAAAAGTGGTGACCCAACAATAAAACGTAGTGACCTACCCATAAAACGTAGTGGCGCAACAATAAAACATAGTGACCTAACCAAAAGTCGTGACCAAACAATAAAACGTAGTGACCCAGCAATAACAAGTGGTGGCCCAGAAATAAAACGTGGAGACCCAAGGAAAAAAGTGGTGACCCAACAATAAAAAGTGGTGACCCAGCAATAAAACGTAGTGACTTAACCATAAACGTAGTGACCAAACAATAAAATGTAGTGCCCCAGCAATAAAAAGTGGTGACCCAGAAATAAAACGTGGTGACCCAGAAATAAAACGTGGTGACCCAACCAAAAAAGTGGAGACCCAACAATAAAAAGTGGTGACCAACAATAAAAAGTGGTGACCCTACAATAAAAGTCGTGACCCAACAATAAAAAGTAGTGACCAGCAATAAAACGTAGTGACTTAACCATAAAACGTAGTGACCCTACAATAAAGCGTAGTGACCTTGCTATAAAACGTAGTGACCCAGAAATAAAACGTAGTGACCCAGAAATAAAACGTAGTGACCAACATTAAAAAGTGGTCACGCAGCAATAAAAGTTGGTGACCCAAGAATAAAAAGTTATAACCCTACAATAAAACGTAGTGACCTAACCATAAATCGTAGTGACCCAACAATAAAACGTCGTGACCCAACCATGAAACGTAGTGACCCAACAATAAAAAGTGGTGACCAAACAATGAAACGTAGTGACCCAGCAATAAAAAGTGGTGACCCAGAAATAAAACGTGGTGACTTAACCAAAAAAGTGGTGACCCAACAATAAAACGTAGTGACCTAACCATAAAACGTAGTGACCAAACAATAAAACGTAGTGACCCAACCCAAAAAAGTGGTGACGCAACAATAAAACGTAGTGACTTAACATAAAACGTAGTGACCCAACCATAAAACGTAGTGACCCAACAATAAAACGTAGTGACCCAGCAATAAAAAGTGGTGATCCAGAAATAAAACGTGGTGACCCAACCCAAAAAGTGATGACTCAACAATAAAAAGTGGTGCCCCAGCAATAAAACGTAGTGACTTAACCATAAACGTACTGACCCAACCATGAAACGTAGTGACCAACAATAAAAAGTGGTGACCCAACAATAAAAGTCGTGACCCAACAATAAAAAGTGGTGACCCAGCAATAAACCGTAGTCACCCAACCATAAAACGTAGTGACTAAACCATAAAACGTAGTGACCCAACAATAAAACGTAGTGACTTAACCATAACCGTAGTTACCCAACCATAAAACATAGTGACCCAACAATAAAAAGTGATGACCCAACAATAAAAGTCGTAACCCAACAATAAAAAGTGGAGACCCAGCAATAAAACGTAGTGACTAAACCATAAAAAGTGGTAACCCAACAATAAAACGTAGTGACCCAACCAAAAAAGTGGTGACCCAAGAATAAAAAGTGGTGACCCAACAATAAAAAGTGGTGACCCAACAATAAAACATAGTGACCCAGCAATAAAAGTCGTGACCCAACAATAAAATGTGGTGACCCAGCAATAAAACGTAGTGACTAAACCATAAACGTAGTGACCCAACCATGAAACGTAGTGACCCAACAATAAAACGTAGTGACCCAACCAAAAAAAGTGGTGACCCAAGAATAAAACGTAGTGACTGAACCATAAAACGTAGTGACACAACTATAAAAAGTGGTGACCCAACAATAAAAGTGGTGACCCAGCAATAAAAAGTGTGACCCAACAATAAAACGTAGTGACTTTACTATGAAACGTAGTGACCCAACAATAAAAAGTGGTGACCCAACAATAAAACGTAGTGACCTAACCAAAAATAGTGGTGACCCAACCATAAAACGTAGTGACCAACCATAAAAAGTGGTGACCCAACCATAAAACGTAGTGACCAACCATAAAAAGTGGTGACCAGCAATAAAAAGTGGTGACCCAGCAATAAAACGTGGTGACCCAACTAAAAATTGGTGACCTAACAATAAAAAGTGGTGACCCAACAACAAAACGTAGTGACCTACCCATAAAACGTAGTGGCGCAACAATAAAACGTAGTGACCAACAGTAAAACGTAGTGACGCAACTATAAAAAGTGGTGACCCAACTAAAAACGTGGTGACCCAACAATGAAAGTCGTGACACAACAATAAAAAGTGTTGACCCAGCAATAAAACGTAATGACTTAACCACAAACGTAGTGACCCAACCATAAAACGTAGTGACCCAACCATAAAAAGTGGTGACCCAACAATAAAAGTCGTGACACAACAATAAAAAGTGTTGACCCAGCAATAAAACGTAGTGACTTAACCACAAACGTAGTGACCCAACCATAAAACGTAGTGACCCAACCATAAAAAGTGGTGACCCAACAATAAAAGTCGTGACCCAACAATAAAAAGTGGTGACCCAACAATAAAACGTAGTGACTTAACCATAACCGTAGTTACCCAACCATAAAACATAGTGACCCAACAATAAAAGTCGTAACCCAACAATAAAAAGTGGAGACCCAGCAATAAAACGTAGTGACTAAACCATAAACTTAATGACCCAACCATAAAGCGTAGTGACCCAACAATAAAACGTTATGACCCAACCAAAAAAAGTGGTGACCCAAGAATAAAAAGTGGTGACCCAACAATAAAACATAGTGACCCAGCAATTAAAAGTGGTGACCCAGCAATAAAAGTCGTGACCCAACAATAAAATGTGGTGACCCAGCAATAAAACGTAGTGACTAAACCATAAACGTACTGACCCAACCATAAAACGTAGTGACCCAACCATAAAACGTAGTGACCCAACCAAAAAAAGTGGTGACCCAAGAATAAAACGTAGTGACTTAACCAAAAAACGTAGTGACACAACTATAAAGAGTGGTGACCCAACAATAAAAGTGGTGACCCAGCAATAAAAAGTGTGACCCAACTATAAAACGTAGTGACTTAACTATGAAACGTAGTGACCCAACAATAAAACGTAGTGACCTAACCATAAAAAGTGGTGACCCAACCATAAAACGTAGTGACCCAACCATAAAAAGTGGTGACCCAACAATAAAACGTAGTGACCAACCATAAAAAGTGGTCACCAGCAATAAAAAGTGGTGACCCAGCAATAAAACGTGGTGACCCAACTAAAAATTGGTGACCTAACAATAAAAAGTGGTGACCCAACAATGAAAGTCGTGACACAACAATAAAAAGTGTTGACCCAGCAATAAAACGTAGTGACTTAACCACAAACGTAGTGACCCAACCATAAAACGTAGTGACCCAACCATAAAAAGTGGTGACCCAACAATAAAACGTAGTGACCTAACCATAAAACGTTGTGACCAAACAATAAAACGGAGTGACCAAACCAAAAAAAGTGGTGACCAAAAATAAAACACAGTGACCCAAGCATAAAACGTAGTGACCCAAGCATAAAAAGTGGTGACCCAACAATAAAAGTGGTGACCCAACAATAAAAGTGGTGACCCAGCAATAAAAAGTGGTGACCCAACAATAAAAGTGGTGACCCAGCAATAAAAAGTGGTGACCCAACAATAAAACGTAGTGACCTTACCATAAAACGTAGTGACCCAACAATAAAACGCAGTGACCCAACAATAAAACGTAGTGACCCAACCATAAAAAGTGGTGACCCAACCATAAAACGTAGTGACCCATCAATAAAATATGGTCGCCCAGCAATAAAACGTGGTGACCCAACTAAAAATTGGTGACCTAACAATAAAAAGTGGTGACCCAACAATAAAGGTCGTGACCAACCATAAAAAGTGGTGACCCAACAATAAAACGTAGTGACCTACCCATAAAACGTAGTGGCGCAACAATAAAACGTAGTGACCCAACCAAAAGTGGTGACGTAACAATAAAACGTACTGACTAAACCATAAAACGTAGTGACCCTACCATAAAAAGTGGTGACCCAACAATAAAACGTAGTGACCCAACAGTAAAACGTAGTGACCCAGCAATAACAAGTGGTGAC
Source organism: Sepiola atlantica (assembly GCA_963556195.1). Taxonomy (NCBI): domain Eukaryota; kingdom Metazoa; phylum Mollusca; class Cephalopoda; order Sepiida; family Sepiolidae; genus Sepiola; species Sepiola atlantica. Next base: position 19,866,814 of record OY744541.1, on the reverse strand, counting down.
CCAGAAATAAAACGTGGTGACCCAACCAAAAAAGTGGTGACCCAACACTAAAAGTCGTAACTCAGCAATAAAATATGGTGACCCAGCAATAAAACGTGGTGACTAAACTAAAAATTGGTGACCTAACAATAAAAAGTGGTGACCAAACAATAAAAGTCGTGACCAACCATAAAAAGTGGTGAACCAACCATAAAACTTAGTGACCCAACAATAAATATTAGTGATCCAGCAATAAAACGTGGTGACCTAACCATAAAACGCAGTGACCAAACAATAAAGCGTAGTGACCCAGCTATAAAACGTAGTGACCCAACCATAAAAAATGGTGACCCAACCATAAAACGTAGTGACCCAACAATAAAACGTAGTGACCTACCCATAAAACGTAGTGGCGCAACAATAAAACATAGTGACCTATCCAAAAGTGGTGACCAAACAATAAAACGTAGTGACCACGCAATAAAAAGTGGTGACCCAGAAATAAAACGTGGTGACCCAACCAAAAAAGTGGTGACCAACAATAAAAAGTGGTGACCCAACAATAAAAGTCGTGACCCAACAATAAAACGTAGTGACCTAACCATAAAAAGTTGTGACCCAACAATAAAACTTGGTGACCCAACCATAAAACGTAGTGACCCAACAATAAAACGTAGTGACAACGCAATAAAAAGTGGTGACCCAGAAATAAAACGGGGTGACCCAACCAAAAAAGTGGTGACCCAACAATAAAAAGTGGTGACCCAACGATAAAAGTCGTGACCCAACAATAAAACGTAGTGACCTAACCATAAAAAGTTGTGACCCAACAATAAAACGTAGTGACCCAGCAATAACAAGTGGTGACCCAGAAATAAAACGTGGTGACCCAAGGAAAAAAGTGGTGACCCAACAATAAAAAGTGGTGACCCAGCAATAAAACGTAGTGACTTAACCATAAACGTAGTGACCAAACAATAAAACGTAGTGACCAAACAATAAAACGTAGTGACCCAACAATAAAACGTAGTGGTCCAACAATAAAAAGTTGTGACCAAACAATGAAACGTAGTGACCCAGCAATAAAAAGTTGTGACCCAGAAATAAAACGTGGTGACCCAACCAAAAAAGTGGTGACCCAACAATAAAAAGTGGTGACCCAACAATAAAACGTAGTGACCTAACCATAAAAAGTGGTGACCCAACAATAAAACTTGGTGACCTAACCATAAAATGTAGTGACCCAACAATAAAACGTAGTGACCCAACCATAAAAAGTGGTGACCCAACAATAAAACGTAGTGACCTACCCATAAAACGTAGTAGCGCAACAATAAAACGTAGTGACCCAACAATAAAACGTAGTGACGCAACTATAAAAAGTGGTGACCCAACCATAAAATGTAGTGATCTAACCATAAAAAATAGTGACCCAACTATAAAACGTAGTGACCAAGCAATAAAACGTGGTGACCCAACCCAAAACGTGGTGACCCAACAATAAAAGTCGTGACACAACAATAAAAAGTCTTGACCCAGCAATAAAACGTAGTGACTTAACCACAAACGTAGTGACCCAACTATAAAACGTAGTGACCCAACCATAAAAAGTGGGGACCCAACAATAAAACGTAGTGACCTAACCACAAAACGTTGTGACCAAACAATAAAACGTAGTGACCAACCAAAAAAAGTGGTGACCAAAAATAAAACATAGTGACCTAACCATAAAACGTAGGGACCCAACAATAAAAAGTGGTGACCCAACAATAAACGTGGTGACCCAGCAATGAAAAGTAGTGACCCAACAATAAAACGTAGTGACTTAACCATGAAACGTAGTGACCAAACAATAAAAAGTGCTGACCCAACAATAAAACGTAGTGACCTTACAATAAACAGTGGTGACCCAGAAATAAAACGTAGTGACTTAACCATAAACGTAGTGACCCAACCATAAAACCTAGTGACCCAACAATAAAACGTAGTGACCCAACAATAAAACGTAGTGACCCAACCATAAAAAGTGGTGACCCAACCATAAAACGTAGTATCTAAACAATAAAAAGTGGTGACCAAACAATAAACATTAGTGATCCAGCAATAAAATGTGACCAAACCATAAAACGTAGTGACCCAGCAATAAAATATTGTGGACCAGCAATAAAATATGGTGGCCCAGCAATAAAACGTGGTGACCCAACTAAAAATTGGTGACGCAACAATAAAAAGTGGTGACCTAACAATAAAAGCTGTGACCAACCATAAAAAGTGCCGACCCAACAATAAAACGTAATGACCTACCCATAAAACATAGTTGCCAACAATAAAACATAGTGACCCAACCAAAAAAAGTGGTGACGTAACAATAAAACGTAGTGACTTAACCATAAAACGTAGTGACCCTACCATAAAAAGTGGTGACCCAACAATAAAACGTAGTGACCCAACAATAAAACGTAGTGACCCAACCATAGAAAGTGGTGACCCAATGATTAAACCTAGTGACCTAGCAAAAAAAAGTGGTGACCCAACCAAAAACGTGGTGACCCAACAATAAAAGTCGTGACAACAATAAATAGTGTTGACCCAGCAATAAAACGTAGTGACTTAACCACAAACGTAGTGACCCAACCATAAAACGTAGTGACCCAACCATAAAAAGTGGTGACCCAACAATAAAACGTAGTGACCTAACCACAAAACGTTGTGACCAAACAATAAAACGTAGTGACCCAACCAAAAAAAGGTGTGACCAAAAATAAAACATAGTGACCCAACCATAAAACGTAGGGACCCAACAATAAAAAGTGGTGACCCAACAATAAAAGTGGTGACCCAGCAATAAAAAGTGGTGACCCAACAATAAAACGTAGTTACTTAACCATGAAACGTAGTGACCCATCAATAAAAAGTGCTGACCCAACAATAAAACGTAGTGCCCTAACAATAAACAGTGGTGACCCAGCAATAAAACGTAGTGACTTAACCATAAACGTAGTGACCCAACCATAAAACGTAGTGACCCAACAATAAAACGTAGTGACCCAACCATAAAAAGTGGTGACCCAACCATAAAACGTAGTATCCAAACAATAAAAAGTGGTGACCAACAATAAACATTAGTGATCCAGCAATAAAAAGTGGTGACCCAACCATAAAACGTAGTGACCCAGCAATAAAATATGGTGGCCCAGCAATAAAACGTGGTGACCCAACTAAAAATTGGTGACCTAACAATAAAAAGTTGTGACCTAACAATAAAGGTCGTGACCAACCATAAAAAGTGGTGACCCAACAATAAAACGTAGTGACCCAACAATAAAACGTAGTGACCCAACCATAGAAAGTAGTGACCCAATGATAAAACCTAGTGACCCAGCAATAAAAAGTGGTGACCCAACCAAAAACGTGGTGACCCAACAATAAAAGTCGTGACACAACAATAAAAAGTGTTTACCCAGCAATAAAACGTAGTGACTTAACCACAAACGTAGTGACCCAACCATAAAACGTAGTGACCAACCATAAAAAGTGGTGACCCAACAATAAAACGTACTGACCTAACCATGAAACGTAGTGACCAAACAATAAAACGTAGTGACCCAACCAAAAAAGTGGTGACCAAAAATAAAACATAGTGACTTAACCATAAAACGTAGTGACCCAACCATAAAAAGTGGTGACCTAACTATAAAACGAAGTGACCCAACCATAAAAGGTGGTGACCCAACAATAAAACGTAGGGACCTAGAAATAAAAAGTGGTGACCCAACAATAAAACGTGGTGACCCAATCATAAAAAGTAGTGACCTTACAATAAAACATGGTGACCCAACCATAAAACGTAGTGACCAAACAATAAAACGTAGTGACCCAACCATAAAACGTAGTGACCAACCATAAAAGGTGGTAACCCAACAATAAAACTTTGTGATCCAGCAATAAAACGTAGTGACCCAACCATAAAACGTAGGACCCAACAATAAAGCGTAGTGACCCAGCTATAAAACGTAGTTACCCGGTGTGCATAGTATATACTTACCTACGAAATATTTAAAGTTAAAAAAAACAAAAAAAGTTTCGCCCGACCGCCTAAAAAGTTTGGCCTGACCCCTACAATTTCTCCGGACCCCTCAATCTCTCCAGCCGCATCCTCCAATTTTGTTTTACTCTCCCCCAACCCTGAGAAATATTATGAGTTCAAAACAAAAAAAAAACTAAAACATTTGGCCTTACCCCTAAAAAGTTCGGCCTGACCCCTAAAATTTTCCCGACCACTCAATCTCTCAAGCCCCTTATCCAAACTAATTTTTCATTCTCCCCAACCCTGAGAAATATTTTGAGTTCAAAACAAAAAAAAACAACAAAAAAATGTGGCCTGATCCCTAAAAAGTTCAGCCTGACCCCTAAAATTTTCCCCGACCCCTCAATTTTCCCAGCCCTCCATCCTAACTTGTTTTTAACTCTCCCCAACCCTGAGAAATATTTTGAGTTCAAAACAAAACAAAAAAAAATTTAGCCTGACCCCTAAAAAGTTCGGCCTGACCCCTAAAATTTTCCCCGACCCCCCAATCTCTCCAGCCGTCAATTCCAACTAATTTCTCACTCTTCCCAACCCTAGCAAATATTTTGAGTTAAAAAAAAAACAAAAAAATTTGGCCTTATCGCTAAAAAGTTCCGCCTGACTCCTAAAATGTTCCCCAACCCCTCAATCCATCCAGCTCCCATCCCAACTAATTTTTAACTCTCCCCCAAACCTGAGAAATATTTTGAGTTAAAAACAAAAAAAAACAAAAAACATTTTGCCTGGGCCCTAAAAAGTTCGGCCTGACCCCTAAAATTTTTCCCGACCCCTCTATCTCTCCAGCCCCCATCCCACCTAATTTTTCACTCTCCCCAAAACAATTGCGGAGCATAATTATTTATTTCTTTAATTTTACTGATTGAGACGTTATTTAATATGTATACAAATATTAGTGAAAACAATGGCGGAGCATAATTAGTTACCTTTTAATTTCACTGATTGAGACATTAAATATGTATACAAATATTAGTGAAAACAATGGAGGAGCATAATTATGTATTCCTTTATTTTCACTGATTGAGACATTATCAAATATGTATACAAATATTTGTGAAAACAATAGCGGAGCATAATTATTCATTTCTTTTAATTTCATTGATTGAGACATTATTAAATATGTATACAAATATTAGTGAAAACAATGGCGGAGCATAATTATTCATTCGTTCAATTTCACTGATTGAGCCATTATTTAATATGTATACAAACATTAGTGAAAACAATGGCGGAGCATAATTATTTAGTCCTTTAATTTCACTGATGTAGACGTTATTTAATATGTATACAAATATTAGTGAAAACAATGGCGGAGCATAATTATTTATTCCTTTAATTTCACTGATTGAGACATTATTTAATATGTATACCAATATTATTTATTCCTTTAATGTCACTGATTGAGACGTTATTTAATATGTATGAAAACAATGGCGGAGCATAATTATTTATTCCTTTAATTTCACTGATTGAGACATTATTCAATATGTATGCAAACATTATGTATTCCTTTAATGTCACTGATTGAGACGTTATTTAATATGTATGAAAACAATGGAGGAGCATAATTATTTATTCGTTTAATTTCACTGAATTTAGTCATCGATTTAGTACTTGCCCTTATATGCTTAAGCTCGATTTTACAGCACCTGGTCACCATAAATTGTCACACATTTAGTACTGGCCACGCTATGCATTCTTGTTTTTGACCAATAATAATGATAACAGAACGTTCTTAACATTGAATTTTTGTATTCCCGGACAACGCCAAATACAAGGAGGTGTACTAAATCGCTTTGTCTTATTCCCCTCCCTTTGGTGAGGGCAATAGTCCGAAGAGAAATGAAAAAAAAATCAATAATAATGTGACGATGGCATAAAAACAGATACAAACCTATCACTATGACGTCATGTACCTATCAATGTGACGTCACGAGCACAAGATAACATTAAAAATCGTGATCACATTAAACGAAAAAATGGCTATTTGACCCCTTAAAAATGAATCTTTTAAAAAATTTTTAGATATTATTTTCTCGAGGTTATGGCGGTTAAAATAATACCTAATTTGGGGGTGTTTGTATAGTATTTTTTAAGTTTTAGCGAGACATACACACACACAGATTTTTGCCTTATATATATTGAGACTAGCGGGGCTACCCGGCGTTGCTCGGGGTCATAAAAACATATAATTGAAGAAAAATCGTGTGTGTAACATCTTTATATACAAACTTCTATTTCTCCACCCCTTTCTCTATAGCCGTCTCTTTATCTTTCTACCTTTCTCTTCCCTGGTCGCCCCATTTCACCGCTACTTTCTAATTTTGCCTTTTGCAAAAGCTGTTTCTTCCCCACCATATCTCCTACGTTGCCCAGGGCAATAGTATGACATATTTCTATAAAAAGTAACACCTATATCTGCGCCTTCTATATAGGTACTTATCTCCATCCCAATGTTCATACTATATACGTATCTATCATCACCACGGTGCGCATACTATATAAGTACCTATCGCCGCCCCAGTGCAGATACTATTTAAGTACCTATCGCCGCCCCGGTGCGAATGCTAAATAGTACCTATCGCCGCCCCGGTGTGCATGCTACATAAGTACCTATCGCTGCCCTAGTGCGAATAATTAATATGTACACATTGCCACTTTGGTGCGAATGCAAAATACGTATCTATCGCCGCTTTGGTGCGAATGCTAAATACGTACCTATAGCCGGCCCGGTGCGAATGCTAAATACGTATCTATAGCTGCCCTGGTGCGAATGCTAAATACGTACCTATAGCCGCCCTGGTGCGAATGCGAAATACATACCTTTCGCCGTTCCGGTGCACGTGCTATATATGTACTAATCGCCGCCGCAGAGCGCATGCTATGTACGTACTTATTGCTGCCCATGTGTACATGCTATATACATAGCTATCGCCACCCCTGAATTTTGAATACGTACCTATCGCTGCCCCGGTGTGGAAGCTAAATACGTACATATCGCCACTCCGGTGTGAATTCTAAATACGTACCTATCGCTGCACCGGTGTGACTTCTAAATACATACCTATCGCCGCTCCAGTGCGGAAGCTAAATACGTACATATCGCCACCCTGGTGCGAATGCTAAATACATACCTATCGCCGCCCCAGTGCGGAAGCTAAATACGTACATATCGCCACCCCGGTGCGAATGCTAAATACATACCTATCGCCGCCCCGGTGTGAATGCTTAATACATACCTATCGCCGCCCCTGGGTGAATGCTAAATACATACCTATCGCCGCCCCGGTGTGAATGCTAAATACGTACCTTTCGCCGCCCCGGTGCGCATACTATATACGTACCTATCGTCCTCCCAGTGCGCGTGCAATATATGAACCGATCGCTGCCCCAGTGCGCATGCATAATACATACCTATCACCTACTTATTGCCGCCCATGTGCACATGCTATATACGTACCTATCGCCACCGCTGAATGCTAAATAAGTACCTATCTCCGCCCAGGGATGAATGCTAAATAAGTACATATTGCCACCCCGGTGTGCATACACCATATGTACCTATCACTGCCCCAGTGCGAATACTAAATATGTACATATCGCCGCCCCGGTGCGATTGCTGAATATGTACCTATCGCAACCCCGGTGCGAATGCTAAATACGTAGTTATCGCCACCCCTATGCACTACTATATACGTACCTATTGCCACCCCGGTGCACATACTATATATAAACCTATCGCTGGCCCGGTGTGCATATTATATTCGTACCTATCGCGGCTCTGGTGCACATACTACATACTTACCTATCTCTGCAAGGGTACACATACTATATATGTACCAATCTCCAGCCCAGTTCGCATACGTAAGAACTCATATTAATTCGCCCCTGTCGTGTTAGAAAAACAAAATAGTGTTCATTCATGTATTGTCACTATCATAAATATAAATATTTTTAGTTAAAAACAGAAAAAAATACATTTTTTTGCCTCCCCACAAGATAATTTTTTTTTCTATCCTCCCACATACTTAGAAATATTTTTAATTTAAAGGGAAAAAAAAAGAAAAATTTTTGACTCCCCCTACCCCCAAAAATGTTATGTTCCCCCCATACATAGAAATATTTTTATTTTAAAAAAGATAAAAAAAAAAATTTTTTTAGCCCCCCCCCCGAAAAATTTTTTTTTTCATCCTCCCCCATACATATAAATATTTTCAATGAAAAAGATAAAAGAAATAAACAATATTTTGCCTCCCCCCCAATTTTTTTTACACTCTTGATGCGCATGCTATATATGTATTTATTGCCGCCCATGTGCACATGCTATATACGTTCCTATCACCACTGCTGAATGCTAAATACGTACCTATTGCTGCCACAGTGCGAATGCTAAATAGGTTTTCAGCGTAGATGCTGTTAAAATATTAACCAAACCTATCACTACAGTAGCTCTATCTAGGAAATTGAGCAATTTTCTCCCCGACAATGCCGAGTACTTTGAAAATCAAAGAGGCCTCCTGAGCACTACTGAAATCACTTAGGTATCCTCCCTTCTTTTCATCTGCAAAATAGTCCAAAGGGGAACGAAGATGGCGTTAAGATATTTTCAAAACCTATCACTACAGTAGCTCTATCTAGCATATTTAGCACTTTTCTCCCGGACAACGCCAAGTACTTTGAAAATAAAGGAGGCCTCCTGAGCACTACTGAAATCACTTAGGTATCCACCCTTCTTTTCATCTGCAAAATAGTCCAAAGGGGAACGAAGATGGCGTTAAAATATTTTCTAAACCTATCACTAAAGTAGCTCTATCTAGGATATTGAGCACTTTTCTCCCGGACAACGCCGAGTATTTGAAAATCAAAGAGGCCTCCTGAGCACTACTGAAATAACTCTTATCGATTCCCCCATCCTTTTCAGCGTAGATGCTGTTAAAATATTATCCAAACCTATCACTACAGTAGGTCTATCTAGCACATTGAGCACTTTTTTCCCCGGACAACACTGAGTACTTTGAAAATCAAAGAGGCCTCCTGAGCACTACTGAAATCACTTAGGTATCCTCCCTCCTTTTCATCTGCAAAATAGTCCAAAGGGGAACGAAGATGGCGTTAAAATATTTTCTAAACCTATCACTACAGTAGCTCTATCTAGGATATTGAGCACTTTTCTCCCGGACAACGCCGAGTACTTTGAAAATCAAGGAGGCCTCCTGAGGACTACTGAAATCACTTAGGTATCCTCTCTCCTTCTGATCTGCGAAATAGTCCAAAGGGGAACGAAGATGGCTTTAAAATATTTTCCAAACCTATCACTACAGTAGCTCTATCTAGGATATTGAGCACTTTTCCCCGGGTGCCATACTGCAGAAGCCTCAGGTTCCTATACCGCAGAAATCCCCCCATCGGTTGCTATACAGCAGAAGCCTCTACTGACATCACTCTTACCGATCCCCCCTCCTTTTTATTCTGCACAATAGTCCGAAGAGAATCGTAAATGGCGTTAAAATATTACACAAACTTATCACTACAGTAGCTCTATCTAGAACATTGAGCAGTTTTCTCCCAGACAACGCCGAGTATTTAAAAGATCAAGGAGGCTGCTGGAGCACTGCTGAAATCACTGTAACCGTCCCCCCACCCCCGCTTTTCATCTGCAAAATCGTCCGAAGAGAAACGTAGATGCTGTTATTCGGCATTTCCCGATAGGGCGCCTCTAGCAATAAACTTACTCCTCCCCAAAGAGGGGAGGCAAAGCCTGGGAGTGTGGACCTCCTAGAACTGCACAGGACAAACCCATAGACCGACGGAATGAAGCCCCGAAGGCCAAGACGATACCAGTCTATGGGGTGCAGTATCCATCGAAACAGATACTACACTTTGATCTTAGCCAAAAGAAGTGAATTAATGTTATTTTCGGTAATGGCGTATGAAAGCTATGTTGAATTAGAGAAAAACGGCCTAGGGGAGTCTAAAATTAATTCTTGATATTCAAAAGTTATATAAGAATTTGTTAAATAGTATTATACAATGTTTGTTGAAAGAAAATCCTAGTTATTATTACTTGTTAATTTAATAATGTAATTTAAACAGTGTCTAGTGGATAGACCGCTGTTCAGGTGTAGATTGGTTATAAATACCCAAGTAAATAACCTCAAAAGTTTGAATTTCGGATGCTTCCTTGGTCTTTTGGCTACGGTCAAAGTGTAGTATCTGTTCTGACTGTCCTGTGCAGTTATGGGAGGTTAACCCCCTCCCAGGCTTTGCCTCCCCTCTTTGGGGAGGAGTAAGTTTATTGCTTACTGTCTGAGGCGCCCTGCCCAGGCAATTTTTTGAGATTCACCTCACTCTTCCTCTAGAGTGAAAATTCCCACCTTCCGACCTTGTGTCACATTCTACTTTGTGGGACGTAGATAAATAGGTGAATTTCGGATGCTTTGTTGGCCTTTTGGCTAAGATCAAAGTGTAGTATCTGTTCTCGGAATTTTTGCCTTGAGATAAAGTGTATTATCTAGTCCTATCCGATAGGTGTCGATCAAAAATCAGATTATCGTTTTATTTTTGAATCCCTTTTCCTTTTGTGCACTTCCTCTCCCCTAAAGTACGGTCTGATACGCGCCCACGGTCGGGATCTCTCTCTTACCGACTTATACTCGTACTCCTCCAAATTTCGCCTTAGGCGCTCACATCTACGAATGCCGACACTCCCCCTCCCCACATTTGGCCTAAGGCGCTCACACCGGCGAATGCCGACACTCCTCCCCAAATTCGGCCTGAGGCGCTCATACTGGCGAATGCCGACACTCCTCCCCAAATTCGGCCTGAGGGGCTCATACTGGTGAATGCCGACACTCCTCCCCGAATTTCGCCTGAGGCGCCCCACCGCCGTATGCGACACTCACCCTCCCAAAATTTCGCCTGAGGCGCCCCACCGCCGAATGCCGATACCCCCCATCCCTCAAATTTCGCCTGAGGCGCTCACCCCAATTTTTAAATATGTATACAATATGTATACAAATATTAGTGAAAACAATGGTGGAGCATAATTATTTCTCTTCTACTTTACTTATTGAGAACGTATGTATACAATATGTATGTATACAATATGTATACAAATATTAGTGAAAACAGTGGGGGAGCATTTATTACTTTAATTTTACACACCTCTCAAAAAGGAGGAGATAATATCTAGGAGGATGTTATGTGAACAGAAAAAATGCGGTTAGGATTAAGCAATATTTTGACTTCAAAAAAAAAAAAAAAAATTTGGCCTGACCCCTAAAAAGTTCGGCCTGACCCCTAAAATTTTCCCCGACGTCTAAATCTCTCCAGCCCCCTAATGTTTCACTCTCCCCCAACCCTGAGAAATAGTTTGACTTCAAAACAAAAAAAAAACAAAAAAATTTGGCATGACCCCTAAAAAGTTCGGCCTGATCCCTAAAATTTTCCCCGACTCCTCATTCTCATCAAGCCCCCTAATTTTTAACTCTCCCCCAACCCTGAGAAATATTTTGAGTTCAAAACAAAAAACAACAATAAAATTTGGTCTGACCCCTAAAAAGTTCGGCCTGATCCCTAAAATTTTCTCCGACCCCTCAATCTCTCCAGCCACCTAATTTTTCACTCTCCTCCAACCCTGAGAAATATTTTGACTTCAAAACAAAAAAAAAAATAAAATTTGGCCTGACCCCTAAAAAGTTCAGCCTGATCCCTAAAATTTTCCCCGACCCCTCATTCTCTCCAGCCCCCCATCTCAACTAATTTTTCACTCTCCCCCAATCCTGAGAAATATTTTGAGTTAAAAACAAAATAAAAAAGAACAAATTTTGCCTGACCTCTAAAAAGTTCGGATTGACCCCTAAAATTTTCTCCGACCCCTCAATGTCTCCAGCCCCCTACTCCCAACTAATTTTTCACTCTCTCCCAACCCTGCGAAATATTTTGAGTTCAAAAAAAAAATGTTATTTAACATGTATACAAATATTAATGAAAACAATGGCGGTGCATAATTATTTCTCTTCTTACTTTAATTATTGAGAAGTTATTTTATATGTATAAAAATATTAGTGAAAACAGTAGTGGAGCATAATTATTTCTCTTCTTACTTTACTTATTGAGACGTTATTTAATGTGTATACAAATATTAGTGAAAACAATGGCGGAGCATAATAATTTCTCTTCTTACTTTACTTATTGAGACGTTATTTAACATGTATACAAATATTAGTGAAAACAATGGCGGAGCATAATTATTTCTCTTCTTACTTTACTTATTGAGACGTTATTTAACATGTATACAAATATTAGTGAAAACAATGGCGGAGCATAATTATTTCTCTTCTTACTTAACTTCTTGAGACGTTATTTAATATGTATACAAATATTAGTGAAAACAATGGCGGAGCATAATTATCTCTTTTCTTACTTTACTTATTGAGACGTTATTTTATATGTATATGTATATAAATATTAGTGAAAACAGTGGCGGAGCATAATTATTTCTATTCTTACTTTATTTATTGAGATGTTTTTTAATATGTATACAAATATTAGTGAAAACAATGGCGGAGCATAATTATTTCTCTTCTTACTTTACTTATTGAGACGTTATTTAACATGTATACAAATATTAGTGAAAACAATGGTGGAGTATAATTATTTCTCTTTTTACTTTACTTCTTGAGACGTTATTTTATATGTATATGTATATAAATATTAGTGAAAACAGTGGCGGAGCATAACTATTTCTATTCTTACTTTATTTATTGAGATGTTTTTTAATATGTATACAAATATTAGTGAAAACAATGGCGGGGCATAATTATGTCTCTTCTTACTTTACTTATTGAGATGTTTTTTAATATGTATACAAATATTAGTGAAAACAATGGCGGAGCATAATTATTAATTCCTTTAATTTTACTGATTGAGACGTTATTTAATATGTATACAAATATTAGTGAAAACAGTGGCGGAGCATAATTATTTCTATTCTTACTTTATTTATTGAGACGTTTTTTAATATGTATACAAATATTAGTGAAAACAATGGCGGAGCATAATTATTAATTCCTTTAATTTTACTGATTGAGACGTTATTTAATATGTATACAAATATTAGTGAAAACAGTGGCGGAGCATAATTATCTCTTTTCTTACTTTACTTATTGAGACGTTATTTAATATGTATACAAATATTAGTGAAAACAATGGTGGAGCATAATTATTTATTACTTTAATTTTACTGATACTACACTAACTTCACACCTCTCAAAAAGAAGGAGGTAATACTTGGGAGGATGGTATAATGTCAACAGAAGAAATGCGGTTAGGATTAAGCAACCATTGCTTCACTATAAACTCGTGTTCAAAAAAGTGCCGTTATTGATTAAACAACCCTTGCTTCACTATTGACTCATGTTAAAAAAAATGCCGTTAGCAATTAAGCAACCCTTGCTTCACTATGGACTCATGTTCAAAAAAGTTCCGTTAGGGATTCCCTTTGACGTCATTTCCTGTTAAAATCGTGACTTTGCATTATGCCGACAATCCCCCATCTCCAAATTTGGCCTGAGGCGCCCCACCGCCGAATGCCGACACTCACCCTCCCCAGATTTGGCCTGAGGCGCCCCACCGCCGAATGCCAACCCTCCCCCAAATTTCGCCTGAGGCGCCCCACCGCCGAATGCCGATACCCCCCCCCCCTCCCCAAATTTCGCCTGAGGCGCTCACCCCAATTTTTAAATATGTATACAATATGTATACAAATATTAGTGAAAACAATGGTGGAGCATAATTATTTCTCTTCTTACTTTACTTATTGAGACGTTATTTAATATGTATAAAAATATTAGTGAAAACAGTGGGGGAGCATAATTATTTATTACTTTAATTTTACTGATACTACAAACTTCACACCTATCCCAGATGAATTCCCCTCATTATTCGACGGAAAGATGGGAAAGATTTCTGGACCCACTGTTAAGCTGCACATCGATACTTCGATCCCACCGGTGACACAGAGACAACGAAGAATACCCTTTCACGTGAGGAAGGACGTCGAGTCGGAATTAAAACGCCTCAAGGAGATGGACGTAATTGAGGATGTTACTGGACCTACCCCCTGGGTAAGTCCCGTGGTGATAGTCCCCAAAAAACCGAGTGGCGTGCGAATCTGCATAGATATGCGAAAAGCAAACGAAGCCATACAAAGGGTCAAACATCCCATGCCGACCGTGGATGACTTGTTTGCAGATTTAAACCACTCAAAGGTGTTCAGCAAGCTGGACATGTCGAGCGCGTACCACCAATTAGAGCTGGGGGAGTCCAGCAGATACATCACCACGTTCACCACACATGCTGGACTATTCCGATACAAGAGACTGTTGTTCGGAGTAAATGCAGCCTCTGAAATATTTCAAAAGGCCATTGCGGATCTTTTGAGGGGCATTCCAGGAGTCAAAAACCTCTCAGACGACATTATCGTCTATGGACGTGACCAAGCCTCACATGATGCCAGTTTGAGGTCCACGCTGGAACGACTACAGAATGCCGGGGCCAGGCTAAACAGGAAAAAGTGCCTTTTCTCGGTGAAACAAATAACTTTTTTTGGACATACCTTCAGCGAAAAAGGGGTGTCACCAGACCCAGACAAAATAGCAGCAATTACAAACTGCAAATCGCCCACCAACGTTGGAGAAGTGCGCTCATTCCTGGGCATGGTCCAATATGTGGCCAGGTTCATCCCGCACTATGCCACTGTCACCGAGCCACTCCGACAACTCACAAGAAAAGACAGAGAATGGAGGTGGTCAGAGACAGAAGAGAGGGCAGTGATAAAATTAAAAAAGGCCCTGACTGGAGCTGGAGTTATGGTCTACTTCGATCAGAACAAGGAGACAAACATCCTGGTAGACGCGAGCCCCGTTGGACTAGGGGCAATGCTTACACAAGACGGGAAGGTCTTGTGTTATGCCAGCCGTGCTCTCACAGATGTGGAACAGCGATACTCGCAGACGGAGAGAGAAATGCTAGCCGTTGTATACGCTGCTGAGCATTTTCATCTTTATTTGTATGGGTCAAGGTTCACCATCACCACTGACCACAAACCACTTCTCGGTATTGTAAAAAGTCTCAAACCAGCTACATCCAGAATCGAACGATGGCGCCTACGCCTCATGCAATATGAGTATAGCTTGGTATACCGGCCGGGAAAAGATGACCAGAACCCCGCCGACTACCTCAGCCGACATCCTCACCACAAACCCGAGAGGGACAATTCAGCTGAGGCGTATATAAGATACGTGGCTCACCATGCCATACCTAAGTCGATCACCCTCGAAGAGATGAAGCTAGCCACGGGAAAAGACCCCTTGCTACAGAAAGTGATGATTGCACTTTCAGATGGAAAATGGAACGACCCGCAGTTATCCTGTCTCGCACATGTCAAAGATGAACTATCTGCATATGATGGTCTCATCCTTCGAGGTCACCGCCTAGTGGTCCCGTCCACCCTGCAGAAGAGAGCCGTAGACATAGCCCACCACACACACCAGGGCGTTGTTAAGACGAAGCAGCTAATGAGGGAAAAGGTCTGGTTCCATGGAATTGACAAGCTGGTGGAGGAGACAGTGCGCAACTGCATCCCTTGTCAAGCTACCAACTCAACATCATCACGCCGTGAGCCCATACGCACCACACCACTCCCTGCTGCCCCATGGACTGAAATCTCCCTGGACTTCGCAGGTCCTTTCCCTTCTGGAGACTATGTACTGGTCGTCATCGACGACTACAGTAGGTTCCCAGAAGTAGAGATACTCCCCTCGACATCAGCAAAAGTGGTCATTCCCCGCCTTGACGCAATCTTTGCCAGACAAGGATACCCCGATATTGTCAAGACTGACAATGGTCCCCCCTTCCAAGGGCAAGAATTCAAGGATTTTGCCACTCAAGCAGGATTCCGCCACAGAAGAGTTACCCCTGCGTGGCCAGAGGCGAATGGAGAGGTCGAACGGTTTATGAGAACACTAAACAAGTATGTTCGCGCCTCCACTGTGGAGGGTCTGAACTGGAAAACCCAACTAGTCCATTTTCTAAGGCAATACAGGGCCACCCCCCACAGTACAACCAAAACTTCTCCATTCGAAGCCCTCACTGGAAGGAAGATGAAAATCGGCATACCTGCTGTTCTGAAAGAACCCATGTCAAAGCCGATTCACACTCACATAGCGGAGAATGATGCACGAGGGAAGAGGAAAATGAAGATCTATGCCGACACAAAAAGAAAGACAAAGGCCTCTCCTCTTTGCCTAGGTGACAAAGTACTTGTCAAGCAGAAACGTCTCAACAAGCTATCCCCACCATTCGACCCGAATCAACTGACGATTATCGGCATAAAGGATAGCATGGTGACAGCACAAAGAGATGACTACCAAGTTACCCGGAATTCCTCTCACTTTAAGCGGATAAGTCCAGATAATCTTCCCAGAGAAAACATAGAATCAGACTCTGAAGATGAGTTATACTCATATCCACAACAGGAAAACTCTGACTCCAGACACGAAGGCCAGACGCATTTACCGCCCATACCAAAACATAATCCACCAGTGGTAAGACGTAATCCAACACGGAAACGACTCCCGCCGATACGCCTTGAGGACTATATCAGATAGTTAGATGAGTGAGTAAAGTCTCTATTTCTGTCTTGGAAATTCCGTCAGCTCCCCTGAAGAAGAAACAGATTCTGATTCTGAAGAATCGAAGACGATTCCCTCCCCCCATCCTGCAGACGACGTAAGTAGTTTGCAATTGTGTATTTAAAAAAAAAGAAAAAAAAGGACAGAAAAGAAAACGATTCCTCCTTGACTGAGACAATTGTTAATCGGTGAAACATACCTTGACTGAACTCCCTCCTCTTACCATACGTAAGCACGCGTACATTTAATTGAGAAAGAGAGAGGTGTAATATCCAATCGTACATTTGGAAATGACAACAGTTGTCTCCCTTGCACCATAACAATAGTAATCTGTAATTATCCCCCTTTGTTCTTTCTGATTGTATATATAAACAACGCCGCCACGTCATCACTTCTCTTGATCGACCGGGCAAACTACAAGTAACACGTTGTTGATTGTTGTCCTTGCTTTGACCTCTGTTTCTCATTGCTTCGTATCACTTCTTGCTTTCAGCGTATAACCAGAACACAACAGGATTAAGCAACCCTTGCTTCACTATAAACTCATGTTAAAAAAAGTGCCGTTATTGATTAAACAACACTTGCGTCACTATAAACGCATGTTCAAAAAAGTGCGTTAAGGATTTCCTCTGACGTCATTTCCTGTTAAAAGCGTGACGGTGCATTATTTCTCAAATTCTACATGATGTCATTGTTTTTTTCTCAAATTAGTACTAAACAACGTTGAAAATCGAGGAAAAAAGTACCCCCCCATTGGAGAAAAGTGCTCAGTCGACCCTCGAAGAGTCCATTTTTTTTTCCGGTTCTGAGATATTATACGTCCCGGGGCTGGCCGGTTATAATTATGTCAACCGTGTGACTGTTTGTTGGGTATGCTCGGAGGAGTATCTGGACATACAAACAAACAAACAAACAAACATACAGACAAGTGCCCTTTATATAGGAGAAGAAGATAATAATAGTAGTAATAATGGTATTAACATTTCTTCCCCCCTCCCCATCATGACACACCAGACATCTCAAGGATGTTTCATGCTAAATTTGGTCCAATTCTATCAAGTTTGGGAGCCTATGAGTGACCAATGGACAGACAAACGAAATGTTTAAGGGTAATATAGATAACGTTACGAAAACAAATTGTTCAATAATGTTGTTGATATATTTCGATTGTAAAGATTTTTAACTTCGTATTTTAGGCTTTCAAGGTTGTTTTGACTGATCGTTTTAAGAATTGCATCTTTTGTCATCATATATGTATTATTTCTACTTAAAAGGTATATATATATATAATATATATATATATATATATACACACACAATCATGTTTACCTGAAAAATAAAAATTTAGTGTACATCTATATTTATTTATTATTTTGTTGGATGTAATTAGACTTATTTTCTGAGACTTTAAATGATATTTGGAAAATGACCTCAAAAACTTTTATTTTTATTTTGCACAAATTCGACAAATAATGATTACAAAAAAATGAAATGTTTTTCATAAAGTAGGAAAACAAATGTTGAAATAATGAGAAGTTTTTACTTGAGATTTTGATTAAAAAAATTTGTTTTTTTACCTAAAATAATAACCAATTTACTTCTATTTGTTTCCCTCAAATCTTGTGGTCAAGTAAAACATTGAAAAAAAAATGTATTTTATTTTTAAACCTCAGACTTTTGGGAATGATTAAAAAAAAAAAAATATTGCTTACTTGTGACACTCATTAATTCACTAATGTCAGTTACCAGCAATTACATGGTTATTTAAACAAAATACACCATACATATACGTGTATATATACACTAGCTGGCTTTGCCTGCTAGCTCTCGTTCACATTTATTATATATATACAGGGTGGGCCAAAATAAGGGTCCTATCTTTAAATTTGAATAACTTGAATTTGAATAACTTCCACAAAATAAAAGTTAAACTCACCAAACTTTATGTGTGTGTAGACTGACCCTTCCGAGATTTTTTGAAATAAACAAAACAAATTTTAGCCGAAAAACACTTCTTAAAACTTACAAAAACTAAAGTATTGTTTTTTACACTGTTTTGAGTTTTTTAAGCAAAAATAATGTTTTCTAAATGAGGGTACGTTCCTTAGGGCTAATACGGCTCATGCTTGCTTCGGAAGGGGTCCTTTACTTATTCTAAAAAAAAAAATTAAAGAAATCAATAAATAAAAAAGTTATGAATTTTTAAAAATAGGACCCTTATTTTTGCCCACCCTGTATATACATATATGTATATATATTCATATTGCTTTTAAATATAATAAACGGAGTCATGGCGAACGAGGCACTATTACAAGAAAAAAAAAATGGAGGAAATATTAAATAATATTTAATCGTCGATTAAAAACGAATAAATCGACGATTAAATATTATTTAATATTTCCTCCATTTTTTTTTTCTTGTAATAGTGCCTCGTTCGCTATGACTCCGTTTATTATATTTAAAAGCAATATAAAATTTTGTACCACAAAAAATTTGTTCATAATATATATATATATATATATATATATATATATAATGTAAATCATCCTTATTTAATATGTATTAAATAATTTAATATATATTAAATAATTTAATATGTATTAAATAAGGTATACCTTTCATTGAATTTGGACCTATTTGAATTTTCGGTGAACCTATGGTTTAAATTTCAGTGTGTGTGTGGGGGGGGGGGGCTTGTTCCCGAGGACCCTCTTAATATTATCAAAATTTGCTGAAATTTTGGGAATAGACACAATTTTTGGTCATTTACCTATTGTTAAAATTTCATTTGAATCTAAGAGAAAACAGTTTTCAGTAGGGGGGGGGGGCACCCAGGGACCCCCAGCGTTGAAGTGATATATTTCTTATATAGCCTATGACCTTCACTGATAGGGCAGTAGTCCACATGCCAATTTTCAAGCAATTCTGTCCAGCGGTTTGGGTGAACATAAGACACAAAGATCAGGCGGACACATACACACACAGGGGTACTATTTTATATATATATATATATATATATGAGTGATAAGAATAAAAATTGGAAAAAGTACAATATTTATTAAATCATCAAATAATTTAAACAAGGAATAAATAAATAAACTTTTTTTATTTCCTTAATCCATGAATTTTCCAAAAATGTATGCTTTTATCATCAGAAGAAGAACATAGGGCTAAAATAGTAAAATTATATTACTGTTTAGCACAAATTTTAAAATATAAATATAAAGAGTTTTTTGAGCAAAGGGAATTATCTTCCTTGGATATGTATATATATAAGGTTAATACAACAAAAGATATAATAGGCAACTAATATCTTTAATTAGTGAACATCCGGATAAAAATAAAGCTCAATATACTGGATAGAGCATTAATAACAATAGATGAAGTGAAAGAATAGAATAAGGTGTGAATCAAATGTTATTACAGTTCAATGTTCAGGCAAAGTACTTTAAAGTCCTTAACTCATGACTTTTCAAAGAAAATCTTCTCTTCAGAGGACCATTACCGCAATGACATTACTGCAGATAATAAAAATTAAACTTTGAAAATATATAAAAAAAATATATATACAAATACATGAAGGTATATAAACATCAAATATATCGGCCCAAAACATACTTTTTTGTAAAACTATACAGTTCATCCAAGTCAACAAGTTTAAAATAGCTCCAGGCAAGATATCAAAGAGGTTGATTAAAAAATAATCCAAATCGTGAATGGGGGTCCAAAAATGCAAAAAGTTATCCAGGCGGGAAATTCGTTTGCTATCGATGCAGTAGATAGCAGTGAAAAGTGTATTTAAGGTGTATGCAAATTAAGAAAACGATAGGGAAAACAAATCATATGAAAAGTTCAGAAAACTCACTTGGTGTTGAATATTATGATGTCCAAATTCAGGGTTCTTAAGAGCTGATATGAGTAATACAAACCATAACTTCCTGGTTGTATGCAAGCTCCACTAAATCTAATTCGAATAAAATTAAACTGACCTGATGTATTCGGCCATTTTTTCTTCCGGGTCCAATAAAAATTACTCCAAAGAAAAATTTATATTCAAAAGTAATTAAGCTCGCGCAAGCCCAGTAGACAGCATAAGAAATCCGAAAACGAACACTTCTCCTTGATAAGACAACAGCACAAACGTAAATGAATATCAACTGATTCAAACCGTGCGCACATCCGTTTGTTCCGACTACGAAGAAATAAAACATATACATAGGTTTGACTACCACGACTTTGTTGAGTAGGTTGACGATGCATTTGTCTGACACTAGCACCATAGCCCAACACTTAACTAACAACCACTCCTGCCCCCGAGCGGAATTCAGAAAACTCTTAGTAGAAAATACAAAAATGTTAGAAATTAGTACTAACAAACAAAAACTCCATATATTAGAAGCCCTATATTAAAAACCAAAAAAACCTAATTAATAGAATTAACTTTAATATCAGTAATAATATTCTAAAATGTGTATAGCTCCAATATAGTTTTGTACTTAGTACATAATTCCCGCCAAAAACCTTCTATAAATACTACACATGGTCTATACCTGATTAACCTCATTCCCCCGAAGATGGACCCATATGGGTCCGAAAGTACTTGGAAGACAGATGCAAATTATGACAAATTCATCAGCCAATTCCCATCCGAAACTAAGATCTTAATTCGGACTATTGAAAGGATATATTAAAGGATATCTAGACACGAGTTGTCTATTATATTCAACAATACTTGCCTGAAAGAGAAGATGCTGCCCAGATATTCATATATATATATATATATATATATATATATATATATATGCTTCAAAAGGTATTTATTCTACCTGTTCCTTATTAAATTTAACAATAGATGCTTCTTAAAAAAAAAATATGAACCTTAAACACTTTATATATATATATATATATATATATATATATATATTTATTTATATTACAGAATATTAGAACAACATCAATATCGTAATTTTCAATTCCAAACAAAGGGAACCTATAATTGGTCTCCTTTACTGGACTCTCTTCAGCCTCTGTTTAGACATAAACAGAGGCTGAAGGAAGTCCGGCATAGGCGACCAACTATAGGTCCCCTTTGTTTGAATTTGAAACTGACGGTATCGATGGCGTTCTAATATTCTGTAATACATATATAAATAAATATTAAGCTCTTATTTTTGATTTTCCTTAATAATTGAGCACTCTGCTGGGGTTCTCTCCCACTGACCTTACAGACATATATCTATATTTTTGAGTTCACCCAGCTGTTGCATGGGTTTGATCAAGAGAGAACAAGCTTTTACTCTCTTGATGAAGCCCACGCTACGTTGAGTCTTAGGTCTTCCGCTTTTTTTCATTTTAACTCCTACTGTTGGATTTATTTCATCCTTTTGTCATATATATGGCAGCTTATGCAAGTGCTAAGTCTGCGATATTTTGGATTTAGTTAGTATCCCTGGGAATTTAAACTGCATTTTCTTTTTTTGTGTAAAATGACTCAAAGCTTCTTTAGACTATATATTGGGTATTTAGAGCTGTATGGCTAGGTTTTCTTTCTCTTATCTACTTGCCTATGTGGTACCAAAGGTACTTAAACTTTTTTATTTGTCTTAATGCAACTTTTATTCCTATATAATTTTATTGCTAGCTACCATATCACAGAATGGTTCTTGGGTGTACTGTTTAGATAGTATTATTATTATTATTATTGTTATAATTACTGTTATTTGATATGCAAATTACCATATCACACTGTAGTCTTAAGAGTAATATATTATTATCATTATTTTTATTATTATTTATTTATGTATATATCAGTGAAATTAAAGGTGAATTATTTCTACATTTGATTGGGGAATGGTCATTTGATCAGTACCACTGGAGAACCATGAATTTTAAAACTGTCCTGTTTTTAAGTCTCCGAAACAGTTACAGGGTAAACAGCTGATGATCCCTGTTAGATATTTCACGCTCCGCTCAAGTTAAGGTCCCCTGTTTTTGTTTCACTGTTAGATACTTAAATCCCCTTTTTTATTTATGAATTTTCCAACGGTGGGTCGGCTTATGCAACTGCTCAGTCTGGATTTTGTTAGTATCCCTTGGAATTTAAACTGCATTTTCTTTCTTTGCTTAAAATGACTCAAAGCTTCTTTAGACTATATATATATATATATATATATATATATATATATATATATATATATGATAATTTTATTTACACAGACATGTACAAAATCTGCGACACTGGCATGTCGATGTTATCGATCAACAGTTACTCAGATAATTTTAATTCTCTGGATTACCACCCTGTGGATATTTTTCACCTGGATTATTACCATTATTATATATATATATATATATATATATATATATATATATATATGTATATATATAGAGAGAGAGAGATGTTGTTCTAATATTCTGTAATATATATATATATAAATAAATATTACGCTCGTATTTTTGATTTTCCTTAATAATTGAGCATTCTACTGGGGTTCTCTCCCACTAACCTTACAGACATAAGTATATTTTTTTGAGTTCACCTAGCTGTTGCATGGGTTTGATCAAGAGAGAACAAGCTTTTACTCTCGTTACGTTGAGTTTTAGGTCTTCCGTTTTTTTCATTTTAACTCTTACTTAGAAAGATGAAAATCAATTATATATGCTATTAAATATTATGCCTCATTCTAATTTTGATCGAATATATTATATACCTTTGACGATAGAAAAATAATTACAATTTGGAATCCAAGTTTAAGAGGTCTTCTTAGAAGAAATTGAAATTCAGAGAATCTCAGGTAGTTTATGTCTAGTAACTGTTACTCAGATTTCATGCAAATCAGAAATATTTGAATTTTCAAATAGGCGGTTATTCCCTCCCGTATATGCTAAAAATAGACAGAAGCACAATTCATTAGTAAGGTAAAAATTTCATTCACTAAAGTTTAAAACTTTGATTTTTATTGTGAAGGACAACTTAAAACCCTATATTAAGCTTATCATATTGACACATGTGTCTCGTTTTCTTTTAAGATAGGACTGTTTTTATATGCATATATATCATATGCATTGAATTGAAAAATAACATTAAAAAGTAAAAAATCGCCCGTCATTTGAAATAAACTGAAAAAAACAAACTATTAATGACACCAGAGAAAGAATTGTACATTTATAAAGAGAAAAGATGAAATTTTGTTTGCATTAAAACAAAAATTAAAAAAGAACCCAAAACATAAATGAGTTATCACAAGTTGAAATTGAATCGAATTTCACTAGATTTACCCATTTTTTAACGCTAAAAGAATCAAGGCTCAAAGTGTAGCATTTATTGGAACTGATCTTAGCCAAAAGGCCAAGGACGGATTTTTTTTCAATCAGATTTGCATTGCGAATGGTTTGCTGCAAATATATATATATATATATATATATATACATCCTGCACTGAAGATTGCGTTAGTATGAAACATCGATGTCTGTAGGTAATAAATAATTAATATTTATTTATAAATATTATATATATATATATATATATAAATTATGACATTCATTATTGGTTATATCAGTTCTAGAAATTCAACATCAACAAGAGTTTGGGTGATGTTTAATTGCTTGAACTGATATACTCAAAAATGAATATGTCATAATTTTTTTAAATTTCTGAATTGTCAGAAAGTAGCTCCGGTTTACACAAATTCTTAACCATTGAGCTGATTTTAATGTTTGCAGTATTTCTGGGTAGTATTCAACTTTATCTTTATTCAATGTATCTTTTTTCTTGGTCTATTTAGAATATTACAGAAGCCTCATCATATGACTTTACTCCTCTCCCCCCCCTTTCCCTCTTCCTCCTCCTCTCTCTCTCATATATATAAATATATATATATATATATATATATATATATATATATATATATATATATATATATATATATATATTTTGATTTTATTCCATTAGTTGCGACAAAACAAGTTTTGTTTCATTGGTGCAAATAGCGACCAACTCATCGGGCTGGCGATGGAATTCAAATGGCATAAAATAAAAATAAAAATAAAAATAAATATAAATAAAATTAGAATAAAAATAGAAATAACAAGTTTGTAAGAATATTAATGATAATAACAATAATAATAATAATAATAATAATAATAATAATAGTATTAAAAAATAATAATAATAGTATTAAAAAATAATAATAATAATAATAGTAATAATGATAAATATCACCATCATTACCATCTTTTTATTTTAATTTTATTTTTATTAAGGCTTTTATTAAGGCTATTATCACTGCGACTATCATAGGTATGATTGGCAGGCGTTATCATTGTTATCATAATCGGTTTTGTTAATGCTAAAACTAGTAACACCAGAAAACTTCTCTTATAAAATGATTCCACTAGTATTGATCTCGGTATAATATAATCACAATTTTAAAAAAATATAATCACAACAAAATTCACTACAAATAATAAACAAAACATTAAAATAAAATAAATAAAATGCAGAAGTAGCAATTAATACCCTAAATTAAAATTATCAAACATTTTTATCCACATGATAATTACTTATTAGAATTAAAATAAAATAGGAATGACGGTTATAATCATAATTTTATTCTCATTTTAAATTTAACTCACTCTGGCCGTCGCCCCATCTCCCTTCCTCCCACCCCGGCCGAAATTGAGATCATCACAGCACAAACACGTGAAAAACCTCCCACGTAATAATTTGAAACACGACTTATTGGGATCCTCCCCCCCTCCCCTCTCATGTCCCATGTCACCGTTATAGACAAAGCCCCAACTCTGTCCCCCTCCCCCTCCAATGTATTTTCAATTTTCAATCTCCCGTTAAAGTGAAGTTAAAACTTATGCCATTTGAATTCCATCGCCAGCCCGATGAGTTGGTCGCTATTTGCACCAATGAAACAAAACTTGTTTTGTCGAAACTAATGGAATAAAATAAAAAAATATATATTTTGCTCTGAATTTTCATTGAGCACTCTCATAAACCCGGTTTCAACTTCCTTCGGATTCATACCCCCTGGATATTTGTAACAAGTTAATTATATATATATATATATATATTAATTAATTATCTACAGACATCGATGTTTCATGCTTACACACTCTTCAGTGCAAGGAGTTAATTCCTGATGGTTGGCGGGTGCGAACTCCGATCACAAATAGCCACTGATTCACAGTCAAGAGTCTTACCCATCGGCCAGCGTAAATTAGCTTGAAAGTTAGGAGGAATTTAACTTTGTAAATGCCAAGTCGGCGGGTATTTACAAAGAGCAGTGAATAGTGATTGACAACAGCAAACCATATTACAGAATATCAGAACGACGCGTGTATAATATATATATATATATATATATTAATATATATATATTATAATATAAAATGAAATAATAAAATAAGGTGTCAATCAAATTTTATTAAAATTCAAAGTTCAAGCAAAGTATCTTTGAACTTTGAATTTTAATAAAATTTGATTGACACCTTATTTTGTTATTTCATTTCATATTATAATTGTTGTGAAGTTGTCCAACAGTAAATAATAAATAAAGGAAGTCA
The DNA here is from genome assembly GCA_963556195.1 of Sepiola atlantica. Lineage (NCBI taxonomy): Eukaryota > Metazoa > Mollusca > Cephalopoda > Sepiida > Sepiolidae > Sepiola > Sepiola atlantica. The sequence goes on along the minus strand of OY744541.1, from coordinate 19,840,480 downwards.
AGTCGAGGGTTGGTTTAACAAGTGTATTAACAAAGTAAGAAAGTGACTAGCACTTGGCTAGACAGTTACAAGACTGTGCTTTGTCTTCTCTGTGTCTCTGGTGACTCGCACTATTTATAGTGACAACCGGTGTTGTTTCTCCTGTGTAAGAACGGCCGGTGTAACAATAATATTAAAGCTCTATCCAGTATATTGAGCTTCAGTTTTTATCCGGATGTTTTCACTAATTATAAGATATTAGTTGATGCTTATATCTTCTGTTGGATTACTTATATATATATATATATATATATATATATATATATTACAGAATATCAGAACAACATCAATACACTAAAATCTAGACTAGTTTGTGATACCTAATAAAAATGAATACATTTCTCTGTTGTATGATTTTTATTAAGAATTAAAACGATTTTATCTGGTTTTTTTTCGATTGAATTCCGTATAAGAAAAAAAGGTGGTGATCTCTCATTGCTGTCGATGAACTAAACTGCCACCTTTTTATTCATGCCTATAAAACAGACAATGTGCCACGGTATTCCATTTTCAAATAATTAAGTATATTGCATCAAAATATACAAGAAAGTGTTAAACGGAAAAATTGTGGAGCTTTTTCTTCCATTTTCAAATAATTAATTATATTGCATCAAAATATACAAGAAAGTGTTAAACGGAAAAATTGTGGAGCTTTTTCTTCCATTTTCAAATAATTAAGTATATTGCATCAAAATATACAAGAAAGTGTTAAACGGAAAAATTGTGGAGCTTTTTCTTCCATTTTCAAATAATTAAGTATATTGCATCAAAATATACAAGAAAGTGTTAAACGGAAAAATTGTGGAGCTTTTTCTTCCATTTTCAAATAATTAAGTATATTGCATCAAAATATACAAGAAAGTGTTAAACGGAAAAATTGTGGAGCTTTTTCTTCCATTTTCAAATAATTAAGTATATTGCATCAAAATATACAAGAAAGTGTTAAACGGAAAAATTGTGGAGCTTTTTCTTCCATTTTCAAATAATTAAGTATATTGCATCAAAATATACCAGAAAGTGTTAAACGGAAAAATTGTGGAGCTTTTTCTTCCATTTTCAAATAATTAAGTATATTGCATCAAAATATACCAGAAAGTGTTAAACGGAAAAATTGTGGAGCTTTTTCTTCCATTTTCAAATAATTAAGTATATTGCATCAAAATATACAAGAAAGTGTTAAACGGAAAAATTGTGGAGCTTTTTCTTCCATTTTCAAATAATTAAGTATATTGCATCAAAATATACAAGAAAGTGTTAAACGGAAAAATTGTGGAGCTTTTTCTTCCATTTTCAAATAATTAAGTATATTGCATCAAAATATACAAGTGTTAAACGGAAAAATTGTGGAGCTTTTTCTTCCATTTTCAAATAATTAAGTATATTGCATCAAAATATACAAGAAAGTGTTAAACGGAAAATTGTGGAGCTTTTTCTTCCATTTTCAAATAATTAAGTATATTGCATCAAAATATACAAGAAAGTGTTAAACGGAAAAATTGTGGAGCTTTTTCTTCCATTTTCAAATAATTAAGTATATTGCATCAAAATATACAAGAAAGTGTTAAACGGAAAAATTGTGGAGCTTTTTCTTCCATTTTCAAATAATTAAGTATATTGCATCAAAATATACCAGAAAGTGTTAAACGGAAAAATTGTGGAGCTTTTTCTTCCATTTTCAAATAATTAAGTATATTGCATCAAAATATACCAGAAAGTGTTAAACGGAAAAATTGTGGAGCTTTTTCTTCCATTTTCAAATAATTAAGTATATTGCATCAAAATATACAAGAAAGTGTTAAACGGAAAAATTGTGGAGCTTTTTCTTCCATTTTCAAATAATTAAGTATATTGCATCAAAATATACAAGAAAGTGTTAAACGGAAAAATTGTGGAGCTTTTTCTTCTATTTTCTAATAATTAAGTATATTGCATCAAAATATACAAGAAAGTGTTAAACGGAAAAATTGTGGAGCCTTTTCTTCCATTTTCAAATAATTAAGTATATTGCATCAAAATATACAAGAAAGTGTTAAACGGAAAAATTGTGGAGCCTTTTCTTCCATTTTCAAATAATTAAGTATATTGCATCAAAATATACAAGAAAGTGTAAAACGGAAAAATTGTGGAGCTTTTTCTTCCATTTTCTAATAATTATGTTTCATAAAACTACAAAATAAATCAATTAAAAAATGACCATTGACCGAGATTAAACAAGTGTGATTAATGGTGAATGTCATTAAAAAAATTAAAAAATAGTTCCGTAGACAATATTCATGAAGAAAATATGTTTGCTGCTGTTAATAAAAATGAATACATTTCTCGGTTGTGTGATGTTTTATTGAGAATTAATATGATTCTATCTTTTTCCATTGAAAAATAACAAAATCTGAATTCCATATGAGCAAAAAAAAAAAAAAGATGGCGATCTTTCATTGCTGTCGATGAACTAAATAGATTATATTTAATGTCTCTTTTTTCCTTGGCAAGTGATTATTTTGATATTATTCATAATTATGATTTAGTTTTTATTTGATTTATTGAAAAGCAAATCTTGCAATTGGACAACATTCTATTAAATGACATTTACACATTCGTGTTCCAGAATAACATTGGATTGGTTGTAAAAATATAAATTAACGAGGTTAAGTAATTTTATTAGATTGGCTTATGCTTATTTATCACTGATACACAAACATATTCCTGAGAAATTAGGATTCTAAGAAAAATAGAGTCGGCTCTATTAAATGAATAATGAGTAAATCGCCTTAAGCCAAAGTTCTACTGCTGAAGGTCCTGGGTATGACCTTAAAAGACATCCAGTGGTGAGGCCTCCACTTGGAAGCTGTGGGGAATGTAGAGTTGCCCCTTAGTTGCCATTACTCTCAGGTCGATTCTGGCTCAGAGTGTTAGTATCTGTAATGGCCTCGTTCATTGGGTCAAATAGAACCTACTGGCGCTACCAGATCAAGCTGTCTGAAGTTATTGACTTCCTGACTCAAAATGCACCAAACATTGATGTTTTATTTATTTATTTTTTTTCTTTGCAAAACTCAATCATGTTGTGCAAGATCCAAAACAAAAAACAATTCCCCCCCCTCTTCCCTTTTTCCTCTCCATCTCTTCCCCCGCATTCACTCAACCAAACATCATGAATAGATACTTGAACATATAAAGAATTTGAAGCATAAAAAGTTTCACCAAAATGACCGGATTCGGCATTAAATAACCTGAAAAGGGGTTGATATGCCGTAAAACAAAGCAACTAAACAAACTAGACTGTGGCAGATATACGTCGTCACACAATTATAAGATGATATATATCCAGCACATGGAGAGTTTGTAGGCAGCTGTCGACAATTTTATAAAATACAGGGATCCCATCATATGTTCAACCTGTACTCTTGTATCGCTGTGAGACATGGTCGACGACGAAATGTCAAAATGACATGACCATGACTGCAGGCCATCAGATGAAGAAAATTGCCTATCTCACTGTACTGACCTCCACAGCAACATCTCAACTGGTACGGCCACATTGTCAGTCATGCGAAACGCTCCAAAATGTGTTTCACATTGATCTTGATGGTCCAAAGTCACATGCTAGGCCACATAAGACATGGAGGAGATCAGTTGATGATGACTGGTTGAAAGTTGGAAGTCATTCACGAAACGTCTAACCTCAACATGAGACAAGAAGACGAAAAATGAAAAGTAATCTTCATCCGATTTATTTTTCAACAACAGGCCTTTAATTAGTCTCCTATATGGGGGCCCTGCCTGTCAGTCTTGATCGAAGTCTCCCACTCCAGGCTTGGCGGTCGCAAGGATCTAAGTTTGTAATCCCCATAGCTGCATGGATACAGCTCATCCCAAGAAAGCCTCGGTCTTTTAGCCTGCCAACTTGATGCGATGAACCTGTTTCTGATCCGGGAGATCCAGCTGGAGCTTCGCTCGACATGGCTAAGCCATCTCATCCTTCTCAGCCCAACGACATCAGTTATTTCTTGTATACCAAGCCTAGACAGAAGTGTCTTGAAGAGAGTGTCGTCTTCCGGCCTGACATGACAGATCCATCTAATTATGGCTCTTTCGTTACGCTAATAATAATAATAATAATAATAATAATACGTCTTTCTTTCAGTTCCGAATCAAATATCTACTAATTACTTAACATTATAAGTAAATGTTTTTCTGCTTATTTGCCATTTTCCTTATGTTTTTTCTTTCTTTTCTTCTTTCTTTTTTTTCTTTCGTTTTGTATTGTTGCTTTTCGGATGTTCCTGTAACTTGTTTACTGAAATAGTCGAGCCAAGATTGTCGGCCATCAGTACGAATATAAACAAATACTCAATTTATATATATATATAAAGTTTCTGTCTATAATACAAAATGCTTTCCTTTGAAATTGAAACCTCTTTAAAAAATAAGTTTATTGTAAACATAAATATATATTTCTTTCTCATTCCTGCGGTTGTCTCGGTGGGTTCATCGACTAAGATATTGGATCATAACAGTCAGTCGTTATTGTGATCCGAGGTCCAAGTTGCGTGGGTCAGCCAGACTGATGAGTCTTAATGAAGACGAAACCTGCATGTATAATTAAATAATAATTATATATAATAATAATCTTCTATCTCTACAAATCTACAATCAGACCATGTATGGAGTACTGTTGTCATATTTGGGCTGGTGAATCTCTGTCCTATTTGAGGATTGTTGATAAGGTGCAGAAACGTGTCTGTAATTTGATTATCCCTACTCTTGTCTTCTTCTCTGCACCATCTCTCTCTCACAGACGTGATGTTGCTAGTCTCAGTCTTTTCTATAAATACTATTATGGCATGTGGTCTTCAGAATTGTGTGATCTATTCCTTGCTTCCTTTGTTCCAGCTTGTTTGACTCGTTGGTCTAGTGGTCTCCATCAATTTACTGCTTTGATACCTTATTGTAATACAGCTTCGTATTCCAGTAGCTTCTTTCCAAGAACTGCAAGCTTATGGAACTCTCTTCCTGCTGACCGTTTTCCTCCTACCTATGACCTTGGTCTTTACAAGACTAAGGCCAATGGTCATCTTCTGTCTTTGCGATACTTATCTTTTGTTCTTGTTAGCTTCTTACATAAAGTGGCTTTTTTTTATACCTTGTCTGGAGCGATTTTCCTAGAAAATAAAAATACCAATTAAAAAAGTGATTATCTGAACACTACTGCATATTCTTATCTCGTACGGCTGTATACGTTTGAATGCTAGCTCAAAATCGAATTCTAATGTTAATGCCCGATGCTAAGTTTTCTAAATTATTTTGTTAGATTTAAAAAAAAAAAATTTTTGTTGTTGTAATTATTCCATTTTTCTATTCAGCTATTTCTATTTAAAAGATTTTATTTCTTGCAAAATAATATATTTATACATTTTTTCTTCTTTTTCTTTTTCTTCCATAAAATCTACTCCGATTGTTCGTAAATCTACCTTGCGAATCTCATTACATTATAAAGGTAAGTCAATTTCTAATTCTTTTCCACTTCTGAGTATTTTTTTTTTAATACTAATGCGTAGTTACGACTTATCAAGGCTCAAAAGCCACCCGAGGATGAGGGTTAATGCGATTGTTGCTTGGATCATGAACAATACTATGAAAAGATTGGATACGATGGGTGAAAAAAGCAGGATTTGATTACTTAAGAGGACGGCTCGACAAATATTTGTTGGCATTGGACTTGAAGATGACCATGTTGTAGTCAGCAGAGAAGCAGACCCATGGTATTGTATTCCACAGAAAGAAAGTTCTTTGAAAGAAGCTCTGTTCATAGAAGTTCTGTTTTGTTTACATGGGGGGGGGGTCTTGGCGGTAGAGTTCTGCTGAAAAAATACATTAAACATTTTATAAAGTAATTGCTTACTGTTGTGTGTGAATGATATTGACAACACCTTAATTCCCCCCTCTGCCTCTGCAGCGCCACCAGAATTAATGCCTGTGCAGCCTAAAATTGCATTCCTTTGCCCATCTCTTTATTTGTGAGTTCCTGCATAGTTAAATAACCCCCCCCCCTCACACACACCTTTCTGTGCCACCTCTACAGGCAATGCCCCTTTTGATTTTTTTTTTCTTCCATAGTCATTGTTTTAGCGAAGAGTGCTGCTCGTATGGCTCTGAGGAGAATGTAGAGGGCAGAGAAAAGTGAGAAAGTATAGGAGAAATAGAAAGTCTGAAGGAGAAGAGTGTCAAGAGAGGGTGACAGTAAATCAGAAAAAATGTAGACGGATGGCTAACATGAGAATTTGTGCGAGTTAAAAAATAAAAAAATAAAAAAATAAATTGCGGGGTCGGTCTCGACTCTCTCGTATCCTGCGCGGTCGGTCTCGACTCTCTCGTGTCCTGCGCGGTCGGTCTCGATTCTCTCGTGTCCTGCGCGGTCGGTCTCGACTCTCTCGTGTCCTGCGCGGTCGGTCTCGACTCTCTCGTGTCTTGCGCCGTCGGTCTCGACTCTCTCGTGTCTTGCGCGGTCGGTCTCGACTCTCTCGTGTCCTGCGCGGTCGGTCTCGACTCTCTCGTGTCTTGCGCCGTCGGTCTCGACTCTCTCGTGTCTTGCGCGGTCGGTCTCGACTCTCTCGTGTCCTGCGCGGTCGGTCTCGACTCTCTCGTGTCTTGCGCGGTCGGTCTCGACTCTCTCGTGTCTTGCGCGGTCGGTCTCGACTCTCTCGTGTCTTGTGCGGTCGGTCTCGACTCTCTCGCGTCTTGCACGGTCGGTCTCGACTCTCTCGTGTCTTGCGCGGTCGGTCTCGACTCTCTCGTGTCTTGCGCGGTCGGTCTCGACTCTCTCGTGTCTTGCGCGGTCGGTCTCGACTCTCTCGTGTCTTGCGCGGTCGGTCTCGACTCTCTCGTGTCCTGCGCGGTCGGTCTCGATTCTCTCGTGTCCTGCGCGGTCGGTCTCGACTCTCTCGTGTCCTGCGCGGTCGGTCTCGACTCTCTGGTGTCCTGCGCGGTCGGTCTTGACTCTCTCGTGTCTTGTGCGGTCGGTCTCGACTCTCTCGCGTCTTGCGCGGTCGGTCTCGACTCTCTCGCGTCTTGCGCGGTCGGTCTCGACTCTCTCGTGTCTTGCGCGGTCGGTCTCGACTCTCTCGTGTCTTGCGCGGTTGGTCTCGACTCTCTCGTGTCTTGCGCGGTCGGTCTCGACTCTCTCGTGTCTTGCGCGGTCAGTCTCGACTCGCTCGTGTCCTGCGCGGTCAGTCTCAATTCTCTCGTGATTTACCTAGTCCTCGATGGATATTACACACAAACACATATACTTAATGCATTTTATGAATTTTTTACCCTTTTATTCAAACTGATATTAATTGTACAGCGTTAGAAAATTGTTAGAGAAGATTTTGGCAATATATCTACTAACCCTCAGCATAACCACTGTCTTCTCATGTCCTTCAGAATGCTGGAATTTTATTTTCTGTCGGTCTATTTTGGTGTTTGAGGCCATAATTATGCTGGCATTTAAGAAAGGAATCTCCAAGAGTGTGGGTGGAGAAGATCCTTTTAGATTTCTTGGAAGAAGATTAATGAAAAAGGTCATCTTAAACTGATATTAATTTGGAAGCTATTTGCTGCAGATTTTCAGCGCAGGCGTATAATCTTTTATCATTTTGCGTTTCGTTGATCCTGCTGCTGCTGCTACCATGGCTACACCTTACGATGTTCCGTTCCGTGTTCGTTCATCGAGCAATCATTCAGAGTCTATCGGGCATGTGTACACAGTGTGATGATGTATGGAAATGAAACCTGGCCAGTGAGGGTTGAAGACATGTGTTGCATGGAGAGAAATAATATGAGAATGATACGATAGATGTGTAATGTGAGTCTTAAACCGTACTTGCCAGTCTGTTGATATTAAAGAACTATAAATCCTCCCCCCCCTCCCATACTGGCTTTTTGTTAATACTAATGGGTCCCCGCTTATCAAGGCCGAACTACCACTCGAGGATAAGGGTTAATAAGATTGTGAATTGGATGTAGAACAATACTATGAAACGATTGAAAACAATAGGTGAAAAAGGCAGGATTTGATTGCTTAAGAGTAATAATAATAAGTCATGTGACTGTGTGATGTATGGAAGTGAAATCTGGCCAGTGAGGGTTGAGGACATGTGTTGCATGGAGAGAAATGATATGAGAATGATATGATAGATGTGTAATGTGAGTCTAAAACCGTACGTACCAATCGGTTGACATTAAAGGACCTTAAATCCTCTCCCCTTCCATTCTGGCTTTTTTTTAATACTGAGTCCTCGCTTATCAAGGCCAAACGACCACTCGAGGATAAGGATTAATATCAATTGGATGTAGAACAATACTATGAAACGATTGGAAACAATAGGTGAAAATGGCAGGATTTGATTGCTTAAGAGTAATAATAATAATAACAACTCATATCAGTGTTTGTCTTTGACAGTGTGATGTATGGAAGTGAAACCTGGCCAGTGAGAGTTGAGGACATGTGTTGCATGGAGAGAAATGATATGAGAATGATACAAGAGATGTGATATGTGATCCTTAAAGACAGGCTTAGATCTATAGATCATATACTTGTGTTACATAGTGTGGATACCAAAATGGATTGGTCCGATGCTGTCTGGTAAAGAAGTAGGGTGCCACCTCTGTTCATCTGTCTCGTCGCAATAGGAGGCGTCGGCATTTGGTACATCAGAGCTGCTCCATAACTCACCCGTTTTGTAAAAATGCACGCGCGTGAACTCTAGCAAAATTTAATCGAGACGACACAACACACGTTTGTTACGATTCTTAGATTTATTAATTTGATATCTCTCTGGCCGGATATCACAAAACCGTACTTGCTAATTGGCCGACATTAAAGGATCTTCAATCCTCCACCCTCCAATTGTGTCTTTTTTTAAATACTAATGAGTTACCGCTTATCAAGTTCTAAAGGCCACTTGAGGATAAGGATTGTCAATTGGATGAAAGGATTGGGAACGACGGGTGAAACGAGTAGCATTTGATTACTTAAGAAGATGGCGAAACAAGTATTTGTTAATATTGGACTTGAAGATGACTAGGTTGTAGTCAGAAGGGAAGCACTCCACGGTATTTTGTTTCACAGATGAGAAGTTCTGTTCATGGAAGTTCCTTTTGGTTCTAGGTACACAGAAGAAGAAAAGAAAGTAGGGTCCTTCTGTATTATTGGGGACAGATGAAATTTTTATTTTAGAAGAGTCACTTGAAAGGGGAGATAATTCAAACTGGTTTTTTTTTTGTAACCATAACCCATAAAGAAAAGTCCAGAGAATTAGTAAGAAAATAAACTAAAAAGAGGATACTTATGCAGTTTACAGACGGGGCTGAAATAATAACGTTATAATTTAGAAAGCCATTCTTAAAATGGAGAGTTGGGGGGGGGAGGTTACTAACTATTCTGTTTATTAAATTAAGTGAAAGTACAGAATAGGTAATCAACCCCCCCCCCCACCCCCTCATGTTAAGAATGGCTTTCTAAATTATAGCGTTATTATTTCAGTCCCGTTCGTAAACTGCATAAGTACCCTCTTTTAAATTTATTTTCTTACTACTTCTCCGGATTTTCCGTATGGCTTATTGTTACAAAAAAAAAACCAGTTTGAATTATCTCCCCTTTCAATTGACTCTTCTGAATTAAAGATGGATAATTTCATCTGTCCGCAATAATACAAAAGCAGCGAAAAAGTTCTTTACAGTGGTGGTAGGTAGACGTGTTCTTGTGGTAAATGTTTTACAGGGGGAGAACCATGAATTGTATCTCGGTAGAGCACCTCCCATGAAAATAACGATAGAGTAGAGAAAGACTGCCAACGTCTCTTCCGTGAGAAAGGGGCTGCGAAGAGGAGAAAGAGAACATCCCCAACGTCTCAGTTTTTGGGAGAGAGGGAAGATTGGTACAATCCCAAATAAATGTCTGCCTCACGTGCTCGCCGCTGGGAAAACGACCGAGTGTCGCTTTCTCTCTCGTCGTGACGTCACGCACGAGATCTCGTCGCCCTACTAGCTATACAGCACTCGTGTGCGAAGAGTTCAACCAAATCAAGATGTCATCGTCTAATAGAGAGTTATCTGCTTCGTGATCATTTTCTAATTGATCAAGATTCGGAGATTGCGATAGCTACGGGCGACCAATATTATGCGCGAACAGTGAAAGCTTGTCATTGGATGTGCAAATAATAACAGATATTGCTTTGATAAGATTTACATTAGAACCTTGGAATTTCAAATTCTGATAATTCAATATATTGGATGATTCTGTCAAATAAGCAATGTCATATGTGAAAACTAAGTGCTCATAGCTCAGATAAGCACTCTTATCCTCCTGGAAGAGAATAAAACTGCTTCCGTTTCCTTGTTGTTGCGGACTTCCGAAATATTTGGAAATTAAGGAGAATCGATTTTACTTCATCTACTAGTTTTAACCCTAACCCCGGATTTATGAAGCTTTTATTTACATCCCTTCCACCGCAGGAGGTTAGACACAAGGTCAGGAGGTTGAGATTAAAAAGCTAGCAAACTAGTGGAAATGATCTCTGGCCTAAAAAAAAAATAAATACCTGAGCAGCTCTGTAAGTATTTCCTGGTATGAGCACCTCAGGCAATTAGTGTGAGACAGTAAACCCTGGGAGGGTGGACCTCCTAGGACTGTTAAGAACCATACCTCAGCCCGTCAGAAACAAGGACACCAGTTTCAAAATATCCGACTGTTGGACTGATTGTCGAGGAGGTATCTTTGACTGATTCAAAATTCTCTAAGCTAGTATTAGTAACTCAAATTCCAGGTTTATATTGACGATGAATTAGTCAATACTAACAGTACGAACAAAAGAAATCGGTCGTAGTATCATGTGAATGGAATAAAGTTATGTAAGATTAATTAGTCGCAGAGGTGCACTGTGGCTTCGTAAAAGACAAAGGCACGCGAAACACTATCTTCCTCATTTGTATGCTCACTGAAAGATCAATCGAATATCAACAAGATCTATATGTATGCTTCCTGGATGACAGCAAAACATTCGACAAAGTCCGACATGAACTTTTATTACAAATGCTAGAAGACCTCGATATTGATGGACATTCAATTCATACACAACTTGTACTGAGACAAGCAAGCAGTTGTTGGTATTGATGATCGACATGGACAGGAATACAAGGTTTAGTAAGACAGGGCTGTGCATTGTCTCAGGATCTTTTTATTTTATACAGTGAAAATATTCTGAGGCATCTGGATGGTTTAGAGGGTGTTTCGATTGGAGAACGTAAGTTGAACAACATCCAATACGCTAATGATATCGTATGGTAACATCGAGTGAAGACTTGTAAAAACTTCTTGACGTAGTGGTTAAAGAAAGTGAAAGATACCGATTACAACTGAATGGTAAAAAGATCTTTTGCATGACGATTTCTGGAAAACCTCGAATACCCGCCTGTGAAATCAAGATCAGAGACACTGCAGTCCTGCAAGTACAATCATTTAACTTCCTTGGGTCAGTGATAACATCAGATGAAAGGTGTAAGGCAGACCTAAAATCTAGACTTGCTCAGTCAAAGGGTGCGTTTATGAAATTGTCTTCTGTTCTTCAGTCTCGTATCATCTCGCTGGTGACCAGATTGAGGATACTTCGAGCATACATTTGGTCCATTCTACTTTATGGATGCAAGACTTAGACTTTGACCATGACCCTATCCCTATCCCTAACCCTAACCCTAACCCTATGAGCCGTAGAACTTGGCAAACGCTTTCCGTCAGTGTTATTTGAGATTAGATTGAGGATACTTCGAGCGTACGTTTGGTCCATTCTACTTTATGGATGTGAGACTTGGACTATATGTCCTAAATTAGAAACTAAACTTTATTCCGTGGAGACATGGTTTATTCGCCCGATGCTGAATATCAACTGGAAGCAACATGTAACCAATGAGACGGTGTGGAGGCGATCTGAATACAAATCTGGGCAATTAATGCAGACTTTAATTAAAAGACAAATGACTTTCATCTGCCATATATATATATATATATATATATATATATAGCCGCAAAGGACTCGAACATTTAGTTCTTACTGGTAGAATGCCTGACTGTAAGCGAGTGGGCAGACCAAGATATAAGTTTCTGGACAATATGTGTAGGTGGACGAACCGGAATGCAATGGGACTATTTTGTTTAATAGATAATGGCACAATGTGGAGGATCATAGTTGCCGACGCCTTACGAAGGCAGGGCTGTCCATGATGATGATGATGATGATGATGAAGATAAAGTTTTCTAAAGTCAAATGAAATAGAATTCATTACTTGTATCTAATGTTTTCTAAACAAATAAAAAAATAAACACAAAGACATCAATTGTATGAGATAACACGATAATAATTCTATATGAATTTGATTTCAAATAAACAAGAGGACTTGAAGTTAATGTTCAATAAACATAAACGCAGTGTTATTTGTGTACGAGAAGAAACAAGAAATTAGGTATGAAAAATATATAATTAAAGAGTGATATAATCCATGACGTCAAAAGCCAGAATTCTGTTGAATTATTAAAATGTATTAAAAGAATAAATTAGATTTAATATAAGAATAACATGAAGATAATATTATCGGATTAAGATTTGGCAAATCAAAATGACGCAATATTTATTCATGATATTCATAGATCTTGCAATGGTGATGTAATAAAATAGGTAATGAATAAGATATTAGATCATCATCATCATCATCATCTTTTTATTTCACTCCTGGTGGAAGAAACCCCTCCTTGATTTCTTTCCACCTTGTTTTATCCCTGGCTAGGCGTGGCCAAGTAGGACCTAGTTGACTATCAAGGTCGTCCCTCCACAGGGTTTTTGACCTTTCTCTACGTCTTTCCCATCACCTCGGGGGGGGGGGGGTCATTCTGTCGCTCTATATGTCCACCTGTTGTCTGTACATTTGGACAGGTGACCTGCCCATCTATGTATTGCCATTCGTATGCTAGTGATAATGTCATTTACTCCAGTTTGCTGTCTGATCCAGGTGTTTCTTTTTCTATCCCGTAAACTGATGGCGAGCATGATGCGTTCCAGATATTAAATATACATGGGTTTTCCACATGAAAATCAACGGCATATGTTTTTAAAATTTTTTGTCATCTAATTTACATATGTGTTTTCGTTGTGGCTTCACACATACAGTAAAATCAACCTCATAGTTTTAAACCTTTTTTTATTGACAAGGTATGAAGCCACTTGATGTAAGGAGCTAAAATGAACGAAATAATAACATAAAGAGAAGACGGTATAATCACTTCAAAACAACTTTTTAACAGACGGTGAAAATTTTAGAGACCAGATAACCACGCCTAAAGCCGAAACATATATGGGAGTTTGCACCAGACAAGGCATGAAGCCACTTAATGAAATGAGCTAAAAAAAAACAAACCCAAAGATGATTTTTTTTTAATGGAAATCGTTCCAGCCATTTGATGTAAGGAGCTAAAATAAAATACTATTTCAAAGTCAAAAAACTAGCCAACGATAAGTGTTTGACGGATAGATTCTGACCCAGAAAACAGCAATTCTTTCCCCTTTGTCAGAAACATCGCTCATAGAATGTAAGGAATAAAGCACGAAATAAAGGAAGCGAGAGTTACGAGGCTGCTGAAAGAAAACCCAAGGTTAGTCACTTTCTACTCTCCTTAAGTTGGATAATAACAAAAAGAGGAAAAGAAGGTAGAATCACTTCAAAACAAGGTAGTCTTTTAATTGACGGTGATAAATTTAGAGACAAGATAATTGAACCTAAAGCCGAAACATTAGCATGACAGTGACAGACCTAGTCATCCACACCGGAAATACTGCATGGTACTTGAGAATATCTAAACTTTTTTTTTAATGGATATCACTCAAGATAAGGCCTGAAGCCACTTGATGTAAGGACTAAAAAAAAACAAAAGGAAAAAACATTATTTCAGGATCAAAAACTAGTCAACAATAAGTCTTATATTGATAGATTCTGACCCAGAAAGCAGTAATTCTTCCACCTTTGTCAGAAACATCGCTCATGAAATGTGAGGACTAAAGGACAAAACAAGGGAGGTGAGAGTTACGATATTATTATTATTATTATTATACTTGTTATTATTATTATTATTATACTTATTATTATTGTTATTATTATTATTATACTTGTTATTATTATTATTATTATTATTATTATTATTATTATTATTATTATTATTATTATTATAATTATTATTATTATAATTATTATTATTATTATTATTATTATTATTATACTTATTATTATTGTTATTATTATTATTATACTTGTTATTATTATTATTATTATTATTAAGAAGAAACTAAAATATTTGAACATGACTGTCTTTGTATTCTGAAAGTAGAAGTGTTGCAAGGTTAGTTTACAGAGGAAGACTAAGGAAAACAAGGGAGGAAGTGAAAAGAATGGATTTGAGAGAAAGAGGGATAAATAAAAACTTGGCCAGAGATAGGTTAAGTTTGGAACTCAATTTCTTAAAGGCCTTCCAATGCATGCCAGCATGTAAAACAGACATTAAACTACTACTACTACTACTGATGATGATGATGCTGTTGGTCATCATCATCATCAATTATTTTAACATGTATTTTTGTATTCTGAATGTACAGGTGTTGCCAGAGTAATTACAGGTGATTGTGCTGTGTTTTTGTTTATTCAATTCTCCAATCTTTATTGTCTACAAAAAAAAACTCTTTAAGAGTGATTGTCTTTTGGGAAAAGTTTTTATCCGAGTTTTAATAATATAAGTAAACACCTGGCCAGAGATGGGTTAGTTTTGGCTACTTGGCCTTTTGGCTAAGATCAAAGTATAGTATCTGTTCCGATGGATACTGCACCCCATAGACTGGTGTTGTCTTGGCGTTTGGGCCTTGATTTACGCCCGTCAATGGGTCTGTCCTGTGCAGTTCTGGGAGGTCCACCTTCCCAGGCTTTGCCTCCCCTCTTTGGGGAGGAGTAAGTTTATTGCTTACTGCCTGAGGCGCCCCTACCGGAGAATGCCGACGGGGCTGCCCAGGCAATTTTTAAACCCCACTTTCCCAACCCGACCTTGGGGTCACATCTTACTTGTGGGAGTAAGATAAAAACTGGCCTTGTGCCTAACTCCTGGAGAGGAGTAAATCAGTACTACTACTGATGATGATGATTATCATCATCATAATCATCATCATCATCATCATCATCATCATCAACTATTTTAACATGACTGCCTTTGTATTATGCAAGTACAGGTGCTGCAAAGAGTAATTACAGCTGATTGAATCGCTTTTTGTTCTGTGTTTCTGTTTATTCAATTCTCCAATCTTCATTGTCTACAAAAAACTCTTTAAAGTGATTGTCTTTTTGAAAGAGTTTTTCATCCGAGGCTTAGTAGTATATGAATAGATAATACAGAGACAAATACAACACACATTTCTATTCGTTTTTTGTTTTTTTTTAAAAGCAGTCGTTCAAGGGAGGTAAGCAAATTTTTAACAATGCACAAATATTGAAATCAGGCGTTTCAGAACGAACCCAATATTTAGACAGACGTGGCCATAACATTTTTATTTGCATACGCTTCCCTGCGGGCTACATCATAGTCGTCTTCAAATCCAATGTAAACAAATACTTGTCATAAACCGTCCTCATAAGTCATCAAATTTTATTAATTCTATTTATTATTTTCAATCCTCTCATAATATTCTTCATCATTCAACCGAAAATCCATTAATCTCAGTAATCCTTATCCGCGAGTGGCCTTTGGCCTTAATAAGTGCTCACTCATTAGTATAAAAACAACAAAAATCTGTGGGGTTTGCGGTGAACACCTATCTTTGCAGGACTCTTTGTGGAGATGTAGCAATACGGTGGACCAATTCGTTGACTCCGACAGCTCATCAAGTAAACAGCTGGAGTTTTGTTGTATAGATAACAAGTAGTAGCAGTAAGCACCGTGACGATGTTGCTCTCTTTCTTTTTCTCTTTCTTTTTCTCTTTCTTTTTCTCTTTCTTTTGTTGCAGCGATGATACAAGTTATTAATAACCGCAATAGTACACACTCATTTGGGGTTTAACAATTCTTTCTGGGTGTAATGCTCCGGGGGTCTTCCTTCAACCCATCCCCTATAATTGGGGGAAGGGGTTCTCTTCCAAACACGCCCGGATATCCTTCGCAGTTCAGAAATTAAAAAAAAAAAGTCACCAGTTTATCGGCCATTCTATTCATCATTTTCAATCATCACATAATATTCTCGGCCAATCAGTTCATCTCCTAACCTTTATCCTCGCATGACCTTGATAAGGGTTGACTCATTAGTATTTTAAAAAAAATATGAGAAATTCGTTTTTATTTCTACAGTTTTAAAAGTATCATGTACTCTTTTGTTCTGGAAGAAAAAGAAAAAACAGGCCAATTATATTAATCGGAAATTATAGCACAAAAAAAAATCAATCGTATCCTTCCATCAAATCAATATATCACCTTTTGAGAAAGGCTGCACAATTATTGGTACAATAATCTATTAGTCATGACATGGTGCCAAACAAGTACTTCAAGTTGACCTTTTCCTTTCGAGCCAGCACGGCCGCTTCCGAAACTATTGTCTCGACCAGTTTAACCTTTGACAAAACCACTTTCAACAAACTCTTTCAGCATCAGAGACAAACGAATAGAATTTCCCCTCGAGGACTGCGGACTGTGCAGAAAGTAGAGATAAGAGTCATATCATCCAACTTTTAGTGTCACATGGCTCTCCTGGATGCTGAGCTAAAAATCAGCGAAGTCAAATTCAGGATTATAAACTTTTATTGCGCATATCTATTTATCTCTCTCTGTCTCTCTCTCTCTCTCTCTCTCTATATATATATATATATATATATATATATATATATATGTATATTATCATCCTGAGGAAGTCTTACAAATAAAGACGAAACGTTGATGAATGCATAAAAAAAAAAACGTCTTTTGGTTTTTCCTTTTCATTTCCCATATATATATATATATATATATATATAGAAAAGAGGGTAGTGCAGTATTAGTGCAGTTCCAACGATAGAAAAGTATATATGTAAAGGAGTAAGGCTACTAACATTTGTAAAAAGCTTTTTTCAACATTTATTTATTATTTTGTTATTTTATCATTTTATAATTTTATATAACGCGTTTCAAGCGGTGGTCCGCTCTCATCAGATATGTAAATCCATTGTGGATGGATTTAATGAATTTACAAATGGATTTACATATATGATGAGAGCGGACCATATATGTAAGGAAAGGAAGTCAACATCTTAGAAGCACAGATTATAATGTATTAAAGTAAAATATTTTGAAAATCAACAATCGTGCAAATGTGTAAAGGAGTAAGGCTACCAATATTTGTAAAAAGGTTTTTTCAACATTTATTTATTATTTTGTTATTTTATCATTTTATAATGTTACATAACGCGTTTCAAGCGGTGGTCCGCTCTCATCAGATATGTAAATCCATTTGTAAATTCATTAAATCCATCCACAATGGATTTACATATCTGATGAGAGCAGACCACCGCTTGAAACGCATTATGTAAAATTATAAAATGATAAAATAACAAAATAATAAATAAATGTTGAAAAAAGCTTTTTACAAATGTTGATAGCCTTACTCCTTTACATATATACTTTTCTCTCGTTGGAACTGCACTAATACTGCACTACCCTCTTTTCTCTCTCTCTCTCTCTCTCTCTCTCTCTCTCTCTCTCTATATATATATATATATATATATATATATATATATATAAACTATTTCATGTATCCACATAAAATGTTATAAGAAGATATAATTTTTTATGTATCAATTTAATATTTACTTCAACAATGCTCGATTCTTGAGTAGAGCAAGGTAGTAAGCTATGAAAATATATTTATGGCAATTAAGTTACTCAGACGCCTCCGCGTTTCATCCCTGGGGGAAATCGTCAGGCTAAAATGCATGGAGTTAGTTTTGCCAGATGTTTTTATATACACCAACCGAACCTTTGTTCGTTAGAAGCCTAACGATTGGCTATAAGAACAACAAAGAATCTGATTGGTTAACTAGCTAGTCGTGTATATAAAAACACCCGACAAAACTAACTCCATGAATTTTAGCCTGACGATTCCTCCCCCAGGAATGAAACGCGAGAGCCTCTGTGTAGCTTAATTGCCATAAATATATTTTCATAACTTACTACTATATATATATATATCGTAGCAAGGCTGCCCGGGGCAAAAATGTAACATAATTCTATTTAAACTTCTATCTCTTTACTTCTCTCTCTCTGTCTCTTTATCTTTATCTTTCTCTCTTCTCCCTCCCCTGTTTCCCCCCTTCTTCTTCCCACCCTCTTTCTTCTCTGCCCAGTCTATTCCTCTCTCTGGACACACACACACACATACAGACAACTCCTTTTTATAGATTTCTCGAGTCATAAGGGAAGTAACTCCTTGATTAAAAAATCAGAGTTACTTCCCTTTAGTTGGTATATGAGATAAATGAAAAAACAGAAAATGAAAAAAATGTTTTTATTTGTTTTTTTTACAAACGAAAAATAGTCATTAGAATTTAAAACATGTGGTGCGATTATGACGTGAACAAAACAAGCGTTCTTTTCACGTTCACAAACGCACCAAATATTTTCAAATATTGTATTTATATTATTCCTTCAAAATCACTCATCTTGAGATCTTGAGATATAAACGTGAGGTTGATGAATATATAAATAATTTTGGTTTTCCCTTTTTTCATTTTCTATCACGGAATATTATTTCCATAATTTTCATCATATATATATATACTAATGATAATAGAATTAACGATAAGTGAAATATCGTAGAGTGATCTATCTCGATAAAATAAAGCTCAATACGTTGAGTAGAGCAATCAATTTTAAAGAAAGATGAAGATACAAAATGACATAAAGTTAAATAAATTAATACTAACTTGAATCTATAGACTTCACTAATCCCCCAACCCCACCTACTCCTTCACACTACCCTTAAAATATTAGCTGCACGCATTATTCCTTTTTGACCTCGGTGGATCCGGTTCTATTCTCTTTAGTCGGCAAAGCTTCCTACCCTAAGCAGAATATTTAAGATGATATATAAAACTTTTGAAACATTTCTCTGCCAGGGAAGCCAGGAATTGAAGGCAGATATGAACCTTTCTATATAACGCCTTTCAACAGACAATCTTATCCTCAGATTTGCCGAATTGGATATTTAAAATACCAATCCAGGATTTTTACTTGTAACTCCACGGAAATATACATATAACGGAGTACGAATTCATACGGACCAAGTGAGATATTTTGAACCCTCCACTTTTTATTTGTTAAAAAACTTTCTTCAATTCTACGAACTGTTACTTTTACTATTAACTATCTACACCATAACGTCCCTTTCGTCTTAAAAAATCACTTCGCAATACTGCTAATTTTTTACTTCCCGGCCTTTTATTTCTTTATCCCCAACCTTTTTTGTTTTTTTATTCTTCAATTTTTCAAAGTGAAATGGAACTAGGTAATATTTAATTGTTATAAATACCATATTACCAGATTTTATCCTCTGACGAGAAGACTTTTATCTTTGAAAAACCATGGTTTAAGGATTAATGTAACTCCTTGCATCTGAACTTTCGATGTAAAAAAATTTATATTAATTTATGTAACTTTATGTAATTTTGTACAATTTTTTATCTTCATCTTTCTTTCTTTAAAATATATATATATATATATATATATATATATATATATTACAACGGCAGCACTGACATGACAATGTTTTGATCGGTAGTCATTAAAAACTACAATCTCCTCAGGCAAAGTGAGTCGGTCTTTTCTTTAGTTGTTCACATTGAAGAAAGAAGAAAAAATAAAAAGATTCAAAACTTAAGATGTTTTAAAAGGTTTCATCAGTGAATGTAATGAAAAAAAATCATTGAAACCTTTTTAAAACATCTTGAGTTTTGTTATCAAGAGAATGTATGTTTTAAAATGGACAAAAACAATTGTTTGAATTAAAATGTTTGTTTTTTTAACAAATTCGGAACATTTACTCAATTATTATTATATTATTTATATATATATAATTTTTGTTTCATTTTACTTCACTCGAAGTTCTCAGAAATCAAGGGGCCCCTTCTTGGGGCTAACACTTGATCTCTATATGAGATACATAGATATTCAGAATATTCTATTAAAGTTCTCTTTTTCCTGTCAAACGTTGAATTAGTAAAGATGTTAAGAACAATAATTTTCCTCTCCCCAATTGACCAGTTAACTATATTATAGTATATATTTCTTGTGGTCTCTTGATCTTACCATATTCTAGGACAAGAATTCATCTAGTCTGGTGGAGTATCCAGCTAAGTGTTGTTACTTCAGGTAACATCACTAAGAGAAGGTGCACTATTCCTTGTATAAGCCAGTGTATAGCTATACCGAAAAGATCTTATATGGGCTTTGAATACTATGTTATTCTGAATATTTGGTCACGGTTTACTTGTAGGGGGAAGTATGCTCATGTCAGGTTGTCCTGACAAACCCTTGTACAGAGAGACCAAAGACACTCGAGGATGGTGTCTAGTAGGTAATTCAAAC
This sequence comes from Sepiola atlantica, assembly GCA_963556195.1. Classification (NCBI taxonomy): domain Eukaryota; kingdom Metazoa; phylum Mollusca; class Cephalopoda; order Sepiida; family Sepiolidae; genus Sepiola; species Sepiola atlantica. The sequence continues at coordinate 19,819,776 of OY744541.1, read as the reverse complement.
TCTCTTTATGTGCGTGTATGTGAAAAAAGACAAATGAAAAAAAAAAAAAATTTAAATATAGAAAAGAAACTGCACCCTCCTCAAGACCGAATACTCTGTCCCACGTCGTAAGTGCATCGAAAGCGCTATAATATTTCTCTTATTACCATCTAAATGAATAAATGGGGAAACCTCAAACTCTGATCTTATTCCTTAAGCCAACATTTTGCAAAAACCGCACTGAAACAATGCAATATATCACACCACTGCTTAAATAACTGCGATCCCGCTTAAAGTAACTTTTCATTTTTACTGCATTTCATCCATATATCCATTTCTTTTCCGTCTTCTCTTTTTTCTTTCTGCCCCCTTTCCCATTTTAACGTATATTCCACACGCGTTTCATTTAAAAAAAATTTTTTTTCAAATAGTTAAACACGTGGCAATAACAGCTTGTTGTGCATTATTCTTTTTCCTATGTTTTTACCGTTATGGAATAAGTTTAAAATCTTCACTTTTTCTGAAGACGTTTGTTGATCTGGACGAAACCGGTAAAATCTTTCGTTTTTTTGAGGATTTATTCTTGTATTTCAATTTGTTTTCTCAGTGTGTCCTTTTCACACATCCTGTCTTTCACTGCATTTCATTTTATGATATAGCGTACATTTTATCCTTATATATATATATATATATATATATATATATATAAGGATAAAATGTATATATATATATATATATATATATATCATGTAAAGTTATCTTGTGCAATTTTCAAATTAAGACCAAAATAATCTTAACGGTTAGAAATCAAACTTTGCATCCGACTAGCCAATGTTCATTTGTTATTGTTGTACCATGTTATTGGTAATATAATAAAATACTTTGCTACAATTTATTTCAAAATAAAATGAAGCATTTTAAATAATCACCTAAAAATAAAATCAGCAATGGGGATAACTCATTTTAAATTCAAGAATATAATAGGAGTCATCTACCGTAAGTTTAAAAATGTTCAAACAATAAAAATGAAAATGACTTGACTGTATTCTGGCAATTTTGTGTATCGATAAAGCATTGCTTTCTGATGACAAAAAATACAGTTCAAGCAAACCAGTGGCTTGATAAGTGATATTAAGACTCTGCTCCATCGGAAACAACGGTTAAGAGGTGGTATGCTGATTTTTAAGATGGGCACTACAGACACAAATGATGCTGAATGCCCTGGTCGCTAAATTCGGCAGTTGTCCCAGAAAACACTTTTTTGAAAGTCGACAAACTTGCTTTGGCCGATCCTGAATTGAAGTTGTGCGAGATAGCAGAGGAGTTGAAGATATCAAAAAGTGAAGGTATATTTACCATTTTGCATGATAATTTGTCAATGAGAAAGCTGTGTTCAAAGTGGATGCAGCATTTGCTTACAGTCAAATCAAAAAACGTGTGAGCGATTTAAAGCATTGTTTTTTTTGCAACCGTTTCAATTAGGAATACATGATTTTTCAGATAAAAATTTGTCGATTTATTTTATGGTTAGATTTATCTTAGTAAAAATAAATAATAAAAACTAAATAAAAAAATTAAAAACCCAGCAAAACCATAACTTAAAAGCTGATACTTACCAATTCTTTCTCTTCTGGTTATAATCAATATTCTACTGTGAGATAAAAAATAGATTTGGTGATTCTGACGGCACACTGTACTTAAAGGCAGAGGTTATTAGTTCAAACCTCACCTGGGCATAAGTATTTTTACTCGGATGTTCTAAAATGAATATAAACATCTCAAGTTACAGTATAGGATATATTGTTCAGATTATTTTATTTATTTTATTTTTTTTTTCTGTGATCTATGTAATTCACAAAAATTAGAACCCTGGGCGACGCTGGGTAGCTCAGCTAGTATTATTTCCTTTTTTATATAATAAAAACATGATTTTTCAGCGTAATATTTGTTTATTTATTTATTGTTGAAATACCCGTCCCAGGATAAGTATAATTAATTCTCCAGGCAGAACAGTTTTGCACTACTTCTAGATTCGTTTATGTAGATAAAAAGTGAAGATATAATTCTATTAAACCGTATAATCTACAATCCTTATTTCACTTTTTGTCAAAATCCATTACATAATTTTGATTCTAGAAAAGGTCTAAAATTTACGGCTCCAGTTTATGGGGTCTTGAGAAGAATTCAAAATTCAGGGAATCTTGCTTAATTAGTGTCTAATAACTATGGATCAAATTTAATGCAAATCTGAAATATTTAAATTTTAGAGATTGAATTAGAACCAAGGTTTGGCATCGTGTGGCTCTGTTAGTACTATATATTATTCATAGTCTTTTGATTCTGAAAATGATGCGAGGGTTTCTAAAGACTTCAATTTTTTAATAATGATTTTTATTGAAATTCCTATTTTTTTTTATCATGTATCAAGATTTTTTGGGGACTAGTTTGCCATGTCTCTGACTCTTAAAACAATGAATTGGAACTGTTCTGACTTTTTTTTACGAACTTTATCTAAAGACTTCATTTTTTTAATAATGATCTGTATTAACATTTTTTTCTTTTTCTTTTGAAAAACTCAATCATTTTTTGCAAAGCCAAAAACAAAAGCAACAATTTTCTTCTACAAATCAACCAAACTATGAATAAATATTTGAAGATATAAAAAACTTAAAACAAAAACTTTTATTAAAATTACCAGATTTGGCATTAAACAACCCGAAAAGGGTTGATATGCTGTAAAAAAAAAAATGACCAAACGAAACACCATTAATAAATATTTGAAGATATACAAAACTTAAAACATAAAAACTTTTATCAAAATGACCAGATTTGGCATTAAATAACCCGAAAAGGGTTGATATGCCGTAAAAAAAAAATGACCAAACGAAACACCATCAATAAATATTTGAAGATATACAAAACTTAAAACATAAAAACTTTTATTAAAATGACCAGATTTGGCATTAAATAACCCGAAAAGGGTTGATATGCTGTAAAAAAAAATGACCAAACGAAACACCATTAATAAATATTTGAAGATATACAAAACTTAAAACATAAAAACTTTTATTAAAATGACCAGATTTGGCATTAAATAACCCGAAAAGGGTTGATATGCTGTAAAAAAAAAATGACCAAACAAAACACCATTAATAAATATTTGAAGATATACAAAACTTAAAACATAAAAACTTTTATTAAAATGACCAGATTTGGCATTAAATAACCCGAAAAGGGTTGATATGCCGTAAAACAACCAAACCTAACCAAACAATCAAAACCTGTGTTAAAATGCCTATTTTTTAATGATGTATCAAGTCTTTTGGGAACCAGTTTGCCCTGTCTCTGACTTCTAAAACAATCAATTGCCACTGATTTTGACTTTTGTTCACGAATTTTATCTAAAGACTTCCATATTTTAATAATTATCTTGATAGAAATGCTCATTCTTCATCATCACATGACTCTAACTCGTAAAGCGACGAATTAATTCCGACTCTGTATTCCTATATACGTACACATTTCTCTCTCTCTCACCTCTTCTTCCTTTCCTGTAATTCTATTTTGACTTATTTTGATTAGCCTCTGACACGATGCACTTATCTTGTCATCTGTTTCAAGATGTACATTCATTTAATCTGCGTTCGACATCTCCGTTGACTCTTTCGATTTCTCCGACTCTTAACGTTTCCTTTGCCGATTGCTTCACATGAGGAAATGATTTGAGTCAGAACGTACAGAAATTATCTGCAGCGTTGCCGTAGCTGCGAGAAAACCCCCCCTGTCATCTAAAACACCTTAAAGCCCGGCTGTGTTAACGGAAGAAGCGTTAGGAAATCGTCAGTCGTTAATTTGATTTGTTTAGATTCACTGTCAGTTTCATCGATTTTTAGATGCTCTCTATCCCGGTTCATATTAGAAGCATTCTCACATCGTTGAGAGACTTCTTTTTGTTGTTGTTGTTGTTGTTGACCCCTCACACACACACACTTTGTTCACTCACTCCTTTCCTTTTGTCAGTCAGTCAGTCAGTCACCCGTTTTGGGAGGTGGGGGTGGGTTGTCAGTCACCCGTTATTTGTTTTTTTCAGTCAGTCACCCGTTTTTTTGTTTTTTTTGTCAGTCAGTCGTTTTTTGTTTTTATTGTCAGTCACCCGGGTTTTTTTTTTGTCAGTCAGTCACCAGTTTTGGGAGGTAGAGGTGGGTTGTCAGTCACCCATTATTTGTTTTTTTCAGTCAGTCACCCGTTTTGTTGTCAGTCAGTCGTTTTTTGTTTTTATTGTCAATCACCCAGGGTTTTTTTTTTTGTCAGTCAGTCACCCGTTTGGGGAGGTGGGGGTGGGTTATTTGTTTTTTTCAGTCAGTCACCCGGTGTTTTTTGTTTTTCTTTGTCGGTCAGTCATCCTTTTTTTGTGAGTCAGTCACCCGGTGTTGTTTGTGAGCCCGTTTTTTGTCAGTCGATCAATCAATTACATAATTCATATAAAATATTAAATCATTTTTAGAGATAAATTAGTCTTAGCTGTTTAAAATAAATACTAAAAAAATATATTTTAGTCATAATTATATTTTTACTACCCAGTGTCATTTTCGTTAAGATCAAAGTGTAGTATCTGTTCCGATGGATACTGCACCCTATAGACTGGTATTGTCTTGGCCTTCGGGGCTTGATTCACGCCGGTCTATGGGTCTGTCCTGTCCAGTTCTAGGAGGTCCACCCTCCCTGGCTTCGCCTCCCCTCTTTGGGGAGGAGTAAGTTTATTGCTTACTGCCTGAGGCGCCCATACCGGGGAACGCTGACGGGGCTGCCCAGGCAATTTTTAATGGCCAGAGTGCTCACCTTCTCGGGCGCTGGCTTTTCAAACCCCACTTTCCCAACCCGACCTTGGGTCACATCTTACTTGTGGGAGTAAGATAAAACTGGCCTTGTGCCTAACCTCCTGGGGAGGTAAATAAAATGATGTTTTTTGCGTAACCCATACCTTTCCGTGAAAAGAATTGAGTCCTACTTGGCCTTTTGGCTAAGATCAAAGTGTAGTATCTGTTCCGATGGATACTGCACCCCATAGACTGGTATCCTCTTGGCCTTCGGGGCTTGATTTACGCCGGTCTATGGGTCTGTCCTGTGAGAGGAGTAAATAAATACCCAGTGGAAATTCCACGTTGCTTTCTGCATCAATCTGTATCATTTACTGTTAATAATCATATTCATTTTAAAATAATAAATGTCTATCAGACTCAATGCTATTAATATTAAAATGACTCTTCTCTCATAAAAAATAATTGTTCTTATCAGCTAAATATTCTTTAAATAAATGAAACAAATAGTTTTTTTTTCTTTATTTATTTAAAATTGTAGCAATTTAATTCTTTTTTTAAACAATATTTTCTGTCTCACAGGAAAAATAATTGTTAGCTTAGTATTCTTCAAATCAATCAAACGGGTGTTACTTTTTGAAAAATATTTATTTAAAATTGTACTCGATTGGATGACAGTATTTGATTTTGGAACAATTCATTTTAAAATTGGTAAAGTCGGAATGTTTTACCTTGGTGACATCATATTAATCACCAATCAATTTCTTTTGCTAATCAGACGATTTCATTTTTTTAAGAAAGGTGATAATGTATGTACACACATAAAGTGGTTTAGCGTATTATTATATAGATATTTCAAACCTTTTAAATGTCAATAAATCATTCTAGTATTTTAAGCATAAAAATTTACACAATACAATAAATAAATTATACACTAGTAACTGAAATAATTGTATGTTCATATTTTATAAGTATATATTATATTTATTGAAGCTTTTCATGCGAATATATATTAAAATTTTATTAATTATTTTTATTAATATTATATGAATATTCCTGTTTTATTATTGATCTGAATTTTTTTTAAAAATTGTTTTGAATTGTTAATACTTAAACTTTCTTTTGTGCAAACAAGAATTAATACTTTTCATTTTTTTATTTAGAAAGTTAACAGTATTTCGGACCTACTTTATAGAAATTTGCGCATTTAAAACATTACTGTATTTATGAAGAGATTGATCTTTTTCTTTTATGATTAAATTAAAAATTCTCTGTATATTCATTTGAACATTAAGTGAAAATGGGGGGTTTAACCAGGTGATATTTCTCCTACTTTTCTTTTCATTATTTTTTGATCGGTTATTTAGTCCTAAATTCTTTTTCTTTCTTTATTTAATATGTTTATATTTTTTTATTTAGAAAGTTAACAATATTTCGGACCTACTTTATAGGAATTTGTGCATTTAAGGACTGATCATTCTATAAAATATGGCATTTGTCTATTTTTAGAATCCCAAATAGAGAGTTTGTATTAGTGTACCTATCATTATCAAATGAATGTGTACAATGTCTTTGTTTAATTTTGTAAACATATAAGTAAATATATTTTCTTTATTATTATTATTATTATTATTATTATTACCACCACCACCAACAACAACAACAATATATCTGTAAACTACGTCATTTACCATGCAATTATTATTTAGATGGCTATTAATTTTAGTCTTAGAATTACAATTATTAGACACATCTATTGTACTAGAGTTTATTAGCCTGGATTTTAAAAATCTTATTGTAATTAGAGGTAATTATGTTTTGATCTAAATTAAGGACTATAGAATAAGATCCATATAGTATTTTCATTTAAAACTTTACTGTATTTATGAAGAGATTGATCATTTTCTTTTATGATTAAATTAAAAATTCTCTGTATATTCATTTGAACATTAAGTGAAAATGGGGGGTTAAACCAGGTGATATTTCTCCTACTTTTCTTTTCATTATTTTTTGATCGGTTATTTAGTCCTAAATTCTTTTTCTTTCTTTATTTAATATGTTTATATTTTTATTCACTGTATACTGACTTTTAGAAACTGTATTAATTAATGCTATCTTTTTGTTCCTAATCTATTTAGTTTATTTTCTATGACCATATTTTAAGATAGAATGTCAACCTTTTTTCATGGGTGTATTTGTATCTTTATTAAATTTAATTTGATCTTTTAGCCTAAATTTTACATTGTATTAATTAGCATTGTTATCGAAGATGTGTCTATTTGCAGATAATTTAAAAATTGTTCCGTATAATCTATTTAGATTTACTGTGTATGTTCACAGTAAATCCAAATAGATTATCCGGAAAATGTATGATTATCGATACTACATGAGGGTATTTTATCGCTAAAACAACATGGGATCAATGTTGGATTGCTTCAGAGGGAACAGTTTGGTTAAAAACAAGTGTTAGATCCAGCTCAACATGAATTGTGTTCCCCTGAAACTTTTTCTATACATTTTTCGTTATTATTTCTCTTTTAAATGTTGACGCTTGTTTTAATTGCCATCAATTGCAAGAATAGAAAAAATAAACAAACGGCTAAAGTCTTCATCAACGGTTGCTGAATGAAACTGGCAGCCATTTTGTTTTGTTTCTTTTCGTATTTCTATATATTTTTTTTTCTGTGCGCAAACAAATCTGTCGCTTTATTGTGTTCAAGACAAGATTGCTTAATTGTTTTTCCGTTTTCCATCTGACATTTTGAAAATCCATTTTCTGACAGCTTCAGTTCTTGATGGCATGCAAATCACCTTAAATAATATGTTTACCCCTTGTGCCACAACGTATGTTTGCCCAGCATGTGGCGAGGAAATGTTTGGGTCAGTGTTCAACTCTCACACTAAATAGCTCAACATGTTATTATTTTTTTTTCTCATGTTTATTATTTTATCTTCCGTGGTTTTAAAAGAAATCTTATCTTTATTCGTTTGTTTTCCTGTTTTGTAACAAGAGAAGATCTTTGTCTTCAAACATATGTATTTCTCTCTCCCTCTCTCATATATATATATATATATTAATTTTTACGTACATATAAATATATTTTATATGAACATAAAAATTAATAAATATATATGTATAAAATAAAAAGATAATTATACGTCCTATTAAAAACGGCAACTTAATGCCATGTTCTTTACCGCTTAGGAAGTGGGAAATACTAAGAAAAACATATATGCTTCTATCGTCAGTAAAAACAATGACAAAAAACTAATATATATATATATATATATATATGCAAACGTTATTAAAAATAACAGAATTCGTCTGTTTAATTATACCTTTTTTATTTTTTCAATTTTTCTGAATTTCTTTTTTGTATTAAAAGTTAATAAATGTTCCATAAGTTTCACAGGTTTCACGAACCTTTTATTTTTTTTCTCATGTTTATATGATAAAATATCTTCCGTGATTTTAAAACAAATCTTATCTTTATTCTATTGTTTGTTATCCGGTTTTGTGACAAGAGATCTTTGTCTTCAAACATATGTGTTTCTCTCTCTCTCATATATATCTATCTTTCTATCTCTCTCTCTCTCTCTCTCTCTCTCTCTCTCTCTCTCTCTCTCTCTCTCTCTCTCTCTCTCTCTCTCTCTATATATATATATATATATATATATATATATATATATATATATATAAATGTATATATATATATTAATTAATTTTTACGTACATATAAATATATTTTATATGAACGTCAAAATTAATAAATATATATGTATAAAATAATATTTACACGTCCTATTAAAAAGGGCAACTTAATGCAATGTTCTTTACCGCTTAGGAAGTTGGAAAATACTAAGTGAAAACATATATGCTCCTATCACCATTAAAAACAATAGCAAAAAACTATATATATATATATATATATATATATATATATATATGCAAACATTGTTAAAATAACAAAATTAGTCTGTTTATGCATACCATTTTTTTATTTTGTCAATTTTTCTGATGCTCTTTTTTTGTATTAAAATCAAAAAAAAATATTAATAAATGTTCCATAGGTTTCACGAACGTTTTCGATACTTCGTCGAATCATCCTCAGGTTTCAAAAGCAAATGAACAAAAAAGCTGGAGAAAAAAAGAGAATTTTAAAAAGACAATGGAGAAACGCACTGAGAACGTTTTCTGCATTTTTCCAGAAAGTCGTTGACGATTTAAATTCAGCAACGCTGGATGGCTTCACATACCATCAGAAAAAATAATTAAATAAAGGTATAATTAGGACGAATTCTGTATTAATAACAATGTTTGCATAAATGAGTAAATGCTGCCTAAATACACACTATATACATATATATAATAAATATTTGTTTTTGTTTATTATCTATGTACATATACGTTTCGTCCTTTTTAATCGGGACTCATCAGCATAAAGATATAACTATTCACTACTGGTCGCGTGGTTCGAAACCCCAGGCTACGAGTATTTTACAACTCAAATCCCGACACCTAGAACCACTCGGCCACCGCTGGATAGCTAAATAAACAGTGATAATTATAACACTTATTTCGGCGGCTTGACGTCATAAGAGCAGGTATTTATTTACCTCCCACAATGTAAAATATGACACAAGATCGGAAAGTGGGATTTGGTAAGTCAGCACTCTAGATGAAGAGCACCTATGACCCTTAAAAATTGCCTGGGCAGCCCCGTCGGCATTCCCCGGTAGGGCGCCTCAGGCGATTAGCAATAAACTAACTCCTTCTCAAAGGGTGAGAAGGCAAAGCCTGGGAGGGTGGACCTCCTAGAACTGCACAGGACAAACCCATAGACTGGCGGAAATCAAGCCCGAAGGTCAAGACGATACTGGTCTATGGGGCGCAGTATCCATCGGAACAGATACTACACTTTGATCCTGGCCAAAGGCCAGAACGTTCAACTTAATGAATTTATTTATCTACCTCTCACAAGGTAAGATATGACACAAGGTCAGGAAAGTGGGATTTGATAAACCAGCGCCCGAGAAGGTGAGCACTCTGGCCATTAAAAATTGCCTGGACAGCCCCGTCGGCATTCCCCGGTATGGGCGCCTCAGGTAGTAAGCAATAAACTTACGCCTCCCCAAAAAGGGATCGGCAAAGCCTGGGAGGGCGGACCTCCTAGAACTGCACAGGACAGAGACCGGTGTGCAGTATCCATCGAAACAGATACTACACTTTGATATTGGCCAAAAGGCCACCAATACGATGCATTTATGCGTCATGCTGTGTTAATACTACACTAACATGGTGTGAAATTGTGTATTAAATTTTTTTTCCAGAGTGTTTTTCTGGAGATCTACTC
>OY744541.1:19789626-19804626 GCA_963556195.1 Sepiola atlantica | reverse complement strand
AAAAGATTCCAAAATGATTACAAAATAGGACAACAAAAAACAACATAAAAAAATTGAATTCTTGAAAAAAAAAAGATTCCAAATTTAAAAAAAAATAAAAATAAATAAAAATAGATTCCAAAATTTACAACAACAAAAAAAAGAATTGGAATTGTAAAATTAAAAAAAAAAAATAGATTCCAAAATTAAAAAAAAAAAAATAAATTCCAAAATTTAAAAAAAAACCAATAAAAATAGATTCCAAGATTAAATAATAAAAAAATAGATTCCAAAATTTAATACAAAAAAATAGATTCCAAAATTTAAAAAAAAGAAATAGATTCCAAAATTTAAAAGAAAAAATAGATCCCAAAATTTTAAAAAGATATAGATTCCAAAATTTAAAAAAAAAAATAGATTACAAAATTAAAAAAGAAAAAAATGGCGGGAACTTAGTTTTTAACCTAATATAACACTATGAAAACAAAGAAAGATTTTTTTTATTATTATTATATACGCACCAAATTTTTTAGTTTAGCCTTCAACCGTTACCATGACGTATGAGTTTGCGACAGGCCAAATAAACGTAAAAGTATATCAAATCTCTATTCCTTTATTATTATTAGTATTATTATTATTATTATAATTATTATAATAATAATTTTTTTTTTTTTTTTTCAAAAACAAAAAAACTAACCACTGTCGACCAAGGGAAGAGTCTATCAGACATATGTACGCAGTGTGATGATGTATGGAAGTGAAACCTGACCAGTTGAGGACATGTTTTGCATAGAGGGAAATGATATGAAGATGGTACGATGAATGTGTGATGTAAGTCTTAAAAAACAGACTTAGTTCTGACGATCTCAGAGGAAGATAAAATCTGGACAGTAGGAAGGAATTCTTATCTAGACCCACTAAACGTTTAGTCTACTTTCGATATGTAGCCGATACATTTTGCCGTTTTAGTAATAAAACGAAGGCAAATACATTATTCTCCTTACTCAATAAAATGCATCCCGCATTAAAATATATGAAGGAGAGCGCAATTCCACTTTAGTTTTCCTCGATGTATTGGTAATGAAAACCCCATCGAGTTACCTTAAATCAATCTACCGTAAACCTACGTTTCCAGGACTATATACCCGCTGGGATTCATTTTGTCCTAACAAACGAAAGGTAAACTTAATTTGGACATTAACGCACAGAGCCCTTATGATTTGTTCAAAATCAAAATTGGACGAAGAAATAAAAACTATAACTAATACTTTGTCCAATAACGTCTATCCTCTTGATGTGATTAGGGCAGTCATTAAACAGAAAATAGATAATTTTTCCGAAATAAAACCAAATACGGTGACTAAATGTCCGATTTACATTCGTTTATCTTGGTTAGGCACAGTAAGTGAGAAATTCGCCAAGCAAATCAGCTCAGCAGTTGAAAATTGCTATTTTTCTTCGAATGGGCGTGTTGTGTTTTCTACAAAACCTTTATTGGTGTCCTCTCGAAAAGACGCTTTACCCCCCCCCCTAAAAATAATGTAATTTATCATTTTAAATGTGGTTGCAGTGCTGACTATGTGGGTAGGACGACGTGGAGATTGGATAGTAGAGTCCAACAACACATTCCGAGTAGAATTAGGAATGGAACCTTCCAGTCAACTGACATTTAAAATAACATGTACGGGTCTTCCATTACAGACCAGTTCCTAAAAACCCGCCGTGCGCTAGGAGTTTAAGCATGAACTCCTTTACCATTCTCAGTCATGCTCACTCATTATACCATCTGAAAATCTTGGAAACGATCCACGTTCGTCTAAAATGTCCCTCCCTTTGTAAATGAATGGAGTGTCTATTAGGACTAGATATGATCAGTTTCTAAGATCATCCTCCATTGTACATATACCATAACGCTTTTTTAATATTCTTTCTTTTTATTCCTCTTCTCACCCCCTTTTTTAAATCCCTCGTTTCTTTTTTTTTTATTAAATCCCTCGATACAGCCTTTGTTAAGAGAGGGCGAAACCGGTCGACTGTTTTTTTCTTCTTTTTTTTTCCTTTTAATTAACTTTTAATCATGAACGATAAAACTTGTCTATCCTTCATGCTTGCGATAATAAAATTCTGTACTCCCCCAAAAATCATGATATATATATATATATATATACACACACACACACAGGGTGTCCAAGACAAATTTGACACTTTTGGGAAAAGAAAAAAATGTCATATCATGGCCAATAATCGTTGTATTTTCAGTTTGCAAATCTTAGAGGATCTTTTGTCTCATACAACTTACTTTAAGGAGCAACGCTGAGCCTCCCTCACGACCTCTAGGCGGGGCCCTATGATATTGATTCTAGAAAATGTCTAAAATTTAATGCTTAAGCTTAAAAGGGTCGTAAGAAGAAATCAAAATTCATGGAATCTGGTTTAATTGAACTCTGGATCCAATTTAATGCAAACTTAGTCAAGTGGATTCGCTTCTGTTGAGTATTCAAAATGGAAATGTATTTTATATATATATATATATATATATATATATATATATATATATATATACTATAAGAATACCCGTACCAGGACGGATAAAATTAATTCTTTGAAATGAACACTTTTGCACCAATTTTATGTTACCTTACCAACATTAAAATCAAGATATAGTAATACTAAACCCTATGTCTAGAATCCTTATTTTAATTTTGATTAAACTCCATTACATAATTTTGATTCTAGAAAATGTCTAAATCCTTATTTAATCCCGAGCAATGTCGGGTCTTCCTGCTAGTTAGAATATAATTTTAAACAATAAAATAAGTATAACACTTCATTTATTCATTTAAAAATGAATTACAAGTTTAACAATACTTTAAAGCAGTAAGGGAAAATAATTTCGCGGGGTATGATCATGTCAGATAATCTTTTTTTGCAAGATCAACAGCTGATGTGCTGACTGTAATATCACACATGATCAGTGAATCTATTGACGGGGAGGGGGGGGGAGAGAGGACTTCGTTTCTAGAGCAATAACTCTTGACACATCAAAGGCCTTTGATAGGCTTTGCCACAAAGGTCTTCTTCACGCGCTGGCTAGCTATGGAATATCTTGAAATGTCTTCTGAACCATCAAATCCTTTCTCTCTGATAGGTTTACGAAAGTATTCATTGATGAGCAGAAGTCCGAAGCACATAGCATCAATGCCTCAAGGATCCATTCTGGGCCGAACCCTTCTCCTAATATTTATCAAAGATCTTCCAAATCACATTCTAAGATCATTTGTCGTCATCTATGCAGATGACACAACCATTAATGGCAGAACGTAATCAAGATCTTTCCGATTGTCTCTCTTCCGACCTGTAGTGCTATGGGGGGGGAGTGACTTCTTACTTTTAATACATCTAAAACCAAGCTTCTCTCTTTTCACCACCAACGCTCGGACCCTCACGTTGCCCCAGTTGAAATGGATGACTCTCTCCCTGAGGGGGACTCCTGCTTTGATAAGCTCCTAAGACTGACTTTCACTCCAGACCTGCAGTGGAAGACTTACATGAAATATGTTGCTAACATTGCTGGAAGAATAATTTTACCACTCCAGAAAGTATCTCACTTGTGATGCAACACTCTACCTGTATAGGAACCAGATACGTTCTAAGATGGAGTACTGATGTCACATCTGGAGAAGTGCCGCTCAGAGCATTCTTTTCTGTCTTGACACAGTACAATCCTCAAAGTGTTTGTCCTATTAACTTTTATTCTGCAGTCGTGATTGCACTCCTTAGTCGGTTGCACTCCTTAGTCGATTGGACTCCTTAGTCGGTTGCACTCCTTAGTCGGTTGCACTCCTTAGTCGATTGGACTCCTTAGTCGGTTGCACTCCTTAGTCGGTTGCACTCCTTAGTCGGTTGCACTCCTTAGTGCAAAGAAAAAAAAGATGGATGAAATTATTCAATTCTGGTTTTATGTATTGATCTTTGTTACATTGGCTCGTTTTCTGCCTGCTTTGTTACCCCCTCATTCCTTTCTGTAACCCTTTCTTTTCACTCCTTCTGCTTCCCCTCTTACTCTCCCCTCCTCTTACTTTTTAACCGTCTTCCCCTCCCCTCTTTTCCCACCCCCTCTGTCCTTGCCTCCTCCCGCTTTTAACCTTTCGTTTTCCTCTTTTTCTTTCTTTTGTTCCTCCCCCTATCCCCCTCCCCCTACATTTTTCTACTCTTTTATTTTCTCCTCTTTTGTTCTTTTTCTTTCTTCCACTCTTCTCTTCCTCACTGTTTTATATTTCTATCTTTCTCCCCTCTTCCCACAAACCTCTTTCTCCCCCCATTCTTATTCCTCCTCCTCCTCCTCCTCCTCCTCCTCCTCCTTATCCCTTTCTGTCTCTCTCATCCCTCTCTTCCTCACTGTTTTGTATTTCCATCTTTCTTTCTAATTCGCCATTAATGACATCCATTGTGATTTGAACAATGCTGTTTGTAAAGATTGGCTTTCTCTCTCTGTCAACACCCCCCCCCCCTCATCCACCGACCAGTTCGGTTCCGCCATCTCCAACAATCCACATCATGACCAAAGTATCTGCAACAATCTCCAGATTCCAAACAATGTCAACTGCCTATCTTCGGCTCATCTCCCCCCCCCCCATCCCCTCAAGCCATTTCCCTTGGGGACAAGCCCACCAATATTTCTAATGACTGCCACTGCCACCGTTGACATAATCCTGTTGTCATTTGCGTGGATTTCATTATGTATTGTTCCGTAAACAGGCACATTTTTATAGGTAAACGTTACTATTAACGACATAAATTACAGGTAAACGTTACTATTAACGACATAAATTATAGGTAAACGTTACTATTAACGACATAAATTATAGGTAAACGTTACTATTAACGACATAAATTATAGGTAAACGTTACTATTAACGACATAAATTATAGGTAAACGTTACTATTAACGACATAAATTATAGGTAAACGTTACTATTAACGACATAAATTATAGGTAAACGTTACTATTAACGACATAAATTATAGGTAAACGTTACTATTAACGACATAAATTATAGGTAAACGTTACTATTACCGACATAAATTATAGGTAAACGTTACTATTAACGACATAAATTATAGGTAAACGTTACTATTACCGACATAAATTATAGGTAAACGTTACTATTAACGACATAAATTATAGGTAAACGTTACTATTACCGACATAAATTATAGGTAAACGTTACTATTAACGACATAAATTATAGGTAAACGTTACTATTAACGACATAAATTATAGGTAAACGTTACTATTAACGACATAAATTATAGGTAAACGTTACTATTAACGACATAAATTATAGGTAAACGTTACTATTAAAGACATAAATTATAGGTAAACGTTACTATTAACGACATAAATTATAGGTAAACGTTACTATTACCGACATAAATTATAGGTAAACGTTACTATTAACGACATAAATTATAGGTAAACGTTACTATTAACGACATAAATTATAGGTAAACGTTACTATTAACGACATAAATTATAGGTAAACGTTACTATTACCGACATAAATTATAGGTAAACGTTACTATTAACGACATAAATTATAGGTAAACGTTACTATTAACGACATAAATTATAGGTAAACGTTACTATTACCGACATAAATTATAGGTAAACGTTACTATTACCGACATAAATTATAGGTAAACGTTACTATTACCGACATAAATTATAGGTAAACGTTACTATTAACGACATAAATTATAGGTAAACGTTACTATTAACGACATAAATTATAGGTAAACGTTACTATTAACGACATAAATTATAGGTAAACGTTACTATTAACGACATAAATTATAGGTAAACGTTACTATTAAAGACATAAATTATAGGTAAACGTTACTATTAACGACATAAATTATAGGTAAACGTTACTATTAACGACATAAATTATAGGTAAACGTTACTATTAACGACATAAATTATAGGTAAACGTTACTATTAACGACATAAATTATAGGTAAACGTTACTATTAACGACATAAATTATAGGTAAACGTTACTATTAACGACATAAATTATAGGTAAACGTTACTATTAACGACATAAATTATAGGTAAACGTTACTATTAACGACATAAATTATAGGTAAACGTTACTATTAAAGACATAAATTATAGGTAAACGTTACTATTAACGACATAAATTATAGGTAAACGTTACTATTAACGACATAAATTATAGGTAAACGTTACTATTAACGACATAAATTATAGGTAAACGTTACTATTAACGACATAAATTATAGGTAAACGTTACTATTAACGACATAAATTATAGGTAAACGTTACTATTAAAGACATAAATTATAGGTAAACGTTACTATTAACGACATAAATTATAGGTAAACGTTACTATTACCGACATAAATTATAGGTAAACGTTACTATTAACGACATAAATTATAGGTAAACGTTACTATTACCGACATAAATTATAGGTAAACGTTACTATTAACGACATAAATTATAGGTAAACGTTACTATTACCGACATAAATTATAGGTAAACGTTACTATTAACGACATAAATTATAGGTAAACGTTACTATTAACGACATAAATTATAGGTAAACGTTACTATTAACGACATAAATTATAGGTAAACGTTACTATTAACGACATAAATTATAGGTAAACGTTACTATTAAAGACATAAATTATAGGTAAACGTTACTATTAACGACATAAATTATAGGTAAACGTTACTATTACCGACATAAATTATAGGTAAACGTTACTATTAACGACATAAATTATAGGTAAACGTTACTATTAACGACATAAATTATAGGTAAACGTTACTATTACCGACATAAATTATAGGTAAACGTTACTATTAACGACATAAATTATAGGTAAACGTTACTATTAACGACATAAATTATAGGTAAACGTTACTATTACCGACATAAATTATAGGTAAACGTTACTATTACCGACATAAATTATAGGTAAACGTTACTATTACCGACATAAATTATAGGTAAACGTTACTATTACCGACATAAATTATAGGTAAACGTTACTATTAACGACATAAATTATAGGTAAACGTTACTATTAACGACATAAATTATAGGTAAACGTTACTATTAACGACATAAATTATAGGTAAACGTTACTATTAACGACATAAATTATAGGTAAACGTTACTATTAACGACATAAATTATAGGTAAACGTTACTATTAACGACATAAATTATTTTAAAAGAAAATTCAGTTTGAAAATTAGTTAAAAACAATTTATTTTGGTTTATCAACTTATTTTTTACCTATTTGCATTAAAAAAAAAAGAAGAAAGTTAAATATTTAACATAAAATAAAAACATTAAATTACCTTAAATATCGGTTGTGAGTAAAGTAATCAATGGCAGCCATCTTGCTTTTTACGGAAGTAAAATACCGGAACGGACGAGAAATGCACCACTTATCAAGGCCAAAAGCCATTCGAGGATAAGGATTAATGAGATGGAGAAATTGTTGGGTTAATTATAAAGAATATTATGAGAGGATTGAAAATGATCAATGTAATCAACACTTCCAACTACGGGGGAGGCGGTGACTGGTGAGGAAGAGATTAATACGATGCAATCATTGATGTATGTAATGCTAGTGTATTCGTAAAAACAAAACTAAATTAACAAAAGAAATTGGACACCCAGAGCAAAATAATGGTGTTGGCGTTTTTAATTGCTCAACTATCACAGCCACTATTGCATAAAGACGATGAGAAAAACAAAAAAAAACAGAAATCAACATCAAGACTGACGACGGCTGTTAATAACAACGAACAAGAAGAGAAAGAGAGATTAAATCTACACACCATCACTGCTTCTACGATTGAACTGACCACCTACAACGTGTCAATTAATAACACAGCTGTTTACAAGATTTCTGTAGACTAGGACCGATGCCAGCATATTTATTACGGTCAGAAGACAAAGAATTTTCAACTATAATGTAACACAACCAATGGTAACAAAAAAAAATGTGCCTTTCCTGCCACAAATCATACACAATCTTCTTCTTTCATGTGAATCAGATGATTCTGGTGTTGGTATTAGTTTCCCCCGATGTTTTTCTAGTTAGAAATCTTTCTGGAAAGACATCGGGTACTTACGGGAAGGACCATGAGAAGGTTGCCAACATCCCTAAGTGAAAGTGGTACTGTGGAACCGACTGGATTCGAACTTGGAACACCCAGGTCTTCAGTCCGTATCGATATCCACTTCACCACCGTCACCTCTCATCATACACAATAAAACAGGTTCTCGCTGAATACATTGATTGAGCACCTACAAGAGAAACATTTAAACACATCCCTCAATAAGTCCCGGGCTGAACTAATAAAACAACATTTAGGAAAAATTCGACGTTATTCATCAACATGGTCTCATTCTAAGGTGATACACTGATTTCAATGTGTCTCTAACAATTCAATGCTTTTTTTATAGAACGATTTGTCTTTGGCCTCAAAGTTTTTGATATTACTTCATTGGAACCAAATCTCTTGCCCGGGAGCCCTTTTTTGTGGTGTGCAAACAGCCAGTAGTCACTGGGGACCAGATCTGAAGAATAGGGTGGGTGTCGAAGACACTTCAAAGTTCAAGTCATGTAGTTTTGCCATCATTGCGATTGACTTGGGAAACAGTGCATTGTCTTCGTAAAAGGACACTTTTTAATTCGTTTTTCATGCCCATTTCTTGGCGTGTTTTTTTCCTTTAAAATAACTAATAATGCATCATAATATTCGTTATTAATGGTTCTTCCTTTCTCAAGATAATCAATGAACAAAATATCTTGTGCATTTCAAAATTTGGAGGTCAAAACCTTGCCTGCTTATGTTTGCATCTTTGTTCGCTTTGGAAGGCTTTCACATGCTACTGTCCACTCAGCTGACTGCCGATTTGATCCTGGAGTTAAGTGCTGGATCCATGGTTCATCCATTGTCAAATTTAACACAAAACCCCTTTTTGTTGTGTTGAAACAGTTGCAAAGCAATGCTCTGAATCATCAACACATTGTTTTTGATTGTGAGCAAATGCAGCACCCATTTGTATTTAGCTCTCATCTTTTTGCAATCGACCACTTTATTGATTTCTTTTCAACATAATCTGGCACTATATATATATATATATATATATATATATATATATAATGGATCAGACAGCAAACTGGAGTAAATGACATTATCACTATCATACGAATGGCAAAACATAGATGGGCAGGTCACCTGTCGAGATGTACAGACAACAGGTAGACATATAGAGCGACAGAATGACCCCGAGGCAATGCAAAGACATAGAGGAAGGCCAAAAACCCAGTGGAGAGACGACCTCGATAGTCAACTAGGTCCTACTTGGCCATGCCTAGCCAGGGGTAAAAGAAGGTGGAAAGAAACCAGGGAGGGGTTCCTCCACCAGGAGTGAAATAATATTTCTGTTTTGTATTACTGTATTTTTTAACTTCAGAATTTCAAAAATAAATAGCTAAGTGACTTATGAATCACCCTGTATATACAGGGTGGGCAAAAATAAGGGTCCTATTTTTAAAAATTCATAACTTTTTTATTTATTGATTTTTTTTTTTTTTTTTTTTTTTTTTTTTTTTTTTTTTTTTTTTTAGAATAAGTAAAGGACCCCTTCCGAAGCAAGCATGAGCCGTATTAGCCCTAAGGAACGTACCCTCATTTAGAAAACATTATTTTTGCTTAAAAAACTCAAAACAGTGTAAAAAACAATACTTTAGTTTTTGTAAGTTTTAAGAAGTGTTTTTCGGCTAAAATTTGTTTTGTTTATTTCAAAAAATCTCGGAAGGGTCAGTCTACACACACATAAAGTTTGGTGAGTTTAACTTTTATTTTGTGGAAGTTATTCAAATTCAAGTTATTCAAATTTAAAGATAGGACCCTTATTTTGGCCCACCCTGTATATGTATTACTTTACTACTGACGTGTTAAAGATTTTATTGCCTTTAGATCAAACTGACTTTTGCAATTAGTATTTGATACCCTCTGCTATGAGAGTTGACGTATCATGGAACCATGTCGATATAATCAATACATGTCTCAACGTATCCATCATTTGTTGGTGTGGCTGTTGTCAATTTTGCTCTCCGAAATTGTTGTTTTTTGGTCTTTTTCTCGTCTGCGTTCCTTATTAATTTTTCCCTAAATTACCCACAATCTGATACCAGCTCTCTCCAACCATAAACAAGCACCTGTCTTTTTTATTTCTATTTTCCTAATTTTACTCACCATTGTTTTTTTTTTATCTTGTTCTTTCCGCATATTCGCCAACTCCAAAGTCCCTTTCTCTACCGTCACTTTTTTTTTGTTTTAATTTTTTTTTTTATCCGATTTCAATCCCTACCCTCACCCCCCCCCTCTCCGGGCGTCATCCTTTCAATAAGTTAACTTCCACATCAATGAGGCTGTTTGTTCTTCTTCTTCTGTTGTTTTTTTTTTGTTTGTTTGTTTTTTTTTTTTGCCAGTTGTGGTCAAGAGAGCCATTGTCTTTATTGTATCACTAAATGAGCAGATGCATATTTCTACAGGCCGGGAGAGAAAGGCGATGGTGATGATGATGCTGGGCCGGTGAAAGAGAAGAGGAAAAAACATCAAGACCGAAACCCGATTTACCAAAGCAGAAATAAACAATGAACGAAATGTCAATCTCGGAGAATAACATCTTTAAGAATATGATGCAATATCATTGGCAAATGGTATTTTCTCTACAAATATATATTTATGAAAACTAGCTATTCCACAGTTGGGTCCTTCGTCTGTTGTCTATTGCTGCCGTGCATTTTATAGATCTCTGGCACAAATGCAGACCCCACAATCTTATTGTACCACCTTTTTTCAAACTGAAACATACTTATTTAAGTATGCTGGTTAATGCAGTTTCAGAATATACCTGGTTATGGGGTTCCATCTTCAAAACCCTTCTAGGAGTTTGTAACATATTTCCATATTATTGTACCATTTTTGGACAGAACAGATACAACGCTTTGATCTTAGCCCGAAGACCAAGAAAGTATATTTCATGTAGTTTCACATTTGGCACAACAGAAGAAAAAAATTTAATTACTGTTTTTTGCATTTCATCTTCGGCGATCGAGCAATCACATATTTTAAATAAGGCGTGTACGGTGATAACGTACATAGGAATATGAAATTGCATTAGTGTGTTATTATATAGAATCAGACTTCGTTTTTTTAGTTACTAAATGCTGTAATCTTCTTGTTTATAAAGTAAGGTCGATTTTTCACCTATTTCTTTCGCTTAAAAAGCTTTAACAAAAGGTACATACTTAAAACTGTTTCTGAATTAAAAAATTCAGATGCGGATTGATAATTTGTAGAATTTGGTATATTCGGACTACTGTTCTCATCTTGGGTATTATTCACACACAAACACTCAAGATGAGAAGAGCAGTCGGAATAATCCAAACTAGCGGGACCCGTGTAAATTACACGAAATGATGTTTTTAATACTAATTATCTTGTTCCTAACCTATACATGTTTGAATAAAATATGATAAGATTTGACTTGTATATTTATTTAAAAAAAATGAACAATACATGAAACAATTTACAAAACTTCTTTATATACAATATTTCTAGTGAAGGTAATATTTCGACGACTAAACCTTACTTGGTAAATGTTTTCGATTAAATTAAATTTGGCTCTAATTCATGAATATTTATTTACTCCTCTCCAGGAGTTAGGCACAAGGCCAGTTTTATCTTACTCCCACAAGTAAGATGTGACCCAAGGTCGGTTCGGGAAAGTGGGGTTTGAAAAGCCAGCGCTCGAGAAGGTGAGAACTCTGGCCATTAAAAATTGCCTGGGCAGCCCCGTTGGCATTCCCCAGTAGGGGCGCCCCAGGCAGTAAGCAATAAACTTACTCCTTCCCAAAGAGGGGAGGAGAAGCCTGGACCCCTTAGAACTGCACAGGACAGACCCATAGACCGGCGTAAATCAAGCCTCGAAGGCCAAGACAATACCAGTCTATGGAGTGCAGTATCCATCGGAACAGATACTACACTTTGATCTTAGCCAAAAGGCCAAGAATTCATGAGTAGCATACAAAGATTCGGAAGGTCGTTGCTTTTGATGTAAGCATGACACACAAAATCACACACGCTATTGTATTAATATGTGTCTTCCCGGTCGTTCCCTCCCTACCTCTCTTCCACTTCCCCTCGAAATGTAGAAAACAAATCTTAGAGGTTGGTTGGGATCGAACTATAAACCAGTCGGGCCGAAGTAAAAAATACTATGTTGCTAACCGTTGCGCCAAAGGGAAATACTTGAAAATGTTTCGAAAATTAGGCGAGTTAAATGTTTTTCAAAATCTAGGTGCGGCACGCATGCGCAGAGCTTTTGCCGGAAGCGTGACACACGAACACACACGCTATCGTATTAATATATAGATTCTTCAGACTTAAAACTGTTCAGTCAGTTTGGGCAAATATTGGTTAGTGTTTTCATCGATTTTATATTCAATCCTGATCAATATCTTACTGTTTTTAGTCATGAATGAAGTAAAAGGATGGATTTTTCACCCCCTAATTTCAATGTACTCCGACACCCGGGAGGGGGGGGGATAATAAGATTACAGATTTGCCAGTGAAAAGAGAGAGAGAAATTTTGATTCATTGTTTTCACTTTCTTTCATTTCTTTTGTTGCCTTTGGCTGACAGAAAGAAAGAAAAAGTAAAAAGAGAAGGAAGGCAAAAAAAAAAAAAATGCCGCCCGTTCTGTTTTTAACCAACATTCGAATGTGAGCGAGAATTGATTCGGTGGCTTAATCGGTTAGTATGCTGTACTTGAAGGCGGAGGTGTGGGCGGAGGGAATTTTTGGATTTTATTGAGTTAAGCTTATATTTTGAATCCACTCCTGTCATTGGTTCACCTGTTGCACTACCTCCCCTTTATTATCACTGTAAAGACATACTGCCTAATAAAAGTACACTAAACAAAATATTAAAACCCGTGTGTGCTGTTCTTTCTGTCAACCTGTGTAAGACAACTATTGTCAATGCTGCTACAAAGAAATAGAAAGAGAAATGGACGCAACGTGACAGTCGCTGCTACAAGAAAGAGAGATGGAGAGGCAGATAACTCTACAGTCACTATTACTTGGTGTGCACTCTGAAACTCGCAATCCAATAAATGTCTGTTTGTCTTCGTAATGCAATCAACAAGTTATAAACAGTACAATTCAATCATACCTAGTGTCTTTAGTCGCTGCTACAAGAAAGAGAGATGGAGAGGCAGATAACTCTACAGTCACTATTACTAGTGTCTTTAATGCGCAACGATAGCAGTCCTTCAAGACTGAGGACAGTTCATCCAAAATCGTCTCTGGAGTCTTTAGTCATCTTGCGATGGTTCTGTACTTCGCAGGGGTCTTCATGGCAGGGACACACTTGTTCTGAAATCAGAGTTGACTGAACCAGAACTCGGTCTCAAATTATCAGAGATTATTCGGCCGTTGCTATTGCTGACACTTATCTGTGATTATATATATTTGTTTTTGACACCTGAAGATAATTTGCAAAGAATCGAAAACGTTTGTAATTGTTGTAGACCCGTGCTAGGGGTCACAAAGATAACAACCACAAATTGTGACAGGTTAAAATATACAATGTATTTATTCATAGCAATACAGTAACGCCACTAAATGTGGTAGGAGATGACCGGATTCCTATCATGCGGTAAAACATGAATAGGAATGTCCTCTGTTTGAGTCTTTGCAACCATGGTATCTATTATAGATGGTTGCTTCCATTAGTTCTTCAATAGGGGTGATTTGTACCCCACAACAGTAATACATATGGAAAATACATTTTTTTTTATTTTAACAAAAGAAATATCATTTAAAAAAAAAAGGTATAATTAAGCAGAATAATTCTGTTATTTTTAACCATGTTTGTTTAAATGAAAGAATGCTACCTAAATACGCACAACTTATATATATATATATATATATATATATATAATGATTATTTTTATTGATACAGACGTACATAATATGCGACATTAGCATGTCAATGTTATCGATCAACAGCTGTTAGAAACTGAGATCTCATCAGGCAGAAAGCAAATCTGATCCTTCTCTCAGATCATATATTTTTTCTGCCTGATGGGATCTCATTTTCTAACAGCTGTTGATCGATAACATCGACATGCCAGTGTCGCAGATTATGTACATGTCTGTATAAATAAAAATAATCAGATATATAAAAGCTCTATTTGATATTGAGCACTCTTTATAAGCCCGGTTGAATTTCTTCTGGATTTTTATCCTGTGGATGTTTACTTTAGCTGGTTTACTATATATATATATATATATATATATATATAATGAATTATTGTCAGTATTGTCTCATTAGGTGACACTGCTAGCGGCAATGATGAAAAGAGGAACGAAAACGAGCGATTTTCAAGATTGGATATTTTTTGTTTTGTTTTTATTTTATAACCCCCCCCCCTCCCAACTGCCGGACTTTCTTCCTTGTCTATCTAATGTACCTATAGAATCTTACCAATTTGTGTTCAATGAACTCATTAGGCTGTTCTTAAAGCTACCTTGAAAATGTAGCTAAAAGGAGGACTGAATCCATCATTTTTTTAAACCACTTCTATCTCTGGTTGGTTACTTCAGTCTGGCACAAGGTCATCTGTTTCGGGTGCTGACAAGTGTCACAACTTCATTACTAAATATTCGTCTCTCTCTCTCTCTCTCTCTCTCTCTCTCTTTCTTTATATATATATATATATATATATATATATGCATCACGCAATGACATCTCAACTGATACAGACAGGTCACCCGCCGTCAGTCATGCAAAACGCTTCAAAGTGTGTAGCACATCGATGTCAATGACCCCAAACTACATTATAGGCTGCTTAAGACATGAAGGTTTATGAATGGGTACCAACTTT
>OY744541.1:19772126-19784626 GCA_963556195.1 Sepiola atlantica | reverse complement strand
CTACCTCTCGTGTATATGTAAGTATCTCTCTCTCGGTCTCTCTCATGTATGTGCCCATACCTTTCTCTAGGTCTCTCTCGTGTTTGTGCCCATACCTTTCTCTCGGTCTCTCTCGTGTATGTGCCCATACCTTTCTCTCGGTCTCTCTCGTGTATGTGCCCATACCTTTCTCTCGGTCTCTCTCGTGTTTGTGCCCATACCTTTCTCTCGGTCTCTCTCGTGTATGTGCCCATACCTTTCTCTCGGTCTCTCTCGTGTATGTGCCCATACCTTTCTCTCGGTCTCTCTCGTGTATGTGCCCATACCTTTCTCTCGGTCTCTCTCGTGTATGTGCCCATACCTTTCTCTCGGTCTCTCTCGTGTATGTGCCCATACCTTTCTCTCGGTCTCTCTCGTGTATGTGCCCATACCTTTCTCTCGGTCTCTCTCGTGTATGTGCCCGTACCTTTCTCTCGGTCTCTCTCGTGTATGTGCCCATACCTCTCTCTCGGTCTCTCTCGTGTATGTGCCCATACCTTTCTCTCGGTCTCTCTCGTGTATGTGCCCGTACCTTTCTCTCGGTCTCTCTCGTGTATGTGCCCGTACCTTTCTCTCGGTCTCTCTCGTGTATGTGCCCGTACCTTTCTCTCGGTCTCTCTCGTGTATGTGCCCGTACCTTTCTCTCGGTCTCTCTCGTGTATGTGCCCGTACCTTTCTCTCGGTCTCTCTCGTGTATGTGCCCGTACCTTTCTCTCGGTCTCTCTCGTGTATGTGCCCGTACCTTTCTCTCGGTCTCTCTCGTGTATGTGCCCGTACCTTTCTCTCGGTCTCTCTCGTGTATGTGCCCGTACCTTTCTCTCGGTCTCTCTCGTGTATGTGCCCATACCTTTCTCTCGGTCTCTCTCGTGTATGTGCTCATACCTCTCCCTCAATCTCTCTCGCCTATACTTCTCTCTCCCTTTCCCTTTTCTCTCTGTATGTTGTGTGTATCACTCTCATGTGTGTGTTTCTCTCTCTCTCGTCTATATGCGTACCATCCTTTACCTCTGTCTCTAAAATAAAATTTAAAAAACTAAATCCCGACGTCCTCAATCAATTGAAGGTAATGAGAGACTGAACAGGATGCGGCGAAACCCCTAACCTTACCTTAAATAAATGTGTACACCGGGGATGGGTTAATATTCGGTGACCAGTGTTTATATAATAAATGTATGTGACAAAAATCTACCCGTGGCACAACGGATAAAAGCGTTGGTTAATAATCAGTTCTTAGTGAGGCCTAATAACCAGTGTTAGTATAATTGTAGCAGCATGAACCGTAGCTTCACTAAGCTGTTGACTTTTGTTGAATCTTAGAAAAAAAGATGCGAAGATTCATGCTGTAAACATTTGAAAATAGTTAAAAACAGAAAAACATGATAAAAAAGATTAAGCAACTTTAAACTAATACAATATATATAAAATTACACTTGATTGAAAGTTATTTTAGGTGAATATTAAATGTTCATTAGATAAGTAGAGTTCTCGTTGTAGTAAGTTCGGAATGAGAAAAGTTACGAGGGTTAGAGATGCATGTCTGTACACGTTTGTTTCCTGTCAGTGTGCATATGTGTGCGACAGTGCGTGCATGAGTTGAGAATAATGATTAGCTCTCCCTAGCCCACAAAGGATTGGGAAGCTGAGCGTAAATTTTGTTCTTAGCAGTGTTTTATTTTTAGGCTCAACTTGTTGACTTAATAAAAATTCTGGCCTTTAATAATTAGTTATCGCCTCGAAACGAGTGATTTTTACCTTTGGGTGCCAAAAGTGATTTCGAATGCATGAGGTCATTTGATGTGTAGCGGACGTTCAATGTTTCAACACGTGACCACTATTTTTGTAAATATTAATGGGGGCCGATTGTGTACGAAAAATGTAAATTTTTTTCTTAGATATTATTTTTGGGGGTGGCTTGTGTTTTTTTGCGCGTGCCGTTGGTCAATTGATATGATAGCATTCCGATGCATTTCAATCCTATATATAATTAAGAAAGAAAGGTTATATAGAGCGTACAGTAATGGCTAGACAGACATTAGTAAGGTATCCGTGCAGGCAGATGGAGTTCCTGCAAAGCATCTTTGTCTCATCCAGTACTATTACAGGTCGACACGAGTTCAGGCACAAGTCGGAGACCATTGATTGGCGTTCGACAGCAATGTACACTATCCCCCAACACAAATGAGGGTTGTTGATCGGCAGAAACTGGAAGTTTTTGACAATGACAGCTTTCGGCGCATCTTGCATTGCAAACGAGCCATGTCCCAAATGCTGTTCGGTTCCAACATCTAAAGTCTCTGCCATTTTTCCTGTTGCAGTTATGTTTTTCAAGGTTTGCGCATGCAGCTCGTCGCCTGGAGGGTGTGCTAATTCTTAATGTATTCCTCCCTACCTTTCTGGTTGAGTGGTGCAAGCCTGTCGGTAGATAGCTGGGGACCTAGACAACAATGATCAACGAGGACGTAGCTGAGCTCTCAGGTCCATAAGTGACCTTCGACGACGGTGGAATCGCGATAAGTTAGCCAACTTGTGTGACCTTGCTCAGATCCGCGGTGATTCAAAATAATATGCAGGACGACTCAGCCCGACCAGATTGAACACAGTGGCAACAAAAAGAGTAATTACTATTTTCTGATATTACTAATTTCCTATATTAGTAATATATCGATATTACTAACTTCCTATATTAGTAATATATCGATATTACTAACTTCCTATATTAGTAATCTATCGATATTACTAACTTCCTATATTAGTAATCTATCGATATTACTAACTTCCTATATTAGTAATCTATCGATATTACTAACTTCCTATATTAGTAATCTATCAGTATTACTAACTTCCTATATTAGTAATATATTCATATTACTAACTTCCTATATTAGTAATATATCGATATTACTAATTTCCTATATTAGTAATATATCGATATTACTAACTTCCTATATTAGTAATATATCGATATTACTAACTTCCTATATTAGTAATATATCGATATTACTAACTTCCTATATTAGTAATTTATCGATATTACTAACTTCCTATATTAGTAATTTATCGATATTACTAACTTCCTATATTAGTAATTTATCGATATTACTAACTTCCTATATTAGTAATATATCGATATTACTAATTTCCTATATTAGTAATATATCGATATTACTAACTTCCTATATTAGTAATATATCGATATTACTAATTTCCTATATTAGTAATATATCGATATTACTAACTTCCTATATTAGTAATATATCGATATTACTAACTTCCTATATTAGTAATATATCGATATTACTAACTTCCTATATTAGTAATATATCGATATTACTAATTTCCTATATTAGTAATATATCGATATTACTAACTTCCTATATTAGTAATATATCGATATTACTAACTTCCTATATTAGTAATTTATCGATATTACTAACTTCCTATATTAGTAATATATCGATATTACTAATTTTTTATATTAGTAATATATCGATATTACTAATTTCCTATATTAGTAATATATCGATATTACTAATTTTTTATATTAGTAATATATCGATATTACTAATTTCCTATATTAGTAATATATCGATATTACTAATTTCCTATATTAGTAATATATCGATATTACTAATTTCCTATATTAGTAATATATCGATATTACTAACTTCCTATATTAGTAATATATCGATATTACTAACTTCCTATATTAGTAATATATCGATATTACTAACTTCCTATATTAGTAATATATCGATATTACTAATTTCCTATATTAGTAATATATCGATATTACTAATTTCCTATATTAGTAATATATCGATATTACTAACTTCCTATATTAGTAATTTATCGATATTACTAACTTCCTATATTAGTAATATATCGATATTACTAATTTTTTATATTAGTAATATATCGATATTACTAATTTCCTATATTAGTAATATATCGATATTACTAATTTTTTATATTAGTAATATATCGATATTACTAATTTCCTATATTAGTAATATATCGATATTACTAATTTTTTATATTAGTAATATATCGATATTACTAATTTCCTATATTAGTAATATATCGATATTACTAACTTCCTATATTAGTAATATATCGATATTACTAATTTCCTATATTAGTAATATATCGATATTACTAACTTCCTATATTAGTAATATCTCGATATTACTAATTTCCTATATTAGTAATATATCGATATTACTAACTTCCTATATTAGTAATATATCGATATTACTAACTTCCTATATTATTAATTTATCGATATTACTAACTTCCTATATTAGTAATATATCGATATTACTAATTTCCTATATTATTAATTTATCGATATTACTAACTTCCTATATTAGTAATATATCGATATTACTAACTTCCTATATTAGTAATATATCGATATTACTAATTTCCTATATTAGTAATATATCGATATTACTAACTTCCTATATTAGTAATATATCGATATTACTAACTTCCTATATTAGTAATATATCGATATTACTAATTTCCTATATTAGTAATATATCGATATTACTAACTTCCTATATTAGTAATATATCGATATTACTAATTTCCTATATTAGTAATATATCGATATTACTAATTTCTAATATTAGTAATATACCGATATTACTAACTTCCTATATTAGTAATATATCGATATTACTAACTTCCTATATTAGTAATATATCGATATTACTAACTTCCTATATTAGTAATATATCGATATTACTAACTTCCTATATTAGTAATTTATCGATATTACTAACTTCCTATATTAGTAATATATCGATATTACTAATTTCCTATATTAGTAATATATCGATATTACTAACTTCCTATATTAGTAATATATCGATATTACTAATTTCCTATATTAGTAATATATCGATATTACTAACTTCCTATATTAGTAATATATCGATATTACTAACTTCCTATATTAGTAATATATTGATATTACTAATTTCCTATATTAGTAATATATCGATATTACTAACTTCCTATATTAGTAATATATCGATATTACTAACTTCCTATATTAGTAATATATCGATATTACTAACTTCCTATATTAGTAATATATTGATATTACTAATTTCCTATATTAGTAATATATCGATATTACTAACTTCCTATATTAGTAATATATTGATATTACTAATTTCCTATATTAGTAATATATCGATATTACTAACTTCCTATATTAGTAATATATCGATATTACTAACTTCCTATATTAGTAATATATCGATATTACTAATTTCCTATATTAGTAATATATCGATATTACTAATTTCTAATATTAGTAATATACCGATATTACTAATTTCTGAAGCAAGGCATTTGTCAATGTGGTGCTCACTCTATATATATGGTAAGTCCATCGAGGAAAAAAGGGGATATAGCTTATTCTATTACAACAGTTTCTAAAACAGTCTCATTGTGTATAAAGATTGGAAGAGGAAAACTGTATTTTTGTAATATGAATCAAGGTAAATATTTAACATCTTGATGATATCATTTCCCCCCCCCCCCCCCCCCGTTCACACACTCACAGCCACGGTCTTTTTCCTGGATATCTCCTCAGGAGTTAGTGATTCAGGATAAAGTGTAAACATTATTGTAGGCATAAGAAGATCCGCATTGGATTATAAAATCCAATGATCCGTGTTAATCTTATTTAATGGATCGAATGAACACCAAATGAATAATTTCTGAGGATATTTTTATAAAAGTAGCAACAAACAAACAAAAAAAAAACTCTGTTAGCTTTATTATTATTATTATTATCATTATTTTACTTTTTATTTTATTTTCATATTTTTTGTTCTTGGGGGAAGAGGGTGTCTTCATTTCTCGGTTTGGATGATAAGGGCTAATTCACTCAAATGAATGAAAATAATTAACTGTTAGGAAACATTTGTTTTTTCAAATAATTTTTTTTGTGTTTTTTATTGAGGACGAGATGTGGAAAGTTAACTAGTTTAAGTTTGGATTCTTTTATTTCATTTTCTACACCCCCTGCCTCTCCCCCCCCACCCCAAGGAAATTTTCCTGAAGTTGTTTGCTTTGACAATACTAGTTAAAAATAAATAAATAAATACCCCCCTTCCGCCCCCGCCCCGAAAAAATAAAAAAATTTTTTTTTTTTTTTTTAATATTTGATGAGAGGCAAATAAAGAGAAAACTAGCAAATTGGCTTGCAGGGTATTTTAATATTTTTCGTTTTTATGTTTTATTCTTTTGAAAATTAATTAGAATCTGTTGACAAAATGTATCATTGAAGAAGGTATGTGGTGGATGGGGGTATGTTAAACAAACCGTAAAGCAATAGTTCTTTTGGTTCTAGACTTCATCCCAACCATTCTAAGAATTGCGTTTCCGTTCATTATTTGGAGTCGCTTGTTTTCTACACTTTCAGATTCTTGTATGAATTGATCAGTAAGAAAATATAACAATCGCCCCTCATCTTCCCCTCTTTCTCCTGCCACTTGATTTTCATCACTTTTAAAAAGAATAAGAATTATTCCCCATAGCTGATTTTTCTTTCAAGGTGATGATTTAAAAATGTCTCCATATAAGTAAACTGCTCAACCGGATTAAGTATTTTAAAAAAAAGTAAATTGTAGTAAAATACGTTAGTTTATTACTAACTACATGGTACAATAATAACAAATGAAAATTGGCTAGTCACAATCAAAGTTTTATTTGTCAGCTTAAATGCGATTTAGGTCCAACTTTTAAAATCCGGACGACATAATTGTATTTATTAGATTCCATAGTGAGGGGGGGGGGGGATCACGCTATATTTCACTCTGGTTCTGTTGTTTCTCCTCTGATGAATGTTAATATAAAGAAGATCTTAGTTAACTAAAAACGAACATCCAGCTTTTTTAAGCTTTGTAGATATATAAAGTAAAGTTAGTCTCTCTATCATTTCTTTGTCAGCAATAACTTTCTTCCTATAAAATCAATATTTGATTCTGATCTGTCAGTTTTTTGCATGGATTGTTGCAATATGTGGTTAAGAAGAATACAATGTAATTCAATTTAATTCCGTCCAGAATTGATGAGTAAGAAAATATAACAATCGCCCCTCATCCTTCCCTTTTTTCTCCTGCCACTTGATTTCCATCACTTTTGATCAATCCTGGTAGAGGAACCCCTCCCCTGGTTACCGTCACCCTTATTGGTGAGTGTCATTCAGGGGTTTTTGCCACAGTCGCCACGCTAGGCACTGCGGGTTAGCGATGCTATTTGCCCATAGCTAGGTGTCCACATACAGCGCCTGGTATTCTAAAATAGTCACCCATCTTGTACTGGCCAGGCTCAACATTGCTTAACTTCGCGATTATACAACTTGATTTATGTGTTTCTATTATAACAACTCTTTTCTATTTCTTTCTTTTTCTTGTACGCTTAAAAATCAAAAGGTATAAAAAAATAAATAAATAATAAAAAAGAAAGTACTTTTAATTGTTTCCAGAAAGCTGGACGTTGTCACCGGGGAAGCCAGCTTGGGAACTAAAATAATAATTCCCATGCATAGTTAAATTTTCACATACATTTTCATGTACAGCATGTCATCTCTTGCAATTCCTTTACACATCTGGACATCCCCGTCACTGGGGAGCATTGTATACAGAGTACATAACAAGCGATATGACTGCATGCAAGCTGCTGACTGCATGCAACCTGCTGACTAATGTTAACCCTTTAGAGTGGACTGCATCCCCGTCACTGGGGAGCATTGTATACAGAGTACATAACAAGCGATATGACTGCATGCAAGCTGCTGACTGCATGCAACCTGCTGACTAATGTTAACCCTTTAGAGTGGACTGCATCCCCGTCACTGGGGAGCATTGTATACAGAGTACATAACAAGCGATATGACTGCATGCAAGCTGCTGACTGCATGCAACCTGCTGACTAATGTTAACCCTTTAGAGTGGACTGCATCCCCGTCACTGGGGAGCATTGTATACAGAGTACATAACAAGCGATATGACTGCATGCAAGCTGCTGACTGCATGCAACCTGCTGACTAATGTTAACCCTTTAGAGTGGACTGCATCCCCGTCACTGGGGAGCATTGTATACAGAGTACATAACAAGCGATATGACTGCATGCAAGCTGCTGACTGCATGCAACCTGCTGACTAATGTTAACCCTTTAGAGTGGACTGCATGGAGAGCCGGCATGAGATGTTACCTAACCTGCAGTTTAAATAAACTAACAGCACTGTAAATACGAAAACCAGATAAGAAAATTCTTGAGAAGTCGGGAAATGCGGAATATTTCCCATTCAAATACATTTTCATGTACAGAGCTCCACCTCTTGCATCAACTCCATAATGCGTCTGAATATCTCCGGCACGAACGAGTGTGGTCGTGGTAGAGTGAGGAAAACCTGGCTTGAGTGTATAAGAAGCAATATTATTGTGGACAACCTGACTAACATAAAAATCTTTTTTGACCAGACTACATGAAAAGCTGGCATGAGACGTTGTTGACCAGCCTAGAGTCCGATGTTGACCAGCCTAGAATGCGGACACTCGCAGCACCTTAAGTATCAAAACCAGATAAAGTATAAAGAAGATGCTTGGAAAAATCAATACTCCTTCCCCCCACCCTCCCCCCAGAAGAGAGGTGTAGAAATGCAGAATCCAATGAACTCTTTAAAGTTTTTTTTTTTTTCAACCATCCTAATTTGGGAGGTACTATTTATATTCCTCAGGATGCTTGAAAAATGCAAATAAATGCCAATTAATATGAAACGACAATACAGAAAACAAGCTCCACTCAGTAAAAGTTATTTCAGGAAAGTGGAAACAGGGTTGTAGCGAATCCCGAAGTGGGAGGGGGGAGGGAGGCGCAGTCCTATCATGGATTCTTATTGGTCACACAAGAATTACACTTGTATTTGCAAAAGAAAAAACAGTCGGTATGACCTGCATGTCAGATTCAATATCGAGTCAATCATCTATTGATCGAATGCACCTATATTATGTGTTCAAGAAAAAAGTTTTATAATATAAATAAAATGAAGGAACTCTTCGAAAAGGTAAAAATGGACGAAAGAATATTTTTTAAACGATGGGTACTATAAGTACCAACAAATATAGTCCCAATATATGAAAGTTTTTTTTTTGTAAATTTATATGTCCCTACTAACGTTTTTTTTTTGACAACGTGATTTCACTTTGATTTCAATTCTTATTACATGATTTCACTTAGATTTTTATTCTAATAACGTCTCCACCTACGTTTTCATACTAACTACGTTCCTCCACTTACGTTTTCATTCTAACTACGTTCCTCCACTTACGTGTTTATTCTAACTACGTTCCTCCACTTACGTGTTTATTCTAACTACATTCCTCCACTTACGTTTTCATTCTAACTATGTTCCTCCACTTACGTGTTTATTCTAACTACGTTCCTCCACTTACGTTTTCATTCTAACTACATTCCTCCACTTACGTTTTCATTCTAACTACATTCCTCCACTTACGTTTTCATTCTGACTACATTCCTCCACTCACGTTTTCATTCTAACTACATTCCTCCACTTACGTTTTCATTCTAACTACGTTCCTCCACTTACGTTTTCATTCTAACTACGTTCCTCCACTTACGTGTTTATTCTAACTACGTTCCTCCACTCACGTTTTCATTCTAACTACATTCCTCCACTCACGTTTTCATTCTGACTACATTCCTCCACTCACGTTTTCATTCTGACTACGTTCCTCCACTCACGTTTTCATTCTGACTACGTTCCTCCACTCACGTTTTCATTCTAACTACGTTCCTCCACTCACGTTTTCATTCTGACTACATTCCTCCACTTACGTTTTCATTCTGACTACGTTCCTCCACTTACGTTTTCATTCTAACTACATTTCTCCACTCACGTTTTCATTCTAACTACGTTCCTCCACTCACGTTTTTATTCTAACTACGTTCCTCCACTCACGTTTTTATTCTAACTACGTTCCTCCACTCACGTTTTTATTCTAACTACGTTCCTCCACTCACGTTTTTATTCTAACTACGTTCCTCCACTCACGTTTTCATTCTAACTACATTCTTCCACTTAGGTTAGTCTTTTCTTTAGGTAACATAGATCTTTATTGCACTATTTGTGCTTATCAAGACATAGACGAGAAAACAAAAACATTTGACGTTTTCAAATACATTTTCTACTTCTGCTGGATTTGGGGATGCACAAATTTATTTTACTTTCATATTTCATGGTCTATGGACGTTGCCTTTCTCCTGTACAATTTTCAAACAGTAGCAACAAATATTTCGCTACAGGTGGTCAGTGCCTTCTAATTTTTTTGGCCAATCGATTTGACCCCTGTTTCTTTATTATCATTCAATTCATTGGAATTGAAACTTCAATCGGTCAACTAGTCTATTATAGTTCACACTGGTATACGGATGGTTGACTAGTAGTGAGGGGGATTACCTTTCTATATAAACCCCTTTTTAGGTTATTTAATATCAGAACCTATTTCTAAACTATTATGTTAATGTTTTAGTCATAGCAGGGATGAAGGTTTTCATGCCTGTCTGAATGATATCATTATACAAAATGAACATATTTTATCTGATTGGATTTGAACATGGCTTAGCTGTTTTCATTGTCCACATATAAATCCATTGCAACACTTGTGCCCATCAGGATACCGAAAAAAAAAGGAAAAACCTTTGATATCTTTAAATCCATCTTCTATTTCTGATGGGTTTTAGGATACACAAATTTATTTTAATTTCATATTTTATGACCCATGAACGTAAGCTTTCTTTATATTCTTCAAAAAGTAGCAACAACTATTTCACTGCAGGTGGTCAGTGCCTTCTAATTTGATTGGCCAATTGATTTGACCCTAGTTTCATTATTATCATTAAATTCATTGGAATTGAAACTCCAATCAGTCAATTCGTTCATTATAGCTGACACTGTTCATTAGTAGCAATTAGTCACTGCACTAATTGCTAAAATATGTTTGGTTTAGCATTTGGGTTGTAGACGATCTCAAAAGATCGCGATATAGGGTGATCAATGTTGAACAGACGACCCCTCTTTATAACATATATATCCCTTCTTTGGTTTAACATAAACTTCTGTTTTCAATTATTTTATATGAAACACTTGTCCGATCCATAGTTCTTATTTTTGTAGAGCTGAATTCCCCTCTACATTAAAAGCCGAATTTTTTTCTAACTTTGCCCTCGTGGGGAGGCAAGTAAATATGGACTATTTACTGTGAACATATTACGGTAATACTTTATTTATTCTATTTATTTAAACATAAATACAAATATGTCTTCTTTCTAAATATTTGATGGCTCATTGACGTCATCCTTCTCCTTTAAATGCTTTAGGTGGTTAGTGCCCTCCAATTTGATTGGTCGCCATCAATTTGCCGACTTCAACTGCTTGTAGTGGAACCCCTCCCCCCCCCCCCCCATGAAAACGGTGCCACCTGTAGGCGGTGAGGGGCAACCTATTATGCCTTAGAATGGGATTCTGATGGATAAGCCATTCTTTCACGCTGACCGTTACTTTGGCTAGACAAGAGATCGGAGCGACCCGGTATCTATAAGTTCATTCCTACCTGTATTATTCAATCTGATTCTTCAAAAAGTCAAAACCTTATTTCTCCTTTTCATTTTTCATTTTTTTCCAAAATAGATACTATAAGGCGGTGACTGAAGGTCGATCGTGTTGAGAACAAAGAAGAGTAATTTTTTTTTAAAGAGTAATGTTTTCAGAGAGTAATGTCTTCAAAGAGTAATATTTTTCTAGAAGTAATGTATTCTGAGAGCAATTTTTTCTGGGAGAAATATTTTCTCAGAGTAATGTGTTTTAAGAGAGCAATGTATTCTGGGAATATAAGATAGTTATAGAATTATATTTAACAACTTTATTCGGTATTAAATGTTGATATGCCGTAAAACAAACCAAACCAATTTAATTGACTTGAGTTTTGTTATCATTGAATTCACTGGAAGTGAAACGCTAATTAGGCAATTAGTTCCGTATAGCTGACACAACTGGTTGATTAATAGCAATTAGTCATTGCACTAATTGATAAAATACATTTGGTTTACCCTTTAGGTTCTATACCTAGACTAGCAGGGCTACCCGGCGTTGCTCGGGGTCATAAAAACACAAAATAGAAGAAAAATCGCATGTGTAACATCTTTATATTCAAACTTCTATGTCTCTAACTCTCTCTATAGCCGTCTCTTTATCTTTCTACTTTTCTCTTCCCTGGTAACCCCATTTCACCGCTACTTTCTCCTTTTGCCTTTTGCAAAAGCTGGTTCTTCCCCACCATTCCTCTTCCGTTGCCAAGGGCAAAAGTATTATATATTTCTATAAAAAGTACCACCTCTGTCTGCACCTTCTGTATAGGTATTTATCTCCCCCCCCCCTTTG
>OY744541.1:19752126-19767126 GCA_963556195.1 Sepiola atlantica | reverse complement strand
CTTGTTACCATCTTATTTACGATCCTAACCCCTAACCCTAACCGTAACCCTAATTCTAACCCTAACCCCTAAATCCTAGCCCTAATTCTAACCCTAACCCCTTAACCCTAACCTTTAAACCCTAACCCCTAAACCCTAACCCTAAACCCTAAACCCTAACCCTAAACCCTAACCCTAAACCCTAACCCTAAACCCTAACCCTAATTCTAATCCTAACCCCTAAACCCTAAACCCTAACCCCTAAACCCTAAACCCTAATCCTAAACCCTAACCCTAACCTAAATCCTAACCCCTAACTCCTAAACCCTAACCCCTAACCCCTAACCCTAAACCCTAACCCCTAAACCCTAACCCTAACCGTAACCCTAAACCCTAACCCCTAAACCCTAACCCTAGCCCTAAACCCTAACCCTAATCCTTGCATTCTGCATCGATTGTCATCAGGTGACCAATTTTGTCACTTTCAACCTGCTTAGAACTTCAATGAATAACCATTTTTGTGTAGTATTGAATACTGTCATCAAACACACAACCCAGGTGCATAAATAAGTACCAGCCTGGCTGCGTATATAACCGATGGCAGATTAGCATCCTGTCACATATTGGGGTTCATACCTTCCCTTCCACTTAATAAACTGGGAATGAGCCTTTAGGCTTAAAAAGGGGAGTTTTATTTTATTATTTTTTAAACAGTTTCCAGAGCTATGTTATATACAATATTTTTTTATGTTCAAATATCAATTTTATAAAGGAATTGTTATGGCTCAATAGTGTAAGACCAGAGCTATGTTATATACAATATTTTGTTAATGTTCAAATATCAATTTTATAAAGGAATTGTTATGGCTCAATAGTGTCAGACCAGAGCTATGTTATATACAATATTTTGTTTATGTTCAAATATCAATTTTATAAAGGAATTGTTATGGCTCAATAGTGTAAGACCAGAGCTATGTTATATACAATATTTTGTTTATGTTCAAATATCAATTTTATAAAGGAATTGTTATGGCTCAATAGTGTAAGACCAGAGCTATGTTATATACAATATTTTGTTTATGTTCAAATATCAATTTTATAAAGGAATTGTTATGGCTCAATAGTGTAAGACCAGAGCTATGTTATATACAATATTTTGTTAATGTTCAAATATCAATTTTATAAAGGAATTGTTATGGCTCAATAGTGTCAGACCAGAGCTATGTTATATACAATATTTTGTTAATGTTCAAATATCAATTTTATAAAGGAATTGTTATGGCTCAATAGTGTCAGACCAGAGCTATGTTATATACAATATTTTGTTTATGTTCAAATATCAATTTTATAAAGGAATTGTTATGGCTCAATAGTGTAAGACCAGAGCTATGTTATATACAATATTTTGTTTATGTTCAAATATCAATTTTATAAAGGAATTGTTATGGCTCAATAGTGTAAGACCAGAGCTATGTTATATACAATATTTTGTTTATGTTCAAATATCAATTTTATAAAGGAATTGTTATGGCTCAATAGTGTAAGACCAGAGCTATGTTATATACAATATTTTGTTAATGTTCAAATATCAATTTTATAAAGGAATTGTTATGGCTCAATAGTGTCAGACCAGAGCTATGTTATATACAATATTTTGTTTATGTTCAAATATCAATTTTATAAAGGAATTGTTATGGCTCAATAGTGTAAGACCAGAGCTATGTTATATACAATATTTTGTTTATGTAATTTTATTTCATATCCAATGTTTTGAAAGACAGAGATTCCCATATTTCACAGAATTTATTTTCTTATTTAGCATACAATTGTTTCGGCATACACCAAAATGTATGTAAATGCTCCTATACATTTATTTCTCGGTGTGGCTATCTTCAGTGCTGATTATATAAAGAACAATGGAAAACAAGGTAAATAAGGTCCATAAATCACAGTCAGTATCCATTTATTTCCCTAATGGAACTAGTCATAACATATAGGTATCTAATATTTTTCACAGTTAATATTTTAATCGTTCCTCATCCTCTAATATTTTGATTCAGAATCTCCTAAACTAAGATATAGGTTTCTCCACTAACCTTTCTTTTCTTGTTTTGTCCAATTTTTCATTTATTTTTCCGGTAATTGTCGTCAATTTTCCCTTACATATTTACTTTATTTGCATCTGGGATCCATATTCATGAACATATTCATAAACATA
Source organism: Sepiola atlantica (assembly GCA_963556195.1). Lineage (NCBI taxonomy): Eukaryota > Metazoa > Mollusca > Cephalopoda > Sepiida > Sepiolidae > Sepiola > Sepiola atlantica. Next base: position 19,764,929 of record OY744541.1, on the reverse strand, counting down.
TTCATAAACTAGGTTATATAACCTTCCTTTCTTGTTTTGTCCAGTTTCTTTGGCATCACATAATTTTTACCATCTTTATTTATTCTTACTTCATCAACCGATCAATCAATTATATTTTTTCATTTACTTTTAATCGATTATTTATTGAAATAAAAAATGCAATAGTGTAAAATTCTGGTTCTACCAGTTCAGTCTGAAGATACTGGCGTCCTGACTTAAAATGCACCAAACATTGATGTTATTGTTTTTTCTTTCCACAACTGAGTATTGTGCAAAGCAAAAAAAAAAATCAGAATTTTTCCTCTACAAAACAACCAAACCAAACAACAATTTTCCTCTACAAAACAACCAAACCAAACAACAATTTTCCTCTACAAAACAACCAAACCAAACAACAATTTTCTTCTACAAAACAACCAAACCAAACAACAATTTTCTTCTACAAAACAACCAAACCGAACAACAATTTTCTTCTACAAAACAACCAAACCAAACAACAATTTTCTTCTACAAAACAAAACCAAACCAAAAAACAGGAATAAATATTTGAAGACATAAGGAAATGGAGACAGCACTCGTTGGGCGGCTGATGTCGTGAGACAGGCTTTCTGTCTCTCTCTTATACGCATGCAAAGTTTATGTTTCTGTCCTTTTTAAATAAACCTCTTATAAACTAAACGAGTTTCAGTGTGCGTTTTATAACCAACTTGTGTTTCCAACAAGGATGGTGATGGCGGCGACGAGGATAAATTTAACACGTGTACATATAGGATTGCACCCCTTGGTAAAGTGTCATGTAACATATCATAAAGAGTTATTCGATATCTTTTTGAACAATTGAAGACTCTATACTTGTTAGCTGATAACAAGAATAACTTAGAATACACGCATATTTCATTTTTGTTTTCTATTACAGAAACAAAGAAACACTAATTTCTCCAAAAAAGAAAAAAAAAAGAACCAACTCTTTTTTAGGATTCCTGTTTAAAATTGTATCCTTGCAGACCAGCAAGTAAGTAAACTACATAACACTGTGGTTTGATAAACACATACGAATGCATACTTGTTTGTTTGTCTGATGCAATAAACTGCCAATTAGTTTCAATCAGCATGTGTGCATCGATCACAGATCAAATTATCACACTGAAGATCTTATACCTTAGCTCGGTGTCTTTTCACGTTGTTCAAACATCAATTTGTCTCACCTAAGAAAACTCCTAGGACTGACTTGCACTCCAGGCTTAAAATGGAAGACTTACATCAAATCTGTTGCTAAGAAAACTCCTAGGACTGACTTGCACTCCAGGCTTAAAATGGAAGACTTACATCAAATCTGTTGCTAAGAAAACTCCTAGGACTGACTTGCACTCCAGTCTTAAAATGGAAGACTTACATCAAATCTGTTGCTAAGAAAACTCCTAGGACTGACTTGCACTCCAGGCTTAAAATGGAAGACTTACATCAAATCTGTTGCTAAGAAAACTCCTAGGACTGACTTGCACTCCAGGCTTAAAATGGAAGACTTACATCAAATCTGTTGCTAAGAAAACTCCTAGGACTGACTTGCACTCCAGGCTTAAAATGGAAGACTTACATCAAATCTGTTGCTAAGAAAACTCCTAGGACTGACTTGCACTCCAGGCTTAAAATGGAAGATTTATATCAAATCTGTTGCTAAGATCGATGTAAAAATTGTTGGATCATTCTACAGCTCCAGAAAGTACCTGACTTCTGATGCGATTCTCTACCTGTGCAAGAATTAAATATGACCCAAGATGAAGTATTGCTGCCAGATCGAGGGTGGTACCGCTCAGAGGACTCTTTCCTGCCTTAACAGAGTACAAAATTGACTTTGTAATCTAGTGGGAGATGACCCCTTTTCCTTTCCTACAGCCCCTTTCTCACAGAAGAGACGTTGTTGGTCTTTATTATTATTTCCATAGTAGCTGCTCGGCTGAGCTTGAATCTCTCGTGCAGTCACCCTTTCCTCCAGTAAAACATTCACAGCAATAACTCGTCGCTGCAAACAACTCTCCTTTCTTCTTCTGTGTACCTAATATCAAACGAAACTTCCATGAACACAGTTTCTTGCTAAAAACTCCCCAAGAACATGTTACTGCAGGACTGCTTCCCTAGAGTCGTTTTCAAGTCCAATGTTAACAAATACACGTAGAGCCGTCTTTTGCAGTAATCAGGTTTGGCCGATTTCATCCATCGTTCTCAATCGTTTCATAATACTGTTCTATCATCCCACTGCCAATCTCATTAACCCTTATCCTCAAGTGGCTTTTGGCTTTCGTAAGTGGTGAAACCTTTGTATATAAAAAAAAGGAAAATGCCGAAGCTTTGAGGACACCTGGTAATATAGCCTTGTGCCAGACTTTGTTGCAAGGCTCAGAGGAAGACAGATGTAAAAAATGAGAAACCATTGACCGTTAAATGTTTTTATAAAATGTTTGTACATAACTTCCAAAACGTTCAGTCTTTTAATATATGAGGCTTTATTAAAAAAATTTCAAGTCAGTTTAAAGGCTTCAAATTTCCTTTCAAATATTATAGGATTACGAACTAGAACATCCTTTTTTTAATACTATTAACAAAAGATTACAATGGCTGACGTTTTTATGAAAAAACCGAAATGCATTGCGGTGGATTTAATTTTATTATTAAATCCTTTTTTAAATAGGATTTTTAAGAAGTTAGTTTTGGTATTTTACACTACTGTTTGGTTGGTTGTTTTGTTTTACGGCATATCAACCCTTTTCTGGTCACTTAATGCCAAATCAGGTAATTTTGGTAAAAGATTTTATGCTTCAGGTTCTTTATATCTTTGAATATTTATTCATGGTTTTTGGTTTTGTTGTTTTGTTTTACGGCATATCAATCATTTCTGGGTTAATTAATTCTAAATCAGGTCATTTTTGTAAAATTGATTTTTTTTTGTTTCCTTTATTTACGGTCATTTTTAAAAGATAAATAAATTTGTGTCGAAATTATCGAAATGTTAATGTTTATATCTATATGAATAAATGCGACACTTCTGTTTCGCGTTCACAATATAGTTACCAATGAAATGTTTATTATTTAAAATTTCTGTTTCAAGTATTTTACGTAGCGAACTTTGCGAATTTAATAATAAATATTTAATTATCGACAGACGTATATGTTTCATCCTTTCGGAATCATCAGTTTAGAGATAATTATTCAAACTGGTTGCACGGTTCGAACCCTGGAACAAGAGTCACTTTTAACTCCAAATACAGACGTCCTAATATATATATATATATATATATATATATATATATATATATATGTGTGTGTGTGTGTATCGAGGCAGTACTAATATACTTAAATGTTTATAATACTAAATAAATATAGTTTCGTATTTAAATTTTCCCGCCCAAATTAACTATAAACTAACTCCAGGTCTTTACCTGATTGACATTATTCCCACTGAAGATAGCCCAGATGGGTCAGAAAGTATTTTGGACCAAAAAGAAAATTATGGCAGATTCATCAGCCAATTCTCATCCGATATTAGGACTTTAATCCGGAAAATGGAAGGGATTCATACTAAAATATCCAGACACGAGTTGTCGGTTATTTTTAATAATAATATATATATATATATATATATATATATAATAGAGAATGGTAGTTTGCTTGAAGCATTGCTGGGAATAGTAGTAGTATGTTTAAGAAGGCTGAGGGCAAAGCAAAGTGCCGGGTAGGTTGTAAGCTGGAAGGAACAAAAATAATAGATCGAAATGGGACTTACTATTTATTTTTTCTTAAAATCTTACATAACAACAAGTGTGGTGTTGGCTGTTTATGTTTCGATTTATTATTTTTATTCCTTCCAGTTTACAACTTACCCGACACTTTGCATTGCCCTCAGCCTTCTTAAACATACTACTATATATATATATATATATATATATATATATATATATATATACACATTAGTGTAATGTGGTATTTTTAAGCATTCAATCATGTTCTATCTGATGTGCAGGTGCTAACATAAAGTGCATTGACATTGCAGACATCATAACTCGTAGCTTCAAAATTATGGAAATGTGTAAATCAGTTTTTTTCTGCGGGAACAGCTGAAATCCAGGTGATTTATAGCCATACAGAGACAGGTAACTAATACTAATGAACATATGATGACATGTCTCTGTTGAAAATGACAATACGAAAAAAAAAGTCTAAGTGACTTGTTCTATTATATTTTGAATCCTTTTACTGGGTTTTGTTATATCTACTATATAAAGTCATCTTGTGGATTTTCTAAAGTCAGACCCAAATACCAACCCGTCTGAAATATCTATACTTGATTCCAACTAGCCCATTTTTTTTCATTTCTACCTTCCACTATGTCTTTTTGACAAGAATGTATTTTATTTCGCATCAGTATCTTTTTGAAAATACTTAATCTGGCTAAGAAAACATTTTGAAAACGAAGTAACACAGATTTTATCCAGAGAGTAGCTTCCCTTGAAAGCATTTTAAAAAAATCCTAGTAAATCCTCATGTATTAAAAGATTGAAAGTTTTGGTAGTTATTTACATCGAATAATTTTATAGAGATTAAAATAATTACCAGAATGAAATTATTTATAGTTTTATCGCAATTTGCTTTAATTATCAAACTATGCATAATAATAAAATTTAACTTTAAAAATACTATTTAATTTTTTTTAAAATTATACTTTGTTAAAAAAAACAAAATTTTTAAAAACTGCAGAGCAAACGTAAAAGTACAAGCACAGCTAGTCTATGTATGAAATACTCTCCTTTGTATTTTATTCTTTAACTACGTTTAATTGAATTTGACTTTTAAAATCCTATTTAATTTTTTTTTTTAATTATACTTTGTTAAAAAAAAATTTTTTTTTAAACTGCAGAGCAAAGGTAAAATATATGAAATACTCTCCTTTGTATTTTAGTCTTTAACTACGTTTAATTAAATTTAACTTTTTAAATCCTATTTAATTTTTTTTTTTAATTATACTTTGTTAAAAAAAATTTTTTTTTAAACTGCAGAGCAAAGGTAAAATATATGAAATACTCTCCTTTGTATTTTATTCTTTAACTACATTTAATTGAATTTAACTTTTAAAAACCATATTTAATTTTTTTTTTTAATTATACTTTGTTAAAAAAAAATCTTTTTTTTAAACTGCAGAGCAAAGGTAAAATATATGAAATACTCTTTGTATTTTATTCTTTAACTACATTTATATTAATTGAATTTAACTTTTAAAAACCATATTTAATTTTTTTATTAAATTATACTTTGTTAAAAAAAATATTTTTTTTTAAAACTGCAGAGCAAAGGTAAAAGTACATAAAATACTCTTTGTATTTTATTATTTACGTTTCTAACTTAAAGCGGTAATTTAAGATAAATTTCCATTTTTCATAGCTAAATCTGCATCTAAAGTCAAAGATCTGCAAGATTGTTGTGAGACCCGTCATTTCGTACAGCTCCTAGTGCTGATAGATAACAAGGAAGGCAGGGCGAAGATTCGCCGTTATGAAAACCAAAATGCTCCGCTAGATCTTTGGAATTACACTGCTCGACCAGGTCTGCAATGAGGAGGTCCGAGTGCGAGTAGAGGGATTAACGGTTCAGATGGTTTGAACATGTGCTGAGGGCGAACAACGACACCGTCGCAAAACCGTCTTTGCATTAGAAGTCGCCAGGAAGCGACTGAGAGGAGAGCCTATTATAAGATGATCAGACACCCTGCACAAAGATCTCTGTAAAACCGGCCAAAAGAGGTTGATATGCCACAAAACAACCAAACCAAACACCATGAATACATACTTGAACATATAAAGAACTTGAAGCATAAAAACTTTTCACCATGCTACACCTAATGTTTCGGCATTAACTCACTCATAAGAGGCGGATACGAGGCCTGTCTAAAAAGTATCCGACCATTATTTTTTCCGTGCGAAATAGAGACGGTAGGGCGGCGCCACTCTACACAGTGAAGGAAGACACCTTCATGTGCATGTGTGAATTTTATCACCGCCTTCCTGCGCGTTAGTCGCTGAGTAAGGTGCTACACAACGTGTTCGTCGAATTACAAATTCTCTCAGGATGACTGAACGTGTTGAGCAAAGTTACTGCATCAAATTTTGTCAAAATTTTGGTGATTCTTAAAACAAAACAATTCGTAAGATTCAGTAAATGTTTGGAGAAGATGCGATGGGTGTAACACAAATTAAGGAGTGGTTCAACCGATTAAAATATGGCCGCACATCAGCAGAGAGTGACCAGTGTTCTGGCAGGCCCCAAACTGCTCGGAGTGCAGCTGTTGTTGAGAGGGTGCAAAATTTGGTGCAGAAGATCGTCCAAGAGGTCAGAGTGAGTAAAGATTCGACACATACAATTTTGCATGATGCTTTGAACATGCACAGAGTAGCTGCAAAATTTATGCCCATATTGTTATCGCAGGACCTTCTGGAAACCGCCATCACTGATCCTGGGTTTCTGAACACTGTGATAACTGGAGATGAGTTATGCGTTTACGGGTACGGCCCAGAAACAAAAAGACAGCTGTCGTAATGGAAGCATCCTGAGTCTCCAAGCCCCAAAAAAGCGTGACAGGTGCAAAGCAAAATCAAGGTGATGCTGACTGTCTTCTTTGATTTCAGTCGAATTGTGCATCAGATGGACTAACATTGACAAAGGAGTACTATCAAGATATTCTCCGGCATCTCCGTGACGCAGTTTGGCACAAAAGACCAGACATGTGGACGGCGAAAAACTGGCAACTGCATCACGACAATGCCCCCGCACGTTCATCCAAATTGATCCAACATTTCTTGACCAAACATGGAATTTCAGTCATTTGCCAACCTCCCTACTCTCCAAACATGGCTCCTTGCGACTTCTGGTTGTTTAAAAAATTAAAGACGTCACTGAAAGGTTCTCGTTTTGAGATGAGAGAAGAGATAATGCGGAACGCAATACCATTCCAAAAGAAGACTTCAAAGGGTGTTTCCCCGCAGTGGATGGGTCAGTGGGCTAAGTGTGTGCAAGCACAAGGGGCCACCCCCGTCATGTATTTGAACTATTTTTTATGGCCTAAAGTCGGATACTTTTTAGACAGGCCTAGTATGCCGTAAAACAAAACAAAACAAAGTAACTCCTTAAGCTGAATATGATGCTATTGCCTAAATTTAGCAACCCGTTGGTGACCAGAAGAAAAAATAAATATACTTATCTGTAAAGCCGCTGTTGGATACCGTACTTTCGTATCATTTGTCGTTCACAGGATCCAAATATAGACCTCTTATTTTATTCTTTATCCGTAGCGTGTAATTCGTTATCAGTACGAGACACGGACGCTTAGGACATTGATAATTTTTTCTCTTTTTAAACACCAAATAAAAGCGTCTTTTCTCCTTTCCGGTCGACACCCTCCCCCCTTTTCTTTTTGTACTTTTCCTTAAGAATCCAATATTTTTAGCAAAAAATGGCATGCTGTCGTTTCTCTTGATAGCCGATCTTTCTTTCTGTGTAATTGTCACCGTCACAATGGTCATATTTCTAACTATGGATGAACATAATGAAATAATCTCATGGGCGGGGCGAGGGAGGGGGGGTTAGTGATAAACGGACCAGACAGATGTGATGCGGACGATATTTAGCTCTTTTGTCTCTTATTTAAAAAAAATTTTTTTCGCTCAACAAGCAAGAATGAGTTTTCTTAAAATAACTCTATTTAGTCTGCACGTTTAAGGGTGGAAATGCTATTTAAAACTTTAACGTGGAATCCCTAAGAAAATGTTATTTAAAATATTGGCATGACAGCATCACCGTGTTCGGACAGCTTTGTGAAATTGACTTCCAAACTTTCAAACATAGTCAGGTTTCTTTGCATGTCATTTCCTTAAATGAGGCAAGATTTTTATAGGCCGGATGGCCTTCCTGATTCCAACCCAGTGAGGTGATGGGGACCAGTGTTTTTATATCATCAACTACATAGTCTGAAAATGGATTGATTTTCTTTGGAAGTCATTTCCTTAATTGAGGCAAGATTTTTATAGGCCGGATACCCTTCCTGATTCCAACTCAGTGAGATGATGGGGACCAGCGTTTTTTATCGAAACACCATCTCTAGGTGATTGTTCACCAAGGCTACAGAGCGCTTCACCTGTCTTAACTGACGCAAATGCTATTTCACATATAAATATGATAGACCAATGAAAATGCTACTTCAGATTTTAGCATAACAGGCCAACGAAAATGGTATTTCGAACTTTGGTATGACAGGCCAACAAAAATTGTATTTCAGACTTTAGTATGAAAGGTCAACTTAAATGGTATTCTAGACTGTACTATGACATATTAACGAAAATCGTATTTCAAACTTTAGTATGACAGACCAACAAAAATGGTATTTTAGACTTTAGTATGACAGGCCAACTAAAATGGTATTTTAAACTTTAGTATGAAAGGCAAACGAAAATGCTATTTCAGACTTTAGTATAAAAGGCAAACGAAAATGCTATTTCAGACTTTAGTATGAAAGGCAAACGAAAATGCTATTTCAGACTTTAGTATGAAAGGCAAACGAAAATGCTATTTCAGACTTTAGTATGAAAGGCAAACGAAAATGCTATTTCAGACTTTAGTATGAAAGGCAAACGAAAATGCTATTTAAGACTTTAGTATGAAAGGCAAACGAAAATGCTATTTAAGACTTTAGTATGAAAGGCAAACGAAAATGCTATTTAAGACTTTAGTATGAAAGGCAAACGAAAATGCTATTTCAGACTTTAGTATGAAAGGCAAACGAAAATGCTATTTCAGACTTTAGTATGAAAGGCAAACGAAAATGCTATTTAAGACTTTAGTATGAAAGGCAAACGAAAATGCTATTTAAGACTTTAGCATGGCAGACCAATGAAAGCTCTACTTCGGATTTAAGGTTGACAGACCCAAGAAAATTAAATTCCTAAAATAACTTCAAAACTCTTGGCTCAATCCAACCTAAATTGTCTGTACATATTCAAGGCTAATGTCACAATCAACATGGCAACTTTCATAAAGGTTTTCAATATTTTTTTAAAAATATGATTTAATGACAACCACCCAAGCACGACAGACCAATGGACATAAAGAGATGCAAGGACGCATCTTAAACACTTTTCTGTCACAGTTTGAGAAAAAAAAATTCTATATTAGGACCAGCAATTCTGGATTTGAGATAATAACAGGAAATTTTCCGATGACAGGAATTTCCAAATGAAGAAATTCCTCCTTTGGTCGAAATAATGAGCGTACAGAGAAGATCCTTTCCTTGATGAAAATACATTCTGAAAGAAACGGTGTCTTCAAGTTTCTATTGTTCTACAAAGAGAATGTTTAGTTGTATTTTTTGGTTGGTTTCTGAAGATTTTGGCTGTTTCTGGATAGCAGGACTATTTTCTTTACAAAGCATAGCAGACATACACAACAATAGAATCGGTATATTATAATTAGGCATTTTCTCATGTTCTTTCTATTGGTCACTTCTAGCCTCTAAAACTACTTGACATAATTGCACAAAGTTTGGCAGAAACAATTTGAGATACCAGTGTGTTATAGACGGGGTGGGAGCACAGAATCTTAATATGACTAAAAGCAATAATCACTTAGAGATACCAAAATTAATTGATATAATTAAAAAAGGTTAGCATGAAGTAACCTTGTCTCGCCAGATAGATGATGAGCAAGGGTTAACATAATACTACTATTAGGTATCCCAAACCAAAATTTTATTTTCATTATATAAATAAAGCTTTTGATGTCGGAACATAGATCTTTGAAAAATATAAACAATGATACCAAATTTGCTTTTGATAGCTAAGTTAACCATCGAATTATCACCATTTCTTTGGAAATTCGAAAATTTGCCGTCTTCTGTGCTATTTCTCCAGAAGCCAATTTCCACAGTGTATAAGTAAAAATGCTGGCTTTGAACAAGTGAAAAATCCTTACAAATATAATGTCATCCTCGGGTTAAATGAAAATTAATCATTAGATCAAACCCTAACCCTAACCCTTAACAAAGACCCTATTATCTCCTTGGAAAAAAAGAAAATGTACAAAAATGACATAGAAGCGCAACTGTTCATATAAAATTCATTTCAACAGCTAACACATTGAATCTTCCTCATATGATTCATAGCACGTTAGAGATTAAGATACATTTTTCCTTTAATAGTAAATCAATAAAATAAACTCAAATTGAGAGCATGTAAAAACAAACAGAACAAATTGTATAATATTGCTAAAAATTTCATCCAATAAAATTTTCAACTTGGATTTTCTTTTTGTAAAAACAACTTAAAACCCTACATTAAGACGATGGGACTATTTTCATATGCAATATTGCGCACATAAAGTTAAAAAACACTAACATTAAAAACTTGAAGTTGCCTGGAAAAAAAACTGTTAATGACAAGAGAATGAATTGTACATTTATAAAAAGAAAAGATTAAATTCTATAAAAATAATACAAAAAACTTTATTATAAAAATTCTTTAATACAAAAATTCAATAATAATTAAAAAATAATTCAAAATTCAAAAATATATTCAAAATAATTCAAAAATTATAATTCTTTAATACAAAAAAACTGTTAATGACAAGAGAATGAATTGTACATTTATAAAAAGAAAAGATTAAATTCTATAAAAATAATACAAAAAACTTTATTATAAAAATTCTTTAATACAAAAATTCAATAATAATTAAAAAATAATTCAAAATTCAAAAATATATTCAAAATAATTCAAAAATTATAATTCTTTAATACAAAAAAAACTGTTAATGACAAGAGAATGAATTGTACATTTATAAAAAGAAAAGATTAAATTCTATAAAAATAACCCTAAAAAATAAATCAAATATTGAAATTGAAGGGAATTTCACTGTATATACCCATTATTACACTTTAAACAAGGCTGGTTTGTGATACCAACTTTTATTCTCTTAAACTACTCTACAGAATTGCACCAATTTGGCATAAACCATTCTTGAGGCAGAATCTTAATACGATTTAAAGCAATAATCACTTAGTAACTCCAAAATTGTTGGATATAATTAAATCAAATTTGACATGAAATAGCCTTGTCATAGCATACTATTACTACTACTACTATTATGACTACTCTCATCTTTCATTTAGTGTCAATTGTCCCTTATCTAGGTTGATGAGGCAGACTTGTATTCTGTTTTGCAAGCTCACACTTCAGCCCTCACGGTTTACTGGGTCAACCATCTAAAAACTCTACCTTCTACGGTCTTGTCCAAGTCTTCTTTGGCCGGCCAACCCTCCTGCAATTCAAGACTTCCATACTTCTACAAAAGGTTTATCTAAGAGGTCAAACGCTCCAGATGATCATATCAGCACAACTTATTTTGTACTTAGGATTGCATCTGTACTGGTATTTGTCGTGCTTTCAGCAACTCCTCTGACCTAATGTGTTGAGTTTGATCAGATTTTTATATTGCAGATCCGTTTTCTGTCATTGCGCTGGACTCTGGCAAGAGAGGGCTGGGTGAGGACCCAACATTCGCTATCATATAACGACACAACTGCTATACAACTTATAATATAACGGGTACTTTCTCTGTCTGTCTATCAGTCTGTCTGTCAGTTTGTCAAATTTTTTGTAAACGTAAGAAATACATTGGAGGAAATCTTTACTATTTATTTTAGAGTAAATGATACATGAATAAACGCTAAAGAAATTTGACGCCGAGACTGGGAACCGAAACCGCTAACGTGACGTCTCCAGTCTTTCTTCCGACCAGTCTTTCTTCCTAACTGAGAAAGATTATGAAAAGTCATTCAAATTAACTTACTTTCAAAAACAATTTCTTTTGCTTATTGGCGTTAATTTTTTAATTAATAATAATATATTACTAATGGAGATGTGGTATCTGTGAAGCTAAAAACAACTATTATTTCTATTTTTGTGAAATTTTAACAATAGATATTAATAAATATCTCCAAATTTCAGTTCCTTTAAGGTATTTTAAAGGAGTTTTAGGATGTATAATACAACCCCCCCCCAATTTGAAAATCTAAATATTTCAGATTTGCATTAAATTTAATCCATAGTAATTAGACATTAAGTAAGCAAAATTCCCTGAATTGCAATTTCTTCTGAAGACCCTTTAAGCTTAAGACAAACATTTTCTAGAATCAAAATCATCTAATGGATTTTGATCAGAATTGGAATAAGGATTCTAGACATAAGGTTTAGTTGCATTTTGTCTTGATTTTAATATTCGTCACAAGACATAAAAGTGGTGCAAAACTGTTCAGGAAATTAATTTTACCCATCCTGGGACTGGTATTTTTCTCGTTTTCGTATAAATAAGTTCCTGTGTAGCTGTTTTTATTATTTTGCCGTATGATCATGAAAAAAAAAAAAACATTAGATTCACAGAGACCGATCACACTATATCTGAATGTTATCAAAAGAGACCGGAAGTTTGAAGTTGTTGCTCCTGGGCGACACTAGTTTTTTAGCTGGTAGTTATGAAAACGAAAACAAAAAAAAATGGAAGGATGTTGATGGGATTCGTCTTAAGAAATCAGAAGGATCTGTGTTATGTTAAAGGATAGAAGAAAGCGTCCATAATCAATAAAAATGTTTTGAATAACGTTAAGCAGAACAGTAGAAATTAATTAATGGAGCCGGAGAAGAAGAAATGAATGATGCAAAGAACTCAAGGTTAACTAATTGTTAGAACTCTTTAGTTCATTTCATTCACAATTTTTT
>OY744541.1:19722126-19747126 GCA_963556195.1 Sepiola atlantica | reverse complement strand
ATGTCTTTGGAGAAATCTCATTGGACAAAAATATCACGTGGTGTGCTTGCAATTACGTCCGCTCGTTTTGAGTCGATTTAATATAAAAAGCCACATCGGAATTTGCGTGGGCGTTATTTTATATTTGTCACGCGCCAATACAACAATTTTCACTCTGCGCGCCTAAATTGTATTTATTCCAAACAACAATTTTTATTCGAATCTTAACCGTGTCAACTGGCACAAAATTGATTTCTGATTCACAGCTAAACTAAAGAAGTGCCAAAAAATGTATGCCGCCATCCGTAAACCAACTTACAAATTGCTTGACTCCGCCCCCCCCCCCCAATAAAATTATTTAAAAATGATATTTATTTATTTAATGTCATCAAATCACTTCCTGTTACTTTCCAAAACTCTGTCTTTGATATCCCGCCAATATACACACGCCGTTATGATATATTCTTTCATTTTTTATTTATTGTTTTTTTTTTTTTTAAATTTATTATTTATTATTTTTCTGTTGCTTAAATTAAGTCGTGGACATATCTAGTTTTCTCATTTTACGAATTGTTCTCTAATGATCGCCATTCTCCACCGTAGACATAAAAAAAAGAAGGGGGAATGAAATCAATTTTACCAACATGTCACTGTTATGCAAACTGGAATTCGTAAATAACTTTCATCTTTTCTTTTACCTGACATCTATTTTCTTTTCTTTTTCCGTTTTTAGATAAATAAAAATTCTGTTTCTTTCGCACATCAAGCGGTATATGTATGTGCATAATAAATAAATAAATATATATATATATATATATATGATTATTTTTATTTACACAGACATGTACAAAATCTGCGACACTGTACATGTCTGTGTAAATAAAAATAATCATATATAAAAGCTCTATTTGATATTGAGCACTTTTTATAAACCCGGTTGAAATTCTTTGGATTACTACCCTGTGGATGTTTTACCTGGATTATTATTATCTATATATTAATACGATAGCGTGTGTGTTCGTGTGTCACGCTTCCGGCAAAAGCTCTGCGCATGCGTGCCGCACCTAGATTTTGAAAAGCATTCAAGACAGTTTTCGTAATGTTTCAAGTATATCCCGTTTGCGCAACGGTTAGCCACGTAGGATTTTGACGTCGGTTGTCGACGTCGGCCCGATAGGTTTGTAGTTCGATTCCAACCAACCTCAATTTTTTTTTTCTACATCGAAGGGGAGGAAGGGAATAAGGTAGGGAGGGGACGACCGGGAAGACACATATTAATACGATAGCATGTGTGTTATTTTGTGTGTCACGCTTACATCAAAAGCAACGACCTTCTGAATCTTTGTATGCTACTCATGAATTGGAAGCAAATTTAATTTAATCTAAAGCATTTACAAAGTAATGTATAGGTTAGGAACAAGATAATTAGTATTGAAAACATCATTTCGTGTAATTTACACGGGTCCCGCTAGTTATTATTATTATTATATATATTATATATATATATATATAAGGTTTGTCGGAGAGAGAACCCCAGCAGAGTGCTCGATTATTTAAAAATCAAAAATAAAGGCATAATATTATTACAGAGCACCATCGGTACTGTCGGTTTCAAATCCTAGCAAAGGGGGCCCTATTATAGGTCTTTTTACCGGACTTTCTTCCACCTCTGTTTAGGCCTGTCTCTTCGGGGAGACGGACATAAACAAAGGCTGAAGAGAGTCCGGCATATGAGACCAACTATAGGTCCCCTTTGTTTGGATTTGAAACCGACGGTACCAATGTTGTTCTGAGCTTCTGTAATATAAGAAAAGGGGAATAAAGATATGGTATCTACCTTTAAAGTAGAACCTATCATGAAAAATTGATGCTCGATATACGAGATAGAACAATCATTTAAACAAGTAACCCCGCTTGTCTTGAACAGCTGATGCCTTAATGGATATTGTATTTGGTACAATTTTTATTCTCATCCTTTACTTATATATATATACACACAAATTATTTATTTAAAAACTATACGTTACATACTTCAGAGACTGGTGTCATTGAGATAGGCTGACCTTTTATTTTTGTTTAAAATTATTATTATTATTATTATTATAAATTATATATATATATATATGAATTATTTATTTAAAAACTATACGCTACATACTTCAGAGACATACCATGGTTTCATTGAAATAGACTGACCTTTTACTTTTGTTAAAAGGTCGTTAGAGCCCAATTCAAATCATAAGCGACTCACGAAATAAAAACAAGTGAGTGAACTCACCAAAAGACGTTACGGCGATCTTTGAACTCCATCTACGATTTGTTTTTATTTCGTGAGTCACTGATAATTTGAATCAGGCTCTAACGACCTTTTAACAAAAGTAAAAGGTCACTCTATTTCAATGAAACCATGGTATGTCTCTGAAGTATGTAGCGTATAGTTTTTAAATAAATAATTCATATATATATATATATAATTTATATATAATATTTAAGGATAAGGATATAATAATTTGTATATTAGCTCTCACATTTTTTGCGATCGAGCACTTTGATTTCTTTTCAACATACACCGAAGCACTAATATATATATATATATATATATATATATCTATCTATATATATATATATATATATATATTATATAGTGGGATTTAGTAGAAATTCCACGACTGCTTGCCTGCAGTATTCTTTCTTTGGTAGGTATGCGCAAAATGAATGGGTGATCCCCAAAAATTTTTTTAAAATTTCACCCTCCCTTTATGTAAATATAATTCATCAAAATTCAAGAAATTAAGCAATTTTAATTAATTTTTCAGTATTTATTAATTAATGATCACTCTGTTGCTATCAGATCAGGCTGTCTGAAGGTATCGGCTTTCTGACCCAAAATGCACCAAATATTGATGTTTTGCTGTCTTTTTTATCTCTTTGCAAAACTCAATCATGGTGGTCGATTTTGTTTAAAGATGGTCGCTAATTTTAGGCTTAAAAGATAGGAAAAAAACGGCTTACCCTAGCACTAACCCTAAGTCAGTGGGTTGCCAGGGTTTTGTAAGGTAAGTCTTTTTTTTTAACTAAGAAATGAAACACAAAGAAGTACACATATTGGAATTTTAATGACTCAAAAAGACAGATATCAACAAAATCTTGAAATAAAAAAACTAAAAAACAGTTTCAGAACTTTAAAACTATGCAGATCGTTAAAAAAATAAAATGTTATTGCGTTTGGTAAAAGTTATTTGTTTTATATTTTATTTATTTTAGATTTCTCGGCTGTTAACTATACTACATGAATGCACTTTCTCTTTTTACCATAAAAAAGTACTTGTCAGCTAAATATGTATTTTAAATAAATAAAACAAACGTTTTCATATTTTAATTTTTCTATATATTGTAACGATTTAAATTATTTAAAAATAAATAATTTACTTATTAAAAATTATAACAATTATATGTATTAAAATTTTTAAACTGCAAAGAATGCGTTGTAAGACTGTTCAAATCGAGAGGACGACGGAATTCGATTTTTGAACAGTTAACTTTTAAATGAGTGAAGTTTTAATTTTTGGCAAACAGCAATATTAGCTATTTCTTAGTTTCGTTTTTCATTTAATCTTTGGCGATCTCAATTTTAACATTAATGTAAAGGGTAAAAGAATATTATTATTTGGATGTGAGAGAGATGTGTGTGATATGTATATATATACAATAAAGTTATCCACAGGCACGTGTTCTGTTATCTCTACGACTCGTCAGTGTGGCTAGATGTAGTGATAATTGAAAGTTGGAACCTAGTGTTTAGCATCCGGTGCTCCACCGACTCAGCTTACGAAACTGCTACTTGAAGTGGGAGAAATTATATCGTATTTAAAAATTCATTTATTTACATTTTTTAACGATACTGATAACTGGAAATATTCAATTCTTTTTATCAAATTGAATCGCTTTTACGCTTTTTTAAGTGGAAATGTGGTTTCCTCCATCTGAGTGGGCCAATTATGGGGGAGCATGTATATATATATATATATATGTATATATATATAAAAAGGAAAAACATGAATATTATTTATGTATTCATCAACGTTCGTCTTTATTGCTAGACTTCGTCAGGATAGTTTATTTGAAGAAATAACACAAATACAAATATTTGAAAAAGTTTAGTCCGTTTGTGACATAAAGTAGCAGTAGGATGAATTAAGCCCAACAGGCCGCTTATGAAAAGATGAATTATGCGATCAAATCATTTATGTCTTCAAATCAATCATCCTGAAGAAGTCTTGAAATAAAGACGAGGAAGTGATTAATACATAAATGATATTTTTGGTTTTCCTGTTTTTCATTTTTCATTATGTTGGAAAATTATTTGCATTTTTTATTATATATATATATATATATGAAATATATATATATGGGTTAACACCGCCGACTGTCAGCGCGATGGTTGCGTTTCGATCCCGGCTTGAGGCACTAACTGAGCCGCACTGATGAGCTGTGAAACAGCGAAACAGTCTGTATATGGATGACTAAAATATATATATATATATATATATATATATAAAATATACTTCAGATTAATGATGTAAACAATGCTTATAAAATAATTGTTTTTTTCTTTCCGATCAAAGGACATGTTTCTTTGAAAAACCATGGTTTAAACGACTATTTTATAAACTATTCTATGCT
Organism: Sepiola atlantica; assembly: GCA_963556195.1. NCBI lineage: Eukaryota > Metazoa > Mollusca > Cephalopoda > Sepiida > Sepiolidae > Sepiola > Sepiola atlantica. The sequence goes on along the minus strand of OY744541.1, from coordinate 19,742,464 downwards.
GTACTATTTGAATATAATAAACTTGTAAAGTATTTAACTTTACATTTGTTTTATTATCAGTTTTCATATATATATATATATAAGGAGAGTTGTCTGTTTGTGTGTGTATGTTTTGTTGTATGTCTGAAAAAGGCTCCTGGAATACTCGACATTACCCATAAAGTTGCCATTTTCTGAATCGGCTAGCTTCCGGTTGAATAATATCGAAAAATTGTGAAAAAAAAACATTGATTTCTTCATAAACAATGGGTCCTAAACGTGTGTTACAAGGGCTCTGAATTTGTTCGCCATGTTTTAACTGTGTTTAACTGACATATTTTTCATCAGTTTTTGTACTCGTTTCCTGTGGCATAGTCAGTAACAATGAAGAACCCAGACCTAGAGTTGGATGGTTCAATCCCCAACGACTCCACAAATGTTTTTTTAATTTTTTTACGGTCACCTAAATATACATCGAAGGAGGGGGACGACTGGGAAGACAGTGTTAGTACTTACTTTTTCCCCGGGCAACTGGATGAGGCGGCCAACGGGGAGAGAGGAGGCAACCGGAAAGAGACAAGTTTTGCTCCAGGCAACGGGGTGAGGGATCGTCCTGGGAAAGGACAGCTTTCGACCCGGGCAACAGGTAAAGGGTGATAGTGAAGGAGCTAATTGGGAAAGAGACAGCCCCGGGCAACGCTGGGTACCCCTGCAAGTATGTGTGTGTGTGTATATATATATATATATATATATATATATATATATATAGGCTCACAATGTTGTATAAGCAACTGTCACCCAAATATACTTCGTTTCCTTTGGTGTTGGAGTGGCAAAGTCTACAAATATAAAACAGTTGCAATTCTGCACATCTTTTCGTTTTCCTTTCAGTTCATTTCCCCTTTTTTTACTGTCTTCCATTTTCAAAAAAGCGTATTTCATTATTTCTTTCCCCCTTCTCGCTCACCAATATTTGTCCAGCTTATTCAATAAGCATTTCCTAAAAGGTCGCTCAGAGATCCTGGAATTCTTTTTTCCACTCTGCTTTGGTCAAGACGCACTGGCCCCGAATAACCATCCAATGGATAAGACAGAAGCATTCTTTACCATTTTATTTATTTTTTTATATTTATAATTCAGAGTAACCCTTACGTCTCAGGGGCAGTTTTCCTTGTTTGTAGGGAATTGAAGTAAAAAAAAAAAGGGTTTACAATTGTTTCCCTTTTTTCTTAGTATCTTTAAATTGTATCTTGGAATATTTTTGTAGACCTGCCGTCGCTCGGAATTAACGTATAAAAAAAAAGGAGTATTTTGAGATAAAAGGTTTCTGTATTATTATGACTACTATTTTCATCTTGGTCATTATTTTCACAACGTTTCGGTCGATGTCACGTCCGACCTTCTTCAGGTGGATCTTTTCAGAACCTGTAAATCTTTGTCGAACTCTAGAACCTATACGGAATTTAAAACCTAACTCTTTATTTAATCCACAGGGATAGATTTTTCTCGTTCCGTTAACCCTTACCAAGTAGAAGTGTTAATACATTTTAATATTTTTCAATTATTTTTTCATTTTTATTTTATTTTTCATTATTATCGCCTGTGGTGAGATTTGAACCTTAAACCCCCAGAAGAATGTCATTTAAAACTAATTGCGACTCAACGCCTTTTTTAGTGCAGATAATCCAACTTTAAATTGTAATTTGATAATTGTCAAATGAAAAAAAAAATAACGGTTCTGTTTCGGAAACGTCAACCATAGATTTTACTGGTGTGACGTATATGCTACGAATGCTACAAAATCGAGAAAGACGAAGCAAGCAAGCCGTTCCGAATGTTACCGAATCTCTACCCTCCCTCCCCATGTTAAGAATGGATTGTAAAACTCCACCAGTAAAATCTATGGTTGACGATTACGAAACAGTATCAAAATAACGATCAGACCAAGTGTACATTTATCACTTGCAATTATGTTGTCAGTTGAAGGGAACGAGTTTAGCATGACACTGTATTCGATATAACTCAAATAATGCACTTTCCCGAAATTGTTTTCTCAGCAGTTACAGAAATAACAACGTAATTTTGCTTCGATTCTCTTTTATAATATATTAGCAGGAATACCCGACGTTGCTCGGGAGTGAATGAGGATCACTACTATATACTTTTTCACTGTCACTCCCTAATATAGTCGGGAGGGGCTAAATCTTGAAAAACTCTCTCAATTAGTGTCTTATACATATGGTTTAAATTGCATTAAAATCGAATATACATATTTGAAGTTTTAAGGGGGTTCTGTCTCTATGGGTCACTTAGAGGTCGGATATTCGGCACATAGAGGATAATGTAAAAATTCGAGACCACTTTAATTATGTGCCCGAGCTAATTTTATACATATGATATTAATTTAATCAAAATGGGATATAGTTGAAATTTTATAGGAGGTTCCCCCACCCCCCTAGCTCACTAAGGTTAGGAAGATAATGTAGAGATTCAGGACTACATCCATTGTCTTGCCCAGAAAATGTTATACATGAGATTTAAATTTCATAAGAATATAATATATTTTAAGTTTTCAGGGTCTTTTGCCCTCATAGGCCCCTTAGGAGTGCACTTAGAGATTCGGGGACACTTCCATTGTCTTCCCCGCTTAATTTTACATAAGAATGCACTTCTAGATTTTATCTAGATTCTCTAACCTTTCTATAGCGAATAGAGAAACATCACATGCACACAGACATTGATATATATGTATATAAGTATGAGAATAAAATGAAGAGTATATCTTTAAATTAAAACTTATTTTGAATATTAAAAGCTCAATATACGGGATAGAGCAATATTATACATAGATAAATAGTGAGAATAAAAATTAGAAAAATGTAATATTTATTGAATCATTAAGGTAATAAACAAATCTTATTTCCTTAACCCATGAATTTTCAAAAGATAAGCTCCTCTTTGGGATCCTAGGAGCCGTAGTGTGATATTTTGGTAGCCTAGGAGTCGTAGTGTGATATTTTGGTAGCCTAGGAGTCGTAGTGTGATATTTTGGTAGCCTAGGAGTCGTAGTGTGATATTTTGGTAGCCTAGGAGTCGTAGTGTGATATTTTGGTACCCTAGGAGTCGTAGTGTGATATTTTGGTACCCTAGGAGTCGTAGTGTGATATTTTGGTACCCTAGGAGTCGTAGTGTGATATTTTGGTACCCTAGGAGTCGTAGTGTGATATTTTGGTACCCTAGGAGTCGTAGTGTGATATTTTGGTAGCCTAGGAGTCGTAGTGTGATATTTTGGTAGCCTAGGAGTCGTAGTGTGATATTTTGGTAGCCTAGGAGCCGTAGTGTGATATTTTTGTACCCGAGGATCCGTAGTGTGATATTTTTGTACCCGAGGATCCGTAGTGTGATATTTTTGTACCCGAGGATCCGTAGTGTGATATTTTGGTACCCTAGGAGTCGTAGTGTGATATTTTTGTACCCTAGGAGTCGTAGTGTGATATTTTTGTACCCTAGGAGCTGTAGTGTGATATTTTTGTACCCGAGGATCCGTAGTGTGATATTTTTGTACCCGAGGATCCGTAGTGTGATATTTTTGTACCCGAGGATCTGTAGTGTGATATTTTTGTACCCGAGGATCCGTAGTGTGATATTTTTGTACCCGAGGATCCGTAGTGTGATATTTTTGTACCCTAGGAGTCGTAGTGTGATATTTTTGTACCCGAGGATCCGTAGTGTGATATTTTTGTACCCGAGGAGCCGTAGTGTGATATTTTTGTACCCGAGGATCCGTAGTGTGATATTTTTGTACCCGAGGAGTCGTAGTGTGATATTTTTGTACCCGAGGAGCCGTAGTGTGATATTTTTGTACCCTAGGAGTCGTAGTGTGATATTTTTGTACCCGAGGAGTAGTAGTCAGACCCGGATCTCATATCTTCCGACTCTACAACCCTGGATTGATCTCGTCACATCAGATGCGATTAACCATGGTGTAATCATGATGTGGCAGAAGCATCGAAAAGACCAGGTTTAACCCAGCCAGCGTGATAGTCATATAATACGTGCATTGCGATTGATTAAAGCGAACCACCACTCGATAACATAGTTTTTTAAAAAATGTAATGAATAGCAAATGCCCTGTTTAATTAAATATTTTGAGATGTTTTGTGTGATCCACTGCCTAATAATTAGCATAATTATTTATTAATCATTTTATTGCTCAGATTCCATAGAAGTGTCTAATTAGGAACGTTGTTGAAATGCGCGAATGCTTTGTTTTTATAGTTCACACTTTTATTTATTTCTGTTCTTGCTGTTTTGGTTGGAAAGATAAAAACAATAATTATAACTTTAAATGAGGAAGTTAAAAACTAAAACAAAAACTTTAAACAAAAAGAATATTTGCTATCATGGATTGATTGATAAAAGCTGTTTTTCTTCATCAAATAAAGCCCTCGAGGTATCCATTCTTCTAGCCTCGGAATAAATCAGGAAAAACATTCTCATTGTATAATTTGAGAGAATTTGTTTCTTCCTTAATAATTTTGTTTGCTGAAGGAATTTTTTTTTCACCCCAAACAAGGCACATTGCCACTGAGACATGGAGATCAAACGAAGCTTTAATAAATTTCATTTTTCATGTTGCAAAAAACTCAAGTCTACCATTTGTTAGTTTCTATATTACAGTTGTGTGTTCCTTCTATGTTTCATTTATTATGTTGACAGAAAATTATATAGTTACTTATGGCGGACCCTGTATGTACTAGATTACCTGTTGGATCAGTACCATTATTTGTTCCACTCTGATTTCATTAAAAAATTCATAAACTTTGACATATCTGTTGAGATTTTTAGACGTAGAAGACTAATTTTTACGTGTGATAATGATGGGAACTAAATTAAGATAGATACTTTGGTTTGTGCAACTTTACGATGTAATACAATTGAACAACGCATTGCACAAACAGGTAATAGGTTTTATGTATGAGGAACACAAGAACAATCAAAAAAATAATACATAGGGTTAAGTGAATGTAGATAATATGAAATGGTCTTAATTCTGGAGTCCCTCGATTCATCTACCGGTGGGCCCATTAGAAAATGTAGAATTTACATCTGGAACCGAAATGTTCTGCTGATCACGTGATTTGGCTTAAGCGATCGTGCGTGAATCTCGTTACACGCACATGGGGAAGAGGCGATGATAACATAACTGCCAAGCTGAATCACAACACACACATCAACAGAAAATAGTTCATTCATGTAACCTGATGCAGAGTCATTCATTACATTTTTAATGAATCAGATGAATCTATTGATGATCCAACATGAATCTCGTTACATGGAGACACTCATCTGTTTTAGAGGCGATGATTACAACGATTATCAAGGCGAATCACAACTTACATAGATTGACAGAAAATAGTTCATTCATGTAACCTGATGCAGATTCATTCATTACATTTTTAATGAATCAGATGAATCTATTGATGATCCAACATGAATCTCGTTACATGGAGACACTCATCTGTTTTAGAGGCGATGATTACAACGATTATCAAGACGAATCACAACTTACATAGATTGACAGAAAATAGTTCATTCATGTAACCTGATGCAGATTCATTCATTACATTTTTAATGAATCAGATGAATCTATTGATGATTCAACATGAATCTCGTTACATGCAGACACTCATCTGTTTTAGAGGCGATGATTACAACGATCGTCAAGGTGAATCACAACTTACATAGATTGACAGAAAATAGTTCATTGATGTAATCTGCTACAGATTTATTCATTAAATTGTTTATGAATCAGATGATTCTATTGTTGGCATTGGTTTCCCCGATATCTGTTTAGTTATAATTCTTTCTAGAAAGACATTGGATACTTACGAGATCACGTGAAGGTTGCACATTATGTAAATTACATGATATTATTACTTTTTATTAGTTTATAATTTATTTGTAGTTTTTTAAATTTTATGATTAAATATTTTTTCTACAAGCATAATTAACATTGAAAAGTAATTGCAAAATAAAAAGTAATTGCCCATTAATAAATAAATGTTTAACAGATAATGTAACTAATAATAATATTAAATAATAATATTAACAATGAAGAGAAAGGGGCTACAACATCCTAAGTGAAAGTGTTTCTGTGGAACGAACTGGATTCGAACTTGGCACCCCCAGGTTGTCAGTCAGTGTCATTAACTATTTAGCCACTATCACCTTCCATCTGTTAAGATATTCTTGCATAATTAAAAATAATATAAAGTAACTTATTATTATGCAATTTAATTTACATACGTGTTTACGGTGTACATTTACACACTATTTAAATTAGCTGGAAGGAGAGTGACTATTATTCTATATGCTCAAAGAGACATCGAGAAATATTAGAGAGTGGTTGAATCAACATAGAGTGAGAGTGGCAAGAGAAATACATAGACAGCTAAGAGAGAGAGAGATGTGTGTCTTGTTCAGAGAATTATAAATTACGGCTAATTACAACAATTAAAGCAAAATTGTTTTCAAATATAACTCAATCCCAAAACTAAGATATATACAGGGTGTTTCAAAAGTCTTGGGAACATAACGATTTTTAATAACTCAAAAACTATTAGGAGTTGAAAAATGAAATTGGTACCGTTGGAAAGGTTAAAGTTTCAAGTTTTGTGGGGAATCTTCAAAGTTGCTCAATATGAGCACCATTCGTCACACGGCAGACATCTAGTCGATAGTCCATTTCCTGCCAAACGCGTTCCAGCATCTTGACGTCAATGGTTCCCACAACTGCCGTTACTCGAGCCTTTAGTTCGTCAATATCTCTTGGAAGGGGCGGCACATAGACTTGTTGCTTGACAAAGCCCCAAAGGAAAAAGTCACACGGGGTAAGATCTGGAGACCTAGGAGGCCAGGGCATGAGAACGTCATCACCTCGCCCAGATCTCCCAATCCATCTACCAGGCAGCCTTGTGTTAAGAAACTGCCTTACTCTAAGACTCCAGTGTGGTGGTGCACCATCTTGTTGAAAAATGAAGTCATCAGATTCTGCTTGTTCCAACTGAGCCATTAACCAGTCTTCCAGCATGTTGAGATAGGATTCACCAGTGATAGTTGCCTCTTCAAAGAAGAACGGTCCATAGACACCTTTCTTGGAAATTGCACAAAACACGTTCACTTTTGGTGAATCTCGCTCGTGCTCAAGAAGTTCATGAGGATTCTCAGTACCCCATATGCGAGTGTTATGCTTGTTAACTTTGCCATTCAGATGGAAGGTCGCCGTGTATGATAATAAAATATACTACGGTTATCATTTTACTAGAATTTATCATTATCGCAAAGCATCACACTTAGCATCAATTGAAAAAGTAAAATAAACAATATTTATACATGCTTTTTATTCATATATACTAGTTGAACTATTTGCTAGTGTATACTCACTTTTTTTGTAGCCCGTTTCTCTTCATTGTTAATATTATTATTATTTAATATTATTATTAGTTGCATTCTCTGTTAAACATTTATTTATTAATGGGCAATTACTTTTTATTTTGCAATTACTTTTCAATGTTAATTATGCTTGTAGAAAAAATATGTAATCATAAAATTGAAAAAAAACTACTAATTAATTATAAACTAATAAAAAGTAATAATATCATGTAATTTACATAATATGCAAAAATGAACAAACATGCATGGCCTACATTGGATTATTATTACGATGGAATTGGATTTGAACTTTAGCGGCATCTCGCAATTTAATAAAGTTTTTTTTTATATTATTATGCTGTTTTCCTATGTCTTCTTGAGATGATCAAGGAGTTTGTCATCATCTTCTCCAAGATGACAGTCGGATCTGCCACATATATTGTTCGCAATTGTTAATATTAATATTGTCGACTTCACTGTCAGTTGTTGATATTAAAAGGTAGGACTGCATTCTTTTCGTTTGTCTCCATGGAAATAACATTTTCCAAATGTCTCTGATGATAAACGACATGAATTGAACATATTTTATAAAAGTCGGGTGTGTGCATTGTGATCTGTGAAAGCTAGCATGTATAGAATAATCTATCAAAACGTTTTCTCTATTTTAACGTGAAATGGACCATTTGATCGTGGTCATTTTGTGGTTTTTAAATTAGACGAGAGGGAAGAGGGTCATTTTTAACATTCACCTTTCTTTTCACAGAGTTTACTTACCTGGCACGCTAGGGAGTAAGTGTAGTATCTGTTCCAATAGATACTGCACCCTTTAGACGGGTGTCGTCTTGTCCTTCGGGACTTGATTCCACCTGTCTGTGGGTTTGTCCTGTGCAGTTCTAGGAGGTCCACCCTCCCAGGCTTCGCCTCCCCTCTTTGGGGAGGAGTAAGTTTATTGCTTACTGCCTGAGGCGCCCCTACCGGGGAATGCCGACGGGGCTGCTCAGGCAATTTTTAATGGCCAGAGTACTCACTTTCTCGGGCGCTGGCTTTTCAAACCCCACTTACTCAACCCGAGCTGTGGTCACATCTTACTTGTGGGAGTAAGATAAAACTGGCCTTGTGCCTAACTGCTGCAGAGGAGTAAATAAATATATTGTTAATCAAAAGGCATTTCTTTAACAAAATATATATATATATATTATTATTATTATTAGCAGGGGGGTATAGTATCTAGGTGCGATGCTACCCTACTCGGCAAGATGGACCCATAGATTTTGTTAGATTATCCATCTAGGAGACAGAAACTCTGATATAAAAACTGTGCTCTACATCATCTCTCGAATGAATGAAGAAATAAGGGCTTACAATGAGGAGGAACAGCTAAAAGCTTTGAGAGAAAACAAAGGTCTTAAAGCTTGGGCGGGGGGAGAATAGCATCATCACATTGAAGGAAGACGATGGCATCCTCACAACTGACTTAAACCGGTTAATCAGAAGATGCGAAGAGTTCTACACCAAGCTCTACAAAACCAGGAGACCCCGGGATCAACCCTTTACAGACAGAGAGAGAGGGCTGCTATGCTACCCCCTTCCAATACTAAAGTCTGAAGTACAGTCTGCAATCAAACAGCTAAAGAGAGATAAATCTCCAGGTGAAGATGGAATTACGGCAGGCATTCTCCAAGAAGATTCTCATCAGCTTATACAACAAATGCTTTAATAAAGGCAAAATGCCCAGCAACTTGAAGAATGCGTCAGTTACCATCCTCCACAAGAAAGGAGACTTGAAAGATATTAAAAAATACATGCCAATAAGCCTACTTTCTGTTGTTTACAAGGTATTTTCCCAAATTCTCATCAAAAGGATGCAAAATACACTTGACAGAAACCTACCGAGAGAACAAGTTATCTTGTTTCGTCATCACTGAAACCAGGCTTTGGAGAAGGAGAGCGTGCTCTGCGTGTTGTACAAACGCAGAGCATGACAATCTACATGTACAAGACCAATGGCGATAAAGACTTGTAACAATATATCAAGCCTGCTGAACATTCTGCGTGACCACAACCGGACAATGCAAAACTTATATGATTCATATCATGGAGAATGATTCAGTCACAAAATTATCGAAACAGTGGCATAATTCAACTAAACGTTGAATAATAACTAATCATCACACAAGAGAATGAATAGCTTCCATAGTAAAAAATGTTTTTCAAAAAAATCGAAAAACCGAACCGTAAACCGAGGTTTTAAGGGAAAAAAACCGAAACCGATACCGAAACCAAAATTTCAAAACCGCCCAACTCTAGTGACCACAACCGGACAATGCAATTTTGTAGGAATGGCCTCCTTCTGTAAAGAAGCGGCAATCATCATATATTGTTTAATAGTTTAGATTCACAGGACAACGTTCACACATACACAAGAAAATCAGTGTCATCGGATCGACGAATATGCACTCAAATGTCACCTCAACCTGCTGTAGCTAGAGGCGGGCGTGACGTCACATACCTCAAAAGAAGCGATGGAGGTTGTTGGGAAGCTTTAGAGCAGACAGCACGGTAAAGAAATGACTAAAGAATCGATTGTAAAATAAAGGGACAAGGGCCGCAGATGTCTGTAGCCTGGAACGTCCCCAGTCACTAGCAGAAGAGAAGGCAATGTCAATATCTTAATAAATGGTCCTTTCTCCAAAGTTCAGAATATTTTTTCTTTGGTTTTCGTGAGACTTGAATTCCAGGTTAGAATCCACCCTCCTCCATGGAGATGATCGTGAATGAAATGACTCAGTTATGGGAAGAGCGGTTGACACAAGGTCAGATTTTATTGTGCTCTTACACTTTATGATTTGCATTCGATAATATGTTCATGAACATTCATGTATTTTATTTGGTTTTGATTAACGAAACATTGGACCTCTCCTCGGAGGGGAGGTATATCCAACAATATGAACCTCCTTCTTCCATTTGCAAACCACAAAATGTTACATATTAATTTACTTTTTGTTGATGCTATTGTTTGCATGGGTAATGTTACTGAACAAACTATTTATTTAGTTCACGAGGCTGGATATATACAAAAAATACAACAAAGTGAAAAATATCCCCACCCCACAGACTAAAGAAATGTTTTTGTTTCGTAACATTATCCACGCGAACGATAGCATAAAAAGTAGCTTTATTAATAACATATTGTTTGAAATAAATTTCCAATATTAAAAACATATTTTTTTTAAAAAATGCAAAATGTAAATGAAATGTTGACCTCTTCCCTGATTACTCTAAGTATTCACGGGATAAGCATTCTGAACATTATTTTAGAATTTCAAGTATTTCCGGAATAATGGGTTTTTCAAATTAATACATTCTAAGTATGCTTTAAAAACGCACTCGGTTTTTAATGAAATGTTTTTAATTAATTGTATTAATAATTTTTATTAATATTACTATCGAGGAAAATATTATAAATACATATGGAAATTTTACAATACCAATTATGAGTGTATATGTCAGAATATTAATTTATTAGAAAGTTTAAAACAAATTAATTATGTAAATTAAAAAAAAAAGCATGTTGTTTGGGCTAGTTTTCGTAGCACTATATGTATGACCTGCCATAAAAATATATCAGTGAGATTACTCTGACGGACAGACATCCAGACAGACAGATAAAGTCTTTGTTATATTATAAGTATGTTCACTTATAATTTCCTGTTTTTCTATGAATTTCAAGAACTTCTAGTGTGATAAGTCTCACTTATTTTTCACTATTTTTTCTTTTTCAATTAGTTACTATTTTCAAAATATTAAAGAATACTTTTTTTCATTGATTTATTTATTTTGTATTGTGTTCAAAATACCAAATTGAAATGGATACTGAGAAAAAGATTTTTTTAACAGAAGTTTAAACAGAATGATTTCATTTGAAAGTAAAATTTTAATTTACAAAACTAATACTGTGAGAAATACAAATGAAGCATTTTTTTATTTTTTCCTTCAATTCTGTGTATATATATATATATATATATATATATATATATATATATATATATATAATGGGTGTGTATGTGATACCAATAATATTTGGGATAATAATAATAATGGGATAAATTTTTCAAACCCATATAACTTCCAAAATATTGATAATTTAAAAAAAATAATATTCCCAAATTCACTGAATCAAATATAAAACTGATAATTAAGCAAATGAAAAATCTGCCTTGTTTTGGATGGGGAATTTTAATAAATGGAAGGAAAGGGGTTAATTAAACATCTTTTTCATCAGTCTTTTGATTTTCATCCAGGATTGGGGGCAATGTCCATACCAGTGGACCCCCCCCCTCCAGCTGCACACATGGCAGTCCTCACCGCAGATCTCCACTTCTGTAGATCCTGAGGGCCAACATTTAAAAGCCTCCAGTCTCCGTAGTCTCTCTCTGTCAGCTCCCTCTGTCGGCTAACTCTGCACCTACCAGAGACTTTTAAGTTTAGTGCACAGTTGATTGCACTGCTAGATCTGTCCACGTGGCCATGCCAGCAGAGTCTTCTCTCCCGCAAGATGGCATCGAGGTCTGCAAGACAAAGTTTCCCCTGCAACTCACTTGTCTGCACAGTGGAAGTATCTTTTGACTTAATGTTACAAATCCGTCTAACAATTGCCTTGTGATTGCATTGCAGACGTTGTCAGTGCCCAAGTTTCACTGGTATCTTGCACACGGGTCCTGTACCACAGATGGTGTGATGTGAGAACTGGTAGCAGCTCCCTGAACTTCTTCCGAGCAGTCTCCACACACATCGTGGTTGCAAGATTGCAGATGCCACCTGCTGAAAGCATATCTCCCAGGTAACAGAAAGAGCCAACTACCTTAAACTTGTCCTGACAAACCTGAACCTCCCTCAGTGGTCGACCATCAAGTGAGCGAGCAGTTTCCCTGGCATTTAGAGCACCTAAAGTTAGGCTCCTCGGTCAGACGCTTGAGTTCACTACACCTCCTGTGCACCCAGTGCTTGCAGCCACTGCACAAAATACTGCTGCTGCCAACACCTGTATGACAAACAGCAAGCAGGAAGTTGTTTGAATCATGGAGTTGGTCAAGGCCAGTACCGCAGATCATGATCTTTGTTTTGTCAGCATTCACTCTCGACCCTTTCCTTTCCATAGCTTCCTTCCATGTCAGGAACTTCCCGACACATTCATCCTGCGAGTTAGCAATGATAACCAGGTCGTCGGCATAGAATACCTCCCAGGGAACATTGGTACAAAACAAAATATAGGAATTGTGCGATTAAAATATAGTATTCTAAAGAATTATTTTAAAAATTCACTCACAGATTTAGATCATCGGCATTGTATATGTTAGGCATTGTTTCGTTTTTTTTTACATTTTTCTCATCTTGCATCATTAAATCGAAATAATCAATAAAATATTTGTACACTTGCACCTTTTTTTGTTCCATGGAAAATATACACATTTTAACTGAAGAAAATAACCAACAAAAAGCACAAATTAAAAGCCATTTTGTATATCTCCAATTTGCAGAAAATGTACGCTACGAAGACTTAAGGATTAAGTTTTTCAAAGTTTTTTCATCAATTGCTTATATAGGGGAAATGAATTCATAGTTTTGCCAATTTTTCAGTCGACGTTAATAACTGGTATTTTAACTATGTACACATATTATTATTATTATTATTATTATTATTATTATTATTATTATTTGTACTCACTAGGAGTTCTCACACTGATCATCGTCTGTGATTGCTCACCGACAACAACTAGTGGTATTTCCTGGAGTCTGAGTGACAACAAGCCTCTCCAGATTCACAGTATTCTTCACCTTTTTTCAATAGCCACCGCAAATGACCTTGCAGTATCGCAACAGCTTCTTACCATTGATTTCTCGCTAGTAAAGACCATTGGTCTTCTCTGGGATTTGGGTGGCCATAAGCCTCCCAAGGTCCCAGCATTCTCTGCACTTTTCCAGTGGAGGTCTGGTTTGTGCTGATCCTCCTCGGTCTTCTCATCCTCCTCAACCCTCTACAAATATTTTGTCTTGTGTCAGCCTAGGCCAGCACAATTTTATTATTATTATTATTATTCATAGTAGTCTCAACTTTTGGATGTTTTTAGTTAGGGTTTTGTTTTTTGTTATTTTGAACATCTAGTCAATTCCCTTGACCTTAGATATTCAAGCTGTACCTTAACACTTTCGCCGTTCCTAATAGGCAAGCCTTTTGCAGAATTGGAAAATAAATTGTCTCGTCAATTTGTTTCAGCCATTTATGGTGGCTTTTCGTTATGGTTCCAAGCGGATCACCTTTACTTCTTTACACTTCCATAGTCTAACTAATTCCCATTTTAGATCTTGATATTTTTTTTTTTTCGTGTTCTTTCCCCTGCACTCTGGTATCGAAGGGGCAGGCTATTCAGCATGCCCCAAAGAAGTTTGACATTGTCATTCTCTTGTACCACTTCTGGCTTATGCTCATACCACTTTTCATTGTTATCCAATTCATAAAGTTTGCATATATTCCAGTGTAGTACCTGAGCGACTTTGTCGTGTCTCCATTTTTTATACTGATGTTGTGCCAGCATTGGGCATTCAGCTACAATATGCTTCAAGGTTTCTTCCCTTTCATTACATAGTCGGCATATCAGTGATTCTGCAGTTTTGTAAATGTAATGTTTTATTATTATTATTATTATTATTATTTCTTTTAACTGTAAATTGTGCTATTTAGAAATTATCGATGTACTATTTAGATTTTTGTTTGATTGTCTCCGTTCACAATCGATGAGGTCACAAAGGGATGCTGTCATTACCTAAAACAAGTGGAATAAACCAAAATATTCTTACTTAGGTAATACATGAAGCAACAGAGGGATGGCATCATCTATTAAAACAGAACATAGACGACCCGTGAACCTTCAGATCATGGGTCATCTATGTGGACAGAGTGATTGCAAAAATTATGATTGGATGGAGTAAGTTCTGGGACTTTTACCATTACTAACCAGCAGAGCGTTACCACTGTCAACCAAGGGAAAAGTTTATCAGGCATGTGTACGCAGTGTGATGATGTATGGAAGTGAAACCTTGCCAGTGAGGGTTGAGGACATATGTTGCATGGAGAGAAATGATATGAGAATGATATGATGAATGTGTAATATGAGTCTTAAAAAGACAAGCTTAGTTCTGATGACTTCAGAGGAAGATTAAATCTGAACAATAGGGAGATGTGTGCAGAAGAGTAGATTATGATGATATGGCCATGTTGAAAGAATGGATGAAAGTTCTTGGGTTAGTCGATGTAGAACAGTTGAGGTAGTAGGGTCAGTTTGCAAGGGAAAGTCAAGGAAAACATGGTAGGAAGTGATAAAAATGGATTTAAGAGAAAGATGGATAAATAAAAACCTGGACAGAGATAGGTTAGTTTGGAAGTCAATTTCTAAAAGCCGTCCAACACATGCCAGCATGTAAAACGGACGTTAAACCGAATATGATGATGATGGACAGATATTCTTCTTGTTTGGCATCATATATATATACAATATTTTTTTTATTTTTTTTTTAAAGATATTTCACTCCAAACAAGGTAGGCTGCCACTGTAGACGTAAGGGCCACTGAGAATTAGGATGTAGGTTTTGGGTGTCATCCTAAGTTGGGAGCTGTGCAGCGAGATATCTGTTCAGATTATTTTTAAACCTCTGCATGTCGATACAGTCGGGGAAACAGGGAGCAGGAAGGGTGTTCCGAAGGCCGGCAGCACGAAGAAAGAAGCTGCTGAAGTAGAAGGCTCTCCGGGATCTGGGGACATCCACAGTGAATGAATGGGATTTAGCTGGTTGTCGGGTTGGTCTAGTGTATTTACGTCGAGGTGGCACTAGAGCAGCCAGTTCATCGGAGCACATTCCATTGAAGTAGTTGTTTGGTGTAATAGATATATACATAGATATTAGTAAGTATGCGTGCTGATGAATGGACCTAACCCTAACCTGTTGGTGGTAATTTTATCTATCTTCCTCCCACAAGGTAAGATGTGACACAAGGTCGGGAAAGTGGGATTTGAAAAGCCAGCGCCCGAGAAGGTGAGCACTCTGCCCTACAAAAAATGCCTGGGCAGCCCCGTCGGCATTCCCTGGTAGGGGCGCCTCAGGCAGTAAGGAATAAACGTTCTCCTCCCCAAAGAGGGGAGGCAAAGACTAGGAGGGTGGACCTCCTAGAACTGCACAGGACAAACCCACAAACCAGCGGAAGGCCAAGACGACATTTGAACAGATACTACACTTTGATCCTGGCGGTAATAAACTGCCTAAAATGATATAAGAATTCATTCAGAAGAGAAATTGATCATAAACACCCTCCCACCCATACTTATCGGTAACAACCCCTGATCTACCGAACCGATTGTCTCCGGCACTTTTTCCTTCCGCGAATCGCAGGAATCTATGTGACTCTATACAATGACAATGATTAAGCCGAGTCGAATGATTGGTTATTATAATCAGGAACTGGAAAAAAAAAAAAGAAAGTGTTTTTCTTTTCCTTTTGCCCTGGAACAGCGCCAACTAATGAGGATGGATTCGGTCTTGTCGGAATGGTAAGCGCCAATTAAATGCGTGGAAAATGACACACACTAATCACTAGTGTGTCTATGCAGAGTAAACATATACACACACAAACGCATATATCTGTTTATATAAAGTTTGATATGTGTATATCTTGATATATTTCTATCGAAAGGATTCACTTCTAAACTAATTAACCAGTCATTATGAATTTTGCAGCTTAAGTGGTGGCAAGGTGAGCTATATTTAATTTCAGTTTTATGCAAAAGTTGGCAAAGAAAGGATGGAAGTGCTTTTTGAAAATTCAGATATCGCCAACTTTTTTCTTAAGATCATTTAAGTTTAAGACTTTGATCAAAATTGGAATAAGGAATTTAGACAAAGTTTAGTAGATTTGATTTTTATCTTCGTAAGGAGATATAAAAGTGTTGCAACACTTTTGTTTGGGAAATTTTACCTATTCTCGTATATGTATACTTCTCATATATATGCATATATATAGAGTCTCCCGTGTTTCATCCCCGGGGGGAATCGTCAGGCTAAATGCATTTAGCCTGACGATTCCCCCCGAGGATGAAACACGGGAGCCTCTGTGTAGCTTGATTGCCATATATATTTTCATTGCTTACTACCTAGCTCTACTTACGTATCGAGCACTGTTGAAGTAAATACTGAAAACTGATACATAAAAAATTATATCTCCTTATAATATTTTATGTGGATACATGAAGTACTAATACATATATATATATATATATGAGAGAGAGACTGGGATATGCAATATATATACAGAGTGAGCCAAAAGTAGGTGGACAGTAAAAAACATTTTCCTTCTTGAATTACACAGCTTTGAAGTCTGCCTCTTATGCTTCGACAAAAAAATGTTTTTTACTGTCCACCTACTTTTGGCTCACTCTGTATAAATATATATATATATATATATATAGGATTAGTTTAAAATTTTACTGTTTTTTTTTCTTTGGGGCTATGGTACGGTTTTTGTAGTACCCCCTAAATGGTACAGTTATAAAAATAAAAAGCGTAATGTGTCCACGTTACACACTCTGTTTCCTAGAATACATATTCCATAATGTATAATGATAAGTTCAATAGTTCAGGATTTCACCAAGCACATACGTGCACTAATCTTTTTAAAAATCTCTTACGTAATATAACTCAAAATTTGATGTATAACAATTCTTTTCTCTGTTAAACTTTTTGAATCTAACTTATTCTAGTTTTTTTTTTTAGGGCGGATGTGCATTCGGGTGGGCGCATTCCCTAAATGTTAAAGTTTACACAAAGATTAATGTGCCCATGTTGCTCATCGTGTTGCTGAGAATATATATTTCAAAATTCGTAATGATCGGTTCATAAGAATAAATAAATAAAAACTTATATATCTCCGAAACAGTTACATGGTAAACAGCTGATGATCCCCGTGTTAATATTAGATGCTTACGTTAAGGTCTCCTGTTTTTGTTTCACTGTTAGATACTTAATCCCCCTTTTTATTTTATTTACTTACTATTATATATTTTATTTATTTATGAATTTTCCAACGAATGTTAAGTCTGCACTATTTTGGATTTAGTTAGTTTCTCTGGGAATTTAAACTGCATTTTCCGTTTTTTTTTGTCTTTTTATTTAAAACAACTCAAAGCTTCTTTAGACTATATATATATATATATATATATATATGTATATATATATATATATATATATGCACCCCCTAAATATTAACATTTACAAAATATAATGTGCCCATGTTACTCACCATACTTTTTAGAGAATATATTCCAAAATTCATAATGATCTGTTCATTAGTTTAGGAGATTACCCTGTACATAGATAAATGCACATACCTAACTTTATATATATATATATATATATATATATATATTCATTAAGTTCAAATATTAACAAAATGAACGAAACCAATACTTTTGAAAAGTGCTCAATATATTATATACAGGGTGGGCAAAAATAAGGGTCCTATTTTTAAAAATTCATAACTTTTTTATTTATTGATTTTTTTTTTTTTTTTTTTTAGAATAAGTAAAGGACCCCTTCCGAAGCAAGCATGAGCCGTATTAGCCCTAAGGAACGTACCCTCATCTAGAAAACATTATTTTTGCTTAAAAAACTCAAAACAGTGTAAAAAACAATACTTTAGTTTTTGTAAGTTTTAAGAAGTGTTTTTCGGCTTAAATTTGTTTTGTTTATTTCAAAAAATCTCGGAAGGGTCAGTCTACACACACATAAAGTTTGGTGAGTTTAACTTTTATTTTGTGGAAGTTATTCAAATTTAAAGATAGGACCCTTATTTTGGCCCACCCTGTATATATAAAGGAGTAAGGCTACCAACATTTGTAAAAAGTTTTTTTCAACATTTATTTATTATTTTGTTATTTTATCATTTTATATAACGCGTTTCAAGCGGTGGTCCGCTCTCATCAAATATGTAAATCCATTTGAACAGAATGGATTTACATGGATCTGAGAGACCTTTTTTGGGGCCATCTTAAGCACTCCCCCCCCCCATCGACGAAACTACCGAGTAAAATAATAACATCTGAAACAAAAAAAAAACGAGCCACCGTTTGAAACGCGTTATATAAAATTATAAAATAACAAAATAATAAATAAATGTTGAAAAAAAACTTTTCACAAATGTTGGTAGCCTTACTCCTTTACATATATACTTTTCTCTCGTTGGAACTGCACTAATACTGCACTACCCTCTTTTATATATATATATATATATATATATATATTTATTTAAACAATATTTAGAAAGAAATATTAAATTTGTTATACCTACATACGCTGGCGTTTCGAGCTTACGCTCTCGTCGGTGTAGGAAAGTGATAATTTCAGACGGTCATAGGGCACAAACCCAGTTCACAGAGTCGACTAAGACTATTTTCGCTTTCGCTCTATCCCCCGTGGGCATCGGACATTATCACATGATACAAGAGAAATTAAGTTATACTTATGCCTAAATACAACTGGCTGTAAACATAAGATTATCTAGAGGGTTCGACGAACGTAATCGGAACCTTGTTTTATAGCCAAGTGACAGTTTGTGTTTAATATGTACGAACAGTGCTCAACTTTAAATCTCTTAAAGGGGCTTTTATATATATATATATATATAGGTTCATTTTATATTTCAATAACCATGTTTTTTACATTTTTTTCACATTTTCAAAAAACATAACATTCCAGTGAGATATATATTTACGACACCTTTCTCTAGAGGTGGGCCAACTAACATTATTATGTCAAGATCAGCTCTGCCCACTACAAGATCATCAGAAAAAATCCACCAAAAAGAAATATATTTTAAAAATTGTGAGGAAGAGAATGTAGATGATGTTAGCTTGTACTGTTTGGCAGTGGCGTCTGTTATGGTTCGTTGGTTTAAGCTACAAGAATTATATATACTAGCAAATATATGCTCCCTCCAGTCGCATATTTTTGCTACGCTGCCGCATCAGAAATGAAGGCTCACGCGTAAGCCAATGGAGCCCCAGTCATATTTCTGTGGTGGTTAGACATTGATCTGTGTTTATGACCAAGAATATTTTTAGTTGAAAATAAAGAAGAAAAAAAATTCGACCCTACCCCGATTTTTGTTGTACCCTCGCCCATAAATAGAAAGACCTGTAGTTTAAAAAGAAAGAAATTTTTTTTTTTTACCCCCCTCAATTTTTTTATATTACCAGTCATTGAAATATTTTTTAGTTAAGAAAAAAACAAAACATTTTTTTGACCGCCTTCCCCCAATTTTTTTATCTCCCCCCCCCTATACATGTAAATATTTTTAATTAAAAAGGAAAAAAAACAAACCTAACCCTAGCTGTAACGACGGGGTCAAAGTTAGCGTAGGTCCTAAAATGAAAAAGCACAAAAAAATCAAATATAGTGAACACAGTGTGTGTGTGCGTGTGTGTGTGTTTAATGACCCTTTTTTAATTAAACAATTTGATTCTACAATCAGTTGTATAGTTTTCCAGTACAATGTGTTAGTTTATTTTGTTGACATTAAAGAAAAAAAAATCACATCTTTTTTTTTAATAAATAAAACATGGAATCATAAATTCTGTTGAGGTCGTGAAAAAATGATAATATTGGATATGAAAGTATTAAGAAATCAAATACAGTAAACACGAAAAGTTTTTTAATTCTCGGAAAGAAAAAGTTTACCTGAACTGTGTGTGTGCGCGCGCGCGCGCGCGCGCGTTTTTATATAGTAATTTTTAAATCAATTATTATTTTAATTAAACAATTTGATTTAATAAATTCGTGTTTTAAAACATAATGGCTAAGAATAAACAAACTTAGGACGGTT
>OY744541.1:19664626-19714626 GCA_963556195.1 Sepiola atlantica | reverse complement strand
GATATAAGTGTTAAGTTATAATCAGTTCTAAGTGACAGTTTTCTGGAGGTTGAACGTTCAATCCTTAGTACGAGCGATACTTACAATACAATTACGAAGTACTTTAGACTTCTACCCGGTAATGACTGAGGGAACGAGAACAAGCTACCCCCATGGATTAAATAGAGGGTTCTGTTCAAAATGACAAGCAAATTCGCAAGTTTGGCAAGATACACCTGAAGAAGATCGGGGGTTACATCAGCCGAAATGTTGTGGGAATAACATCTCAGATGAGGACAGTAGTCCGAGTAATCCAAACAATGCAAATCAAAATAGATTGTTCCAAAATCGAATAAAACGTCATACATAGAATTTTGTCATCCTCTCAACATCAACTTCTATTCATTTCACGTCACTTTTCTCTTGTTCAGAGGGGTCAAACGTTCAATGATATTATGCGCAAGCTCATTCTCCACCCTTCACGGTTCACCTGATCAGCAGTCTCTAAATTCCACTCTGTGAGGTCTTATCCAATCACTTGCTTACAAGTTTTCCTTGGCCGACCAACCTTCCTGCGATTTATTACATTTATGATTCTGCAATGGTTTATCAAAAAAGATGAACGTTCCACATGACCATACCAGCATAATCGATTTATCCTTAGGATAACCGCCATTCTGGGAAAGTGTAGTGCTTTCAGCAAATCCCTTGACCTGACGTGTTGGGTTTGGTCAGATTTCACATTGCAGATACATCTGATCATGGATCTTTCATTTCGCTGCAGACAAACAAGAGAGGACTGAGCAAGGACCCAGCATTCACTGCCATATATCATGACACTGCTGACACAGCTGCTATACAACTTATCCCAGATGTAGAGAGGGACAGCACGTGATGTTA
Organism: Sepiola atlantica; assembly: GCA_963556195.1. Classification (NCBI taxonomy): domain Eukaryota; kingdom Metazoa; phylum Mollusca; class Cephalopoda; order Sepiida; family Sepiolidae; genus Sepiola; species Sepiola atlantica. Next base: position 19,713,747 of record OY744541.1, on the reverse strand, counting down.
TTAGAAGCAACAACTCACAAAATTTTGCCCAAGCTGCCCTCACTTTTGTGGCTGTATTGAGTTGACATCCACCACCTGCACTTAGACTCTTTCTGCTATCTAGGAGATATGCTATTACCTCCAGGGTATTGTCATCCAGTGCCATCTCTCTCTGGAGACGATTGTCAATAGGATGTGCCTGTCCCATGCATCTCCTACACTTGAAGTTGGGGTTCGGGGCTAACTTAACCTTCAGGTCACTGCACTTTTTGTGAACCTACACTAGGCACAGGATACACCGTATTTCATTGTTGCTAACACCCTTCCGGCACACAGAACAAGGATACTGACCAGAGTTCCTTAGGGATTGTAGACCAGAGCCGCACACCATTACTTTGGTTTCAGGCAAGTTCACCATCAAACCCTTGACCTCCAGACCGTTTTTCCATATTCTAGTTTGTTCTTTAACTGTTCCAAGGACTCAGCAATGATAACTAAGTCATCAGCATAGAGCAATTCCCATGGACAGCCCAACCAAAACTCTCTTGACAGTGCCTCCAAGACTATGATGACAAGTAGAGGGCTAAGGACAGATTCCTGGTGAATAAATAGTTTTAAAAATGTATTCTTTACATGTTTTTTATTTTGAAAATTGCCGCAATTTTAAATTAATAAATTTAGCAATGTGACATTCGTTTCATTTATTCAAAGACTATTGAACTAACAGGTAATTTTAAAAAATGTGATATTCAACTAATTTAACTAACCATTTAAACTAATTTAACTAACATGTCATTTTAACAAGAAAGAAGACAGGCGATAAGCAACTGTGGAATTGTAATATTGTGGCACCAAATCACGTAAACCATCTTATTTTTTTCCTAAAGCGGGTGGGGGTCCACATATGAAAGTCTGTAATGTCAATCAAATTATTATACATGACATTGCTTCTTATTGTTATGTGTCACATAATCATTATCTTAGTTGCTGGGATTCCATTGTAACTTGTCAAGATGCCACATCCAAAAAGACTGGAAATCTGGACTTACTTAGTATCCTTCGGTAGTTGGGTAGTGATTTCAGGCATTTTCTCCAGCAGGTAACAACATAAGGAAGAATCGAACAAAAGGATTAACTTTTATTGCTTATTCTTACATTTCTCTATGTACAGCAGAGCAAAGCACAGGGCATCTTCCTCGTTTCTTGAAATCAAGATTTTATCTCCGTCGTTTTCCAGTCAGTTTACTGTAGTTATCAAAATCTGTTTTTACTTTTTTACAGATTCCTTTCCAAACTCACAAACTGTCAAAACACTCTGCATTGAATGTCTAATGCAACCAATATATAACCACACACATTCCAATCACTAACTTATATCTTGCGTAAACTATTTATCTTGTGTTAAATATTGTTTCAATAATACAGATAATTGGTTATAATTGTTTAACTGTTTTTTATAAAATTGAACAACTTATTTTTCAAATAATTTTAAAACTTCTTTAACATAAAAGAAAATTCAAAGTGGAAATTTTTATCTAAAGCTCATGAAATTTTAGTTTAAAGCTCATGAAATTTTAGTTTAAAGCTCATGAAATTTTAGTTTAAAGCTCATGAAATTTTAGTCTAAAGCTCATGAAATTTTAGTCTAAAGCTCATGAAATTTTAGTCTAAATTCATGAAATTTTTATCTAAAGCTCATGAAATTTTAGTCTAAAGCTCATGAAATTTTAGTCTAAAGCTCATGAAATTTTAGTCTAAAGTTTATGAATCTTCTCACTTCAATTTTCGTTTTACTAATTGATCCCTTGTAAGAAAATATTTACATTTTTCGAAATATAATTTAACTAGCAGGAAGACACGACGTTGCTCGGGATTGAATGAGGATCACTACTATGTACAGTTTCAGTATGTTAATAACACCATATTACTTTTTTTAAATTTTTATTCGACCCCCTTCCTCCCGTTTCGATCACTAATATAGTCGGAAGAAGCTGAAATGTTGGAAAACTCTCTTAATTAGTGTCTTCTATATATGATTGAAATTTCATAAAAATCATATACAAGTATTTGATGTTTTAAGGGGTTCTGTCCCAATAGTTCACTTAGAGGTGGGGGCACATAGATATTCAGCATGTAGAGGGTAATGTAGAGATGTAGGACCACTTCCATTGTCTTCCCCAAAGAATTTTATACATATGATATAAATTTCATAAAAATAGGATATATTTGAAGTTTTAAAGGTCCCCATAGCTCACTTAAATTAAGAGGGCACTTAGAGATTTGAGACCATTTCCATTGTCTTCCCCGGAAAATGTTATCAATATGATTTAAATTTAAAAATAGGATATATTTGAAGTTTTATTGGTGTTATACCCTTATAACTCCCCTAGAGGGGTACTTAGAGATTCGGAGAACACTTCTATCGTCTTCCTCGGTAAATTTTACATTAGAATACACTTTTAGATTTTATGTAGATTCTCTAACCTTTCTTTCTATAGGGAACACACAAACATCACACATATACACACCGACATTGAGTTTTATTTATTTAGATGAAAGAATATGTGATTCAAATAAAATCGGTTTACCTATAAAATATGTTAGATGTCGAAATGCAGAAATTCAAATCCCATAACTACTTTCGATTTGTTTTGTTTTTTATATTGATGAAATTTTTTTTTCTAAACAACTGTTGCATGCTGGTCATTTTTTTCTTTTTTTTAACACATATTTTTGTTATGTTTTGGTCATTAAATATATTAAATAAAACTGTCAAAAATTATAACATACCTCTTTTAAAAAGGTTATTAAAAAGATTATCTTTGAACATGAATTCCCACAGACAGACGATAACTTGTCTGACAATTTTAATTAATAGATTCGCTTTAGAAGTCATTATTTCTATGAACGCATGACAAAGTTGTTATATATTATATAATTTTCTTTTAATGCGAACAAAAGTTTTATATTGTGACAAATAATTTTGGAAAAAAAACTTTGTTCTTTGTATAAAAGTTAAGAAAAACATGCAGAATTCTTTTCTATTCTTTGAATTTTTTTGTAAATTTTAAAATGGAAAAATCGTTTTCCATTTTGATTAAATTTATTTTCATTTTCCTTCATTTTTTTCTGGTCTTTATAAACAGCAAGACTTAAAAATGCTTTATCCTTTTATGTCATATTTTATTTGATTTATTAATTTCTCATTTCAAGGTGCATGCTGTGAAGAGTCAGTCATGCAGCTGTCATCTATGTAATAAAGTAAAGTCGATCCATCTCCCATTCAGACATAATAGGTTAATAACCAAAACCTTCATATGCTAATCTGTTCCGCCATCCACTAAGCCTGGGTCCTCATGCATTTTTCCAGAAATAATGCTTTCATTTCGTCTTCATTCAAGAAAACCTTACATTTCATCCGGATTACCAACTTCTCCCAAACACGACTTCCAAAGAAAAGGTGGCTGCCATTTTTAATCACATCGTATTATCTATTTTCGGATTTTTTTTTTTCCATAAAATGAGTATTTTATATTTTCCCCTGACAACGCTAGTCAATAATAAACTATTATGGAAAGCATATGTGAAGTTAATATACAAACAATAAAATTTAACTTTATAAAACATTCATGTTTGACAGACTAATTCTTATATTTTTTCGAATTTCATTTTCAAACAAAAGGTTTAAATTATTGGCAAATCATATTCTAAATAAAAAGTACACAATCGTATTCAAGTCGTTTACAGCTGTTTCCAGACAATGTTTATTTTCAGTTAGACAAAATAATGCAAAATTTGTTTGCAACAGCGATTCGTACCAAGGAAAAGAATGTTTGAGAAAAAGCATTTCGAAACAAAAGAAAAAGAAAACTTCAGATGTAAATCCAATGTTAAATACCTCAGTAAAATATGAAATCATATGCACATCATAGTGCTTATTTAGTAATCTGGGAAATAGTATATATATATATATATATATATATATATATATATAACAAGATGTGACGGTGCCTACGATTAAATGAGGATCACTAGTATGTATTTGTTACACTATGCGATTAAATGAGGATCACTAGTATGTATTTGTTACACTATGCGATTAAATGAGGATCACTAGTATGTATTTGTTACACTATGCGATTAAATGAGGATCACTAGTATGTATTTGGTACACTATGCGATTAAATGAGGATCACTAGTATGTATTTGTTACACTATGCGATTAAACGAAGATCACTAGTATGTATTTGTTACACTATGCGATTAAATGAGGATCACTAGTATGTATTTGTTACACTGCGATTAAATGAGGATCACTAGTATGTATTTGTTACACTATGCGATTAAACGAAGATCACTAGTATGTATTTGTTACACTATGCGATTAAACGAAGATCACTAGTATGTATTTGTTACACTATGCGATTAAATGAGGATCACTAGTATGTATTTGTTACACTATGCGATTAAATGAGGATCACCAGTATGTATTTGTTACACTATGCGATTAAATGAGGATCACTAGTATGTATTTGTTACACTATGCGATTAAATGAGGATCACTAGTATGTATTTGTTACACTATGCGATTAAATGAGGATCACTAGTATGTATTTGTTACACTATGCGATTAAATGAGGATCACTAGTATGTATTTGTTACACTATGCGATTAAATGAGGATCACTAGTATGTATTTGTTACACTATGCGATTAAATGAGGATCACTAGTATGTATTTGGTACACTATGCGATTAAATGAGGATCACTAGTATGTATTTGTTACACTATGCGATTAAACGAAGATCACTAGTATGTATTTGTTACACTATGCGATTAAATGAGGATCACTAGTATGTATTTGTTACACTGCGATTAAATGAGGATCACTAGTATGTATTTGTTACACTATGCGATTAAACGAAGATCACTAGTATGTATTTGTTACACTATGCGATTAAACGAAGATCACTAGTATGTATTTGTTACACTATGCGATTAAATGAGGATCACTAGTATGTATTTGTTACACTATGCGATTAAATGAGGATCACCAGTATGTATTTGTTACACTATGCGATTAAATGAGGATCACTAGTATGTATTTGTTACACTATGCGATTAAATGAGGATCACTAGTATGTATTTGTTACACTATGCGATTAAATGAGGATCACTAGTATGTATTTGTTACACTATGCGATTAAATGAGGATCACTAGTATGTATTTGGTACACTATGCGATTAAATGAGGATCACTAGTATGTATTTGTTACACTATGCGATTAAATGAGGATCACTAGTATGTATTTGTTACACTATGCGATTAAATGAGGATCACTAGTATGTATTTGTTACACTATGCGATTAAATGAGGATCACTAGTATGTATTTGTTACACTATGCGATTAAATGAGGATCACTAGTATGTATTTGTTACACTATGCGATTAAATGAGGATCACTAGTATGTATTTGTTACACTATGCCTATAACACCATATTACTTTTTTTGTACATATGATTTAAATTTCACAAAAATAAAATATATTTGAAGTTGTAAAGGATGTTATTCCTTCATAACCTCCTTAGGGATGCACTTAGAGATTCGGGTAAATTTTACATAAGAATACACTTTTTAATTTTATGTTGATTCTCCAACCTTTATTTCTATAGGGAACACACAAACAGACAGACATTGAGTTATATGTATCTAGAGAGAAGATATATATATTGAAGTGTTTTTCACCTACAGACGACGTCGTTTCAGGCTTTCTACCCTCATCAGTGCAGGAGTGGCGGTTGCATGCAGTCGCATGGGCTCGAACACAGTTTGTAGATTCAGCCTAGAATCACAAGACAAACGCTCAGGACCACGCGTCCGTGAGAAATCACCACAGACAGTAATTGAAATTAAGGTACACTTATATATAAGGCAATAACATGCTATCCTGACGCTTTTAAATTATATGAAATAAATCAAAAGAAATTGATAAAAGAAATCCAAAACTCTACTATAAAAATGTATAACATATGTAAATAGTCCATGATGAAATAAATAAATAAATGTATATATATATATGTATATATGAAATATTTTTATAAATTTATATTTTTAATTTTAAAACATTTGTAGATAAAGAAAATAACCAAGAGGAAAAAAAGGGGGGTTATTATAATGGAATCATCTAACTCTATAAAATAGATGTTCTGTAAAATAGTAAACTCAATTTGAAAGGAACAACATAGGTAAGGAGAAACTATATTTAATAACTTAAAAATAACAAATCTGGAGGCAAAACTAAATCAAATATTTGTAAACTTTTAAATTAAAAAATAATTATTAAATAGGAAGGTGGTGTCTGATCAACACTGCTGGGATGCCATGATAAAGAAATACTGTTTTGTTTTTAAAATCCCGAAACAGTTTTCATGGTAAACAACTGACGATCCCTTATATAAAAAAAACATATATACAAATATATTTATATTAGAGTAAATTCTTGGAAGTTAACTAATATAGTGATTGCAGTAGATTGATTGACTTACTAGACAAAAATCTTTCAACAAAAATTTTTTTTTTTTTTAAGTGTTGAAGGTTAAAAAAAACTTCCGTGACTATATATATATATATATATATATATATATATATATATATATATATGTATAATAATCCAAGTAAAACATCCACAGGTTAGTAATCCAAAGAATTTCAATCAGGTTTATAAAAAGTGCTCAATAACAAATAGAGCTTTTATATATGATGATTTTTATTTACACAGACATGTACAAAATCTGCGACACTGTCATGTCGATGTTATCGATCAACAGCTATTATAAACTGAGATCTCATCAGGCAGAGTTAGAATCCGATCTTAACCTTAGATCTTTCCAAATATTATCTACGGTTAAGATCGGATTCTAACTCTGCCTGATGAAATGCCAGTGTCGCAGATTTTGTACATATTCTGTGTAAATAAAAATAATCATTCATATATATATATATATATATATATATATATATATACTTTAGTTCAATTTACCAGCATTTAAAGAAACATGACTGCCCCCCCTCTGATTTTAGACAAATTTTAATCCACAGCACTGAATCTAATTCAAAAAATTAAAAAAAATTGACTCTATCTTTATTAAAATTCAGCGTGACATCTACCTACACCCCTGACATACATCTCGTTACCATGTATAATTCTTATTTACTGTCCTGCTTTTTTATTATTAGACTCGTTACATCTCGTTACATCTTGATAAGAGAAAGTAAGAGATTTGTTTGTGTTTGAGGGTTTTACAAAGGGAATACCTACACTATCTGGACTGCAGAAAATGGTTTGGGTTTTCTTCGTTAATTTAAAAATGTGCCGTTGTAAGGTTTTTGGTGTGGGATCGTCTTTTTGCCAGTGGCGTGGTGATTGGCGAATCACTCTTTATCGCTTTCCATTTCAAACTTGAGATTCCAATCCCAGAAGATTTGCGTCGTCAGAATTGAACATTTGGGAATTGTCACTCTCACGGTTATCGGAACTCCGAGAACAGTCAGTTTTCTACCGGGAAAATGACAAGGTTAGATAACATCTGATATGACAGAATTTTAAATTTTTTACATTTCCTCACATAAATTTGGTAAAATTGATGAATAGAATTTAACAGAATGAGAGTTCAAGGAGTGTAAGGGTTATTGATGTGTTCTATAGAATGAGCTAACACGGGGGGGGGGGGTATGGAAATCGCTCCAGACAAGGCATGAAGCTACTTGATGTAAGGAGCTAACAAGAACAAAAGATGATTACGCGAAGACAAGAGATGCCTATTGGCCTTAGTCTTGAAAAGACCAAGGCTATAGGTAAGAGGAAAACAGTCAGCAGTAAGAGAGTTCCACAAGCTACTGGAATAGGAAGTTGTATTACAATGAGGTATCAAAACAGCGAATTGATCAAGACCACTAGACCAACGAGTCAAACGAACTGGAACAAAGGAAGCAGGAAATAGATCACACAATTCTGAAGAACACATGCCATCATATTTATAGAAAAGTCTGAGACTAACAACATCACGTCTGTGAGAGAGAGTGCAGAGAAAAAAAAGATGGTGCCAATAAATTACAGATACATTTCTACACATAATCAAGAACCCTCGAGTGGGACAGAGATTCACCAGCCAAAATATGACAACAGTACTCCATACATGGTCTGGTCAGGCTGATTATTTAAATCAGGGGTGGGCAACCTCCGGCCCGCAAAGGCTTAGCGTCCAGCCTGCCACCTTGATATGCTTTATTATTGCAATCCAGCCCGCTGACCTCCCAGTAAAACTCATATCATTTTGTGACATAGACGTAAAAGTAGGTTTCAATTAAGATTTACAGTGGGATAAAAATGTATAAATATCAGCGAGCGATGATGCATGTATATTTCATTTTTTTTTAACTATTAAGAGATAAAAATAGAAGAGAAAGAGAGAAGCAAAGAGGAAACGTGAGACGAGGAAATGGCATGAAACATAGAACTTATGTGAGGTGTGTCAAAACGCATGCTGGATCAACTTGCTACTTCCCTCGTCATTATTTTTTATGATTTCAAAATGGCTCTTCGTCGGCGCCTTTTATAACATCACATACAGAAGTCTGTTGAGAAAAAATATCAGATTTGTAGAGTGTTCAATGCAATTTTTGTACAATTTATTCATGTAAACAAAATATAGTAATTCTGAGATTTTGTTTTTCACTCTGGTCCGTGATCTCCTTCCAAAAGTCTCATCTGACCCTCACTCTGAAAAGGTTGCCTGCCCCTGATTTAAATGCATAAATTCTTAATACCATTGCAAAAGTTTTAAAATTAGAATACTTTTATATCTTATTTTATCAAGATTAGCAGACGTAAATACACTCGACCAACCTGACAATCAGCTAAATCCCATCCATTCACTGTGGAAGTCCCCAGATGCCGGGGAACCTTCTACTCCAATAGCTTCTTTCCTAGTGCTGCCGGCTTTTGGAACTCCCTCCCTGCTCCCTCGACTGTTCCGACATATAGAAATTTAAAACTAATGTGAACAGGCATCTTGCTGCAAAACTTTCAACTAAAAAAAAAAAACTTTCATCATAATTCTCAGTAGCCCCTTACGTCTACAGTGGCAACTTGCCTTGTTTGGGGTGAACTATGTTAAAAACAAAAAAACAAAAATCAATTCACTGTGTATTATGTTTCTAATAATACATGTGTTGGAAAAAAGACCATTACAAACTGCAAGGCATAAAGACATTTCATTTATTTATAGATTGTCTACGACAAAAATTTAAAGACAGTAAATTCATTCATTCATGTCGTATGAATCAGATGATTCTATTGTTGGCATTGGTTTTCATATCTTTTTCGTTAGAATCGTTTCTAGAAAGATAACGGGTACTTATGGGAGGGACCACATGAAGGTTGCCAACATCCTAAGTGAAAGTGTTTCTGTGGAACGAACTGGAATCGAACTTCCAGGTTGTTAGTCTGTGTCATTAACTACTTAGCTACCTCCCAAAGACAGTAAATGAAACATTTATACATAGATCCAACCTACAATTAAATACATTGTTCCCAATAACACAAGTATGCACAGATTTATCCCTAAGAATGTGCAAAAATGCATGTTCTAAGCACAAGATTTTGTTACGTGTCTACAAGAAAGTTATGAATGAAATGTTTATTATTTTAAATTAATATTTCAAGTATTTCAATTAGCGAACTTTGCAAAGTGGTAGTGAGCCGGCAAAACCAGCTAGGGCATTGCAAAACTGATCTCAATATTAAAAACTGTGATTGAAAATATTTCAAACCTTATTTTCTTTTATTCTAGTGAAGAATTTAAACTGATTAATTCACAAATAATGTTAGAAAAGGTATGAATCCGTATATATATTAATAGAGTAGACCAGACTAGAAAACATTTTTGCATTCTTTATTTTTCTTTTTTCTTTTCTCTTTCTTTTTCTTTCTTTTCTCTTTCTTTTTCTTTCTTTACTCTTTCTTTTTCTTTCTTTACTCTTTTTTTCTCTTTCTTTTTTTTTCTTTTCTCTTTTCTTTCTTTCCTTTTAAAGATTTCATTTTCTTTTGTGCACGTACTGTACTTGAAGATTTTGATTATTTCCTTTCTTTTTCTTTTTTTTCTCTTTTTTTCATGTCTTTTTCTTTTTCTTTCTTTTCTCTCTTTTCTTTCTTTCCTTTTTTCTCTTTTCTTTCTTTTGTGCACGTACTGTAATTGAAGATTTCGATTATTTCCTTTCTTTTTCTTTTTTTTCTTTTTTTTTCATGTCTTTTTCTTTCTTTTTTCTTTCTTTTTCTTTCTTTTCTCTCTTTCCTTTTTTCTCTTTTCTTTCTTTTGTGCACGTACTGTAATTGAAGATTTCGATTCTTTGCTTTCTTTCTTTTTCTTTTTTTTTCTTTCTTTTCTTTTCTTTCTCTTTTTCTTTTTTTCCTTCTTTTGTTTTTCATTCTACTTCTACAGATATTACACATTCACACATATTTTTGCCAAATCGGCAATTCTGCAGCATAGTTAACAAGAAAAAAAGGTGCTGAAAAAACAAAAAACAAATAGACAACAAATAACTGTTACCAAACGCAAATTTACTTTTCTACTTATCTATACAATTTCCACGATTGTAAGATTTACACCTGCAACTCCATTAACTTGTCATTACTTTGCGAGCTGATTACGTGACTTTGGAGGAAATGAGTGAATTGAACGCGAAGACACTTGCTTCTGAAACAATAGCGCAAATTCAGCAGAACACTGCTACAGCTGCCGACTGAGCGCCATTTGCCACGAAAACTGCCATAAAATATATATGTGTATAGAAAACCTCATATTGGAAAAGTCAATAATTTCCACCATTATTTTTATAATCTTGGTTGGACCAACGTTGGTACATTGTACATAAGATAAAAAAAGAAAATTAAAAGGTTAGACGGGTCTAACAATATCGATGTTTTAAGCAACTGTAAGAAAATTAATAGACGAAAAACACCCATTTTTGTGACACGTCCAATTTTTAGTCAAAAAAGTTGAGAATACATTGTGATGTCATAATAAACCCTCTGACTCTCAGTTTACCTCCTTCCTATTTCTCTCTCCCTCCTCCCTCTCCCCTTCCTCTTTCTCTCCCCTCCTTCTTTCTCTCTCGCCTTTCTCCTCCTTCCTCTTTCGTTTCCGCTCCTTCCTTTTTATCTCTTTCTCTTCTCTTCCTTTTCTCTCTCTCTCTCTCTCCTCTTTATCTTCTCTCTCTCTCTCTCCTCCCTTTTTCCTCATTCTCTCTCCTTTCTCATCCCTTCCTTCCTTTTTCTCTCTTCTCTCTCTTCCCCTCCTTACTCCTTCTCTCTTCCCCTCCTTACTCCTTCTCTCTTCCCCTCCTTACTCCTTCTCTCTTCCCCTCCTTACTCCTTCTCTCTTCCCCTCCTTACTCCTTCTCTCTTCCCCTCCTTACTCCTTCTCTCTTCCCCTCCTTACTCCTTCTCTCTTCCCCTCCTTACTCCTTCTCTCTTCCCCTCCTTACTCTTTTTCTCTTCTCTCTCTTCCCCTTACTCTTTCTTTTGATCTCTCCTCTCTCTCTCTTTTCCTCCTTCCTCTTTCTCTCGCCCTTCTACTCCTTTCTCTTTCACTTCCGCTCCTTCCTCTTTATCTCTCCTCTCTCTTCCCTTCTTTATTTCCCTTCTCTCTTCCTCTTTTTATTTCTCCTCTCTCTTCCCCTCTTTCTCTGTCCTCCCATCTTTCCTCTTCCCTATCCTTTCTCTCACCCTTCTTTCTCGCTCTTCTCTCTATCCCCACTTAAGCTTGATCTTGGCCTTTTGGCTAAGATGAAAGTGTAGTATCTGTTCCGATGGATACTGCACCCCATAGACTGGTATTGTCTTGGCCTTCGGGGCTTGATTTACGCCGGTCTATGGGTCTGTCCTGTGCAGTTCCAGGAGGTTCGCCTCCCCTCTTTGGGGAAGAGTAAGTTTATTGCTTACTGCCTGAGGCGCCCCTACCGAGGAATGCCGACGGGGCTGCCCAGGCAATTTTTAAACCCCACTTTCCCGACCCGACCTTGGGTCACATCTTACTTGTGGGAGTAAGATAAAATCTGGCCTTGTGCCTAACTCCTGGAGAGGAGTAAATCAATACTCTCTATCCCCATCTTTTTTTCTTTCTCTCTCTTCCCCTCCTTCCCTTTTGTTTCTCCGCCTCCTCGTTCCCCTCTTTTCATTTAATTATTCAAATGATTCGATTCCCTTTATTTACAACATTCCCCCTTTTGTGCCACCATCTCAATTGCTGATTGCCTTAGGCGCCCCTACCGGGGAATGCCGACGGAACTGCCCTACACATTTTTTTGGCTGTCCAGAGTGCTCTTCCTCTAGAACGCTAGCTTTTTAAAATCCCACTTTCCCGACCTTGTGTCACATCTTCCAGCTGTGGGAGGAGATAAATAAAATCCATGTCCAAACAAATATTCACAGACCTCGGAGGATTTAGTAGCATATAGATAGACAGGTGGGGTAATGGTAAGTCTGTTATTGTTTCAATAAGATGCTTTTGAAGTAATTTCATACATCGATTTTGTCAGGATGTTTGTATATAATGAGTTAATATCTAAACTAGAGAGCTCTAATATTTCGTATTCTACGAAGTAGACCATCAGTGTTTATATGTGGTCTTCATTAATAGTGTCGCTAACATTAAGAGAGAGGAGAGGAAAAAAGAGAAGGAGGGGGAGGAAAGAGAAGAGGAAGGAGGGAAAGAGTGAGGAGAGGGAAAGAGAAAGAAGGAGGGGAAGAGAGGGAAACGGAATTTCCATGAAGTTCCTTTCCAAGAACTTCCGATTTGTGACATGCGTTCTTTCGGACAGAATTGTACTTTTCAAATATCAGCAAATACTTACCATTAACCGTTCTTATAAGTAATCCAATTCTGTTCATTCCATTCATCATTTTCAATCCTCTCATAATATTCTTCATCATTCATCTGGCAACCCATCCATCTCATTAACCTTTATCCTTGAGTTGCTTTTAGCTTTGATAAGTGGTGATTCATTAAGTAAAAAAAAACACCCTAGCATCACTTCTATATGTAGCATTGACATGCAGATATGCAACATTGTGTGGGGGAGTTCTTCTTGACCCCCATTTGTGAACAACTGGCCGGCGTTGTGTTGTAAACACAAAGTAGCTGTCCATCTCTCTTATGCATAAGTAATGACATCTAGTTGTAAAGGTAGTCGTAGTGGTGATGTAGCAGCCATAGTTTCTGTGTCTTCCTCTCTTTACTTGTAGCTGTAATAATGTAACGAAATATAATAAAAGCGCCAACTCTAACTTTAATTTTTAATTTCTAATGGAATTTTCCATTCCACTGCTTAATTTAACCTTATGTGAGGAATACCGTTTTTTACACTACTTTACACACCTACATGTAAATATTGTTACGTATATATGGATTATCAGAATGGCATATAACCAGCATCATTAGCCCCTTGAGTCCCCTAGTTTAATGTATTGAACACCTTTTAAAATGCTTGTAAATACTAAAGTTGACATAATACAAGTATTGGCGTCACACTGTCCTTTTTATTGGACATGTTTTAAATGCGTTGCAACAAGAAAGCACGTTTGGAATGCGTTGCAACGAGGAGGCACATTTGTAACGTGTTGCAATGAGGAAGCACGTTTGTAACGTGTTGCAATGAGGAGGCACGTGTGGAACGCGTCACAACGAGGAATCACGTGTGGAACGCGTCGCAACGAGGAATCACGTGTGGAACGCGTCGCAACGAGGAATCACGTTTGTAACGCGTCGCAACGAGGAGGCACGTTTGTAACGCGTCGCAACGAGGAGGCACGTTTGTAACGCGTCGCAACGAGGAGGCACGTTTGTAACGCGTCGCAACGAGACGGCACGTTTGGAACGCGTCGCAACGAGGAGGAACGCGTCGCAACGAGGAGGCACGTTTGGAACTCGTCGCAACGAGGAGGCACGTTTGGAACGCGTCGCAACGAGGAGGCACGTTTGGAACGCGTCGCAACGAGGAGGCACGTTTGGAACGCATCGCAATGAGGAGGCACGTTTGGAACGCGTCGGCACGTGTGGAACGCGTCGCAACGAGGAGTCAGGTTTGTAACGCGTCGCAACGAGGAGTCAGGTTTGTAACGCGTCGCAACGAGGAGTCAGGTTTGTAACGCGTCGCAACGAGGAGTCAGGTTTGTAACGCGTCGCAACGAGGAGTCAGGTTTGTAACGCGTCGCAACGAGGAGTCAGGTTTGTAACGCGTCGCAACGAGGAGTCAGGTTTGTAACGCGTCGCAACGAGGAGGCACGCGGCGCAACGAGGAGGCACGCGGCGCAACGAGGAGGCACGCGGCGCAACGAGGAGGCACGTGTCGAACGCGTTGCAACGAGGAGGTCACTTTGAGAAAGATAAAGTTTCCCGATGAAAATAATTGTATTTTTAGCCGTGATTGAAGGGGTAAAGTCTACTTATACTTGGGATAGGAAATGCTCCCAATGAAATTGCTCCCAATGAAATTGCTCGAGCTCAAGATAACGTTGACTCATCCACTCAACACAATGAGCCACGTATAAGAACGGAAAAAAACTAGTGTGATCTAATTAATAAGATACAAAAACACGAACAGGACAAACTCGTTTGTGTATTAAATCATTACATACAAATATTCTGACAAAGAAATGTATCAAATTACTTAAAAAATAAATATCTCTATATCAACTCTTTGTGTAAATCATTGCTTTCTGCAATATAATGAGGTTTATTATTTAAAAAAAAACCTATTGGTCTTCCCATGGGCTCACCACTCAGTAGTTTCTTTACTTCCCTCTTCATAGAATTAGGATTATCTGAACCATTTATATATATGTGTATATATATATATATATATATATATATATATATATATATATATATTTGTTGATTATCTATGTACGTATACGTTTCGTCCTTTATAATCAGGACTCATCCACATAGAGATATAACTATTCACTACTGGTTGCGATTCAAAACCCCGGGCTCCGAGTATTTTACAACTGACATCTAGAACCACTCGCCACCGCCGAATAGCTAAACAAACAGTGATAATTTTAACACTTTATTCGGATAGCATTACAAGTGGTCCTTGTATACAAGGTGACCCTCATTAAATGCCACCCAGCCCCCATTCAATTTAATCATTATTAAAATTCACAATCTTTTCTGCAATCCAACGAATTTTGTTGTGAATTTTTTTACAGAGGGGCAACCATAGATTTGAGCTCAGTCGAGCATCTACCGTGAAAATAATGATAGAGCAGAGAAAGACTAGCAACATCTCTTCTGTGAGAAAGTAGATGTAGAGAAGAGGACATTCCCCCACTATATTTCAAATACAAAGAACTATTGTTCTAAACTGTTTTTTTTTGTTTTTAATTAAAAGACCGTCTTGAATTCTGTGTCTTTAATGTCCTTCCGAAAATAAAAATACACTAGACACAGAAATATATTGAAATATATGTCTGACATAATGTAAATCCATTTGTTATCTAATGTGTAAATGACTTTGAGACGTTCTGTAATTGTCTCGATGTGGAAGTATCTACAATAGTTCTTTCTAATTTGCTTTTATTTTAATTATAGGCTGTCATTACCAATTGCGCGAAAATGTGTTTCTTTTAAAACTGATAAAATGAAACTTGATATATGATAATTGGGAATGTGTTGAAAGTGAATTTGTCGACTTCACTGTTAGCTTATACTTTTCAGTCTGTTAAAAGAAGAAAATAGTATAGCAGTTGAGATAAAAAAAAATATTTCTCTACGTACTAAGGTGGAGTACTATTGCCTCATCTGGGGAGGTGTCGCTCGGAGCACTTTCTCTTTCCTTGAATGAGTACAAACCGACTTTGCAACCTAGTAGGGACTTATCATTTCTCTACCCTGAAACTTCTTTTACACAGAGGAGATGCTGCTGGCCTCTCTCTACTGTATCGTTATCTTCATGGTAGGTGCTCGACTGAGCTCCGATCCTTAGTCCTTTTACCTTCTGTAAAACATCCACAGCAAGAACTCTTCTAGCTACAACAACAGCAAAGAACTTTCCTCCCTCTCTCTCTCTCTTTCTCTCTCTCTCCTAAAAATACAAACAGAGCTTCCATGAACATAATTTCTTCCCTAGTACATCCCGTCTGTAGAACAAGATACCGCAAGGCTGCTTCCCAACCGATTACAACATATGGTAGGTGCTCTACTGAGCTTTAGTCCCTACCTCCCCCCATCTGTAAAACATTAACAGCAAAGAACTTCCCCTCTCTCTCTCTCTCTCTCTTTCTGTCTCTCTCTTTCTCTGCACCAAAAGCCAAGCAGAACTTCCATGAACGATGTTTCTTTCCAAGAACATCCCATCTGCTTCCCAAACCACTACAGCAAGTCTAATGTAAATAATTCCTCTAAGTAATCTTCATACCATTCCAACCATTGTTTCCAATCCTCTTGTATTTGCAACCATCGTCCAACCAACAATCCTTTTAATCCTTATCATCGAGTGCCCCCTCCCCTCGCTTTGATAAGCGGTGACCTATCAGTAAAAAAAAAAAGAAGTTTCCATCTTTCTCTCTCACCTGGTAGCTGAAATTATGTAGAAGATAACTTAAATTATAATGGAATTGTCCATTCTCTCGTCTAATTTTAAACTTATGTTGAATTTTCCAATCTATCCCTTATTTTTACACACCTACATTTAAATATTATTACATATTTATGTATGACAATACTTCTTGTGTTACATAACGGGGGCCAGTGAATGACACCTTAAGGGTCAAAGGTGACCCCAGAATGCAAGTCTCCAAAACCGTGTAATTTTCAGACAATAATTTTCTGTCTCTTGGCTGGTGAGACTTCAAGCAGGAAAGACGTGTCCAGGATACAGTCCTAAATGATGGGTGGGGTTAGGCGCACACAATGCAACCAGGTGTGGCAGGACAATATCTCTCTCTCTATCTCTATATCTATATATACATATCTCTCTCTCTATATATATATATATATACATCCATATCTATATATCTATCTATATATATATATATATATATATATATATCTACATCTATCTATATATATATATCTATATCTCTCTCTCTCTCTCTCTATATATATATATATATATATATATATATATAGAGAGAGAGAGAGAGAGAGATATCTAGATATATATATATATATGTATATATATAGATATCTAGATATAGATATATCTAGATATATATGTATATATATAGATATCTATATATATATATAGATATCTAGATATATATATATATATCTAGATATATCTATATATATAGATATATCTATATATATATATCTAGATATATCTATATATATAGATATATCTAGATATATATATATATAGATATCTAGATATATCTAGATATATATATATCCAGACATATATATATAGATATAGATATATAGATAGACATATAGATAGATATATATAGATAGACATATAGATATAGATTTATATATATAGAGATCGAGATATATATATATATATATATATATATATATATTAATAATAATTATTAAGCTCCAATTACGTTGAGCCCTTTTGAAAGTAAATAAACTAAACTCAATTGGGTAAAAGTGAATCTATATAGTAAATTTGTTATTCCATTCAAATTTTCTATTATTACTTTTTTTTATGACTTATATATTTATTAATATATTTGTTTCTTCATTTATTTTATTATTAATTTATTTATTTTTTATGAATAAATATATATTTTTCCCCCCCATCCCTTTTTTTCCTTTTTTTTTTTAGAGATTATTATTTTCTCTTTTTTTATTTATAGAGTATTTTTTTTTGGGGGGGGGGGCGTACTTTTAATATTTTGTAGAGGAAGAAGATGAAATGTGTATCTACACACTAGGTGTGTTATTCTATTAACATAAGAATATTAATTTTTATTTATTTTATTGTATTGATATACTTATTACATAATGTATCTATTTGAACAGCAACGCTGTAATATTGCATATAACAGTGAATCTGGATGTGGCATGCAGTATAAATACATAACACCTCATCAGTGGAGTCAAATATAAAGGAAGTAATTGAGAATCATGCAACGTGGTTAATTATAATGAATCATCAGTTTATTTACACTCAAAAGGGATCAAAGTAGATTCTCTCCCTTGGGAGATTGAATCCTATGTTAGAATCACGCTACTTGTGTTTACATTAATAATGATATAAAGGAATTTCTCTCATGTTAAAAAGCGTGATCAGATTGACAGCCGAATAGTTACAAAACCAGGACCTATAATATGTGGGGGGGGTCATGGTTCGAATTGTTTGATCGCCGATGGGATTATGTAATTCCATACTGACTAGCATAAAATAAAAACGTGAAACATGTGTGTCTATGGATATCAAAATATTTATTCATTAATAATAAATATATATTTAGATTAAAATAAATTTTATTTATTTTAACACCACCATTGTTATGTTTTTTTTTTTTTAAATATATAAATATATATTTTTTTTTTTGGGGGGGGGTTTCATATTAACTAAGTCGAAGTTCTCAAAAATCAAGGGTCCCTTACTGGTGCTAACACTTGATCTCTATATGAGATACATAGATATTTGCATATTCCATTAAAGTTCTCCTTTACCTCTCAAACTTTGAGTTAGTAAAGCAGTTAAGAACATTAATATCTCTTTTCGACTGACCAGTCAATAAGTATATCTTTCTTACCAGATTCCAGGACAAGAATTCATCTAGTCTGGTGGAGTATCCAGCTTAGTGCTGTTACTAGAGGCAACACCACTTGGAGAAGGTGCACCATTTCTCGTATAAGCCAGTTTGAGTAGCCATACCGAGGGGATCTTATTTGGGCTTCGAATACTATGTTATATTGAATATTTGGTCAGGATTAACTCGTAGGAGAAAGTATCCTCATTCCAGGATGTTCTGATAAACCCCTGTACAGAGAGACCTTAGACACTAGAGGGCAGTGTCTGTTAGGCATGCAAGTTCTCTCCAGTAGACTTTCCAGTTCCCCTCTATATATATCATGTGTACAAGGTAACCTCTCTTTGATGTTTTCTGTGACTGTTTTTCTCTTTGTAATGAAGCTTTGTTTAAAACATTGGCATTCAAGTGGGTTTATCAGCAGACGAATAGAACCTGGGTTCCCAATGGGTGTATAATGGTTTTGCACCGGTTAGTTAAAATACAATACTAATCCTTACCCGTACATGTTTTATTAGGGGTGGGACGTAATGGGTGAAAATTTCAGATTCATGCGAGTAGTATTTTTTTGTGTTCATTTATACATAAATAACACTAAACAATCAAACATTTTGAAAATTTTGCAAAATTCAGAAGGTGCAGGCCAAAAATAGCCGTTAGGGCTCCACGGGACTCAAAATCCATCATTTTTCGGTGAAAAAGTGGTTTCATGCGACATTGCAGGTCCTAAAACATCCTCAAAAGCTATGAATGGATATAGATGGTTAAATTTGATATAGTACTGTAATTTAGGACCATTTTCAGGCTGTAAAAGGGTTTTCATGAGTGTAGAAATTTTCACCCATTACGTCCCACCCCTAGTTTTATGGTAAAAGATTTACAGGAGGTAAGATAATAGAATGGCCACTCTCAAGTCCTAACCCTAATCTGAATCTGATAGAAAATTGTGAAGATGAAATTATATGAAAGTGGCAAATAATGTGATTGCAAATCAAACCCATGGGAAGAAATTCACAACATAATGTAGAAAATCGGATTAATTGGATTAAAATAATTGAGTATTGGAAATTGTTTTATGGTGTGAGCTCATTTCTGAAACAATATTGTTGCTAATCCTTCTACTAATTGATTCTGGGATGTGTTTACTTAGATCTAGGGTGGTTAGATAGTGGGTTGACATAAAGGGGGTAGGAATTATCTTTAGCATAGGGCTCATAAGTATCTCTATTGAGGTTGAAGGTAATATCGAGGAAATTGACCTGTTTAACATTTGATGTTATTTCAGCCTTTAGGCCTATTCGTTTCATTTCTTTGGATATTATTTTGTTGGTTTGTTCACATTTTTGTCCGTTTGTGTTTTTAACGTACATTAGGCCATCATCTCTGTAGAGGCCGATTGAATCGACTTCGAGATCTTTTGTTAGGTTGTATAGTAAGTACAGGCCAACCAAGTCTGTTACCTCGGCAGAGTCAAGAGAGCCCATAGATACATCGAATGAAGAGAAATGGTCTTTCTTTGTCCATTGTTCTTTGTTATTTATTAGTACTGTGGTTCGACATTTTTTGATTATGTTTATTTCGTCTTCCGAGATATTAGAGAGGACAGTGGCGAATTCTATGACATTTTCGAAGAGTGCTCTGGTTATTGAGGGGTAGTAATTAACTATATCGAATTGTATAAAAGAGCATTTATCTTTATTTCTAATTCTATTGAACCAGCTTATGGTTTCTGCGGTATTAATCCACTGGTTTAAGTTGTAGGTGTTTTTAATTTGCTTATTTATTTTTTCTAAGATGTTTTTACTGATTTTGCCTATCTCTTGTCGGGTAGGATTAATAAGCCTGGTTTGAGGTTTAGTGTGGAAATTAGTTTTGTGATCTTTTAATAGTATATATGCTTCTTTTGTTTTTAGTTTATCTACTCTATCGCTAATCTTGAGTTTATCAGTTATAGTTTTACTATCTGAGTTGATTTTATCGATTAGGTTAAGATCAGATTTTTTATAATTTTTTGTGATATTTTGTGTAATTAAATTCTGGTATTTCGTTTTAGTAAGTTTGTAAAAGTTATGAGTTTTGTCTGCTTTTACTAGCACAAGTTTGGAGTTATTAATTTCATTAACCATGTTATCCAGCATACTCAATAAAAATTTTAATAAGAATACACTAAAACTCAGCTATTGTTGTGGTGACAACTTAGAAAAAATCATAAAAAAGCACAACATGAAAATACTAAACACCCCAGTAACCTCAAATTCTAAAAGAACATGCAACTGTAATAACAAATCAAACTGCCCCCTAAATCAAAAGTGCCTATCAACCCAAGTGGTCTATGAGGCATCTATCTCCTCAACTGAAAACCCATCCCAGACTAACTATTATATTGGTCTGGCAGGCAACAACTTCAAGGAAAGATTCTACAACCATAAACTCTCCTTCAACAACCCAGACCATCCTGGCCAAACTGGACTTTCACTACACTACCACAAAATAAAAACCAAAAAAGAAACTCCCATAATAAAGTGGAAAATCTTGAAAAAATCCAGCACCTGCAAATCAATAAACTCTCCATGTAGATTATGCTTAAATGAAAAACTGGAAATTATCCGCTTTAAGGACAAAAACAAACTCTTAAATAGAAAACAAGAGACATCTATCAACTGTAAACATAGTAGACTCTACCTCCTTAGCAACCCACATACCCAACCTTAACCCCACACCAACCCCACATAACTTTAAAATAAAATTAAAAGTTTTTTGTTTTTTTTACAAAAATGAATGATAACATTAAACCCCCACTATACACTACCCCAAAACACACTATAACCCCTTACCCACCCACCCAAATTTACCACCCAATCCCACCCCAACAAGTCATGATGAATCTATAAATATATAACCACCCCTCTAAACTACCAATAACATCAAATCTCTACGTACTACCTATAATGCACAGCCTCAATAGCCTCTCAGCCATACTACCAATTCTAACATAAACCCATAACTGGGACAGCTATTAACACTGATATCACTTGGACTAATCTAATCTCAATTACTTAACCCTTCGATCACTACCTTGAACACTTAATTATTAACTGGTACTTAGTCCTTGTCATTGGTAGTAGAACAAAAAAGCCTACCATCACTTGTCGACTTATTTCGCCCAATGACTTCACAAGTAGCAAGATGGTAATGATGGTGATATTTATCATTATTACTATTATTAGTAGTAGTATTATTATTATTATTATTATTTTTTTTTTTTTTTTTAATACTATTATTATTATTATTATTATTGTTATTATCATTAATATCCTTACAAACTTGTTATTTCTATTTTTATTCTAATTTTAATCTAATTTTATTTATATTTATCTTTATCTTTATTTTTATTAAGGCTTTTATTAAGGCTGTTATCACTGCGACTATCGTAGGTATGATTGGCAGGCGTTATCATTGTCATAATCGGTTTTTGTTAATGATAAAACTGGTAACACCAGAAAACTTCTCTTATAAAATGATTCCACTAGTATTGATCTCGGTATAATATAATCACAATATAAAAAAAAATATATATATATATATATAATCACAACAAAATTCACTACAAATAATAAACAAAACATTAAAATAAAATAAATAAAATGCAAAAGTAGCAATTAATACCCTAAATTAAAATTATCAAACATTTTTATCCACATGATAATTACTTATTAGAATTAAAATAAAATAGGAATGACGGTTATAATCATAATTTTATTCTCATTTTAAATTTAACTCACTCTGGCCGTCGCTCCATCTCCCTTCCTCCCACCCCGGCCGAAATTGAGATCATCACAGCACAGACACGTGAAAAACCTCCCACGTAATAATTTGAAACACGACTTGTTGGGGTCCTCCCCCCTCCCCTCTCTTGTCCCATGTCACCGTTATAGACAAAGCCCCAACTCTGTCCCCCTCCCCCTCCAATGTATTTTCAATTTTCAATCTCCCGTTAGAGTGAAGTTAAAATTTATGCCATTTGAATTCCTTCGCCAGCCCAGCCCGATGAATTGGTCGCTATTTGCACCAATGAAACAAAACTTGTTTTGTCACAACTGATGGAATAAAATCAAAAATATATATATATATATATATATATATATATATATATATATATATGGGAAGAGAAGGATGAAGGTAATCCTACGTGATGGGAAAATGAAAAAGAAAAACTTAGAAATGGATGTTTTTTATGTGTACATCAACGTTTCGTCT
This sequence comes from Sepiola atlantica, assembly GCA_963556195.1. Lineage (NCBI taxonomy): Eukaryota > Metazoa > Mollusca > Cephalopoda > Sepiida > Sepiolidae > Sepiola > Sepiola atlantica. Next base: position 19,690,735 of record OY744541.1, on the reverse strand, counting down.
TTATTTATAAGACTTCATCAGGATGATCTGCCATCCACATTATTCCTGCTAATTCCCCCCCTCCACCTCTTTCTCTTACTACCAGCCACAGTAGTCCTTGCTCACCTCCATCTTTCCACTTCTTCCCCACTCATTTTCATAAACATTCATTTTTCACTCCTCACCAAGTACGGACGTCCACCCAGTAGAGGCCATTATTTTCTTCCTTTTTCCCAATATGTCAACCCTACGTGTGTTTGTACTTGCATGACATTTTTCTCTATATTATCATCCTGATGAAGTCTTATAAATAAAGACGAAACGTTGATGTACACATAAAAAAACATTAAAAAAACGTAAAAAGTTACATAGTCTTGTTATAGTTTTTACTGGCGATACAGACAACACTGCTTTTAGTATTTTCAACTTCCTAAGCGGTAAAGAGTATGCAGAATATTGCTATAAGTCACTCTTTTCAGTTGTACTTTTATTTATGTAAAAATGAATATATATATATTATATATATATAATACTATTAGTTAAGGAAATAAATAACAAAAAAATAATAAAATAATGATAAGCAGTATATATATATATATATATATAATACTATTAGTTAAGGAAATAAATAACAAAAAAATAATAAAATAATGATAAGCAGTATATATATATATATATATATATATATATATAATACTATTAGTTAAGGAAATAAATAACAAAAAAATAATACAATAATGATAAGCAGTATATATATATATATATATATATAATACTATTAGTTAAGGAAATAAATAACAAAAAAAATAATAAAATAATGATAAGCAGTATATATATATATATATATATAATACTATTAGTTAAGGAAATAAATAACAAAAAAATAATAAAATAATGATAAGCAGTATATATATATATATATATATATATATATATATATAATACTATTAGTTAAGGAAATAAATAACATAAAATAATAAGCAGTATATATATATATATAATACTATTAGTTAAGGAAATAAATAACAAAAAATAATAAAATAATAAGCAGTATATATATATATATATATATAATACTATTAGTTAAGGAAATAAATAACAAAAAATAATAAAATAATGATAAGCAGTATATATTACGCTTGCGACTGCCGAGCCTGGAGTGGAAGACTTCGATCAAGGCTGACAGGCAGGCCTCTACCCTCAAAAATAAATCAGAAGAAGATTTTTATTTTTTATTCTTTTCATAAGTGGCAGAATGAAGAAACCATAGATAGAGAAATGATTTTTTTTATTAATGATGCAAGCTGATTTTTTAGGACATTAGTGAAAAATGTCTCCATGTAAGCAATCATCTAGGCCGGAATAAGTAGTTTTTGAAAGAGACTGAAACGAAATACATAATACCCACACAAAGGACAAACAATCAAGAAATCGCTAGTCAAAATCAAATATCCGAATCCGTCAGATGCAATGCTATTTAGGTCTAAAGTCGAAAATTTTGCTGACTTCATTTTATATATTAGAAAAACAAAATTGGAATGCTAATGGGACTTTATATTATTGAAAGACTTTTGGTAGAGGGTTTAAGGGGAGAGCAAGGATAATTGAAATGTCTTGCGGTGCTGTTTTGCACAGGGACATGTCAGAGGAGAATGTCTTTTAAACTGTTGAGCCGAGAATGATGATGGAATGCTGTCAGAGGAATTGGATTAATGACTTTTGTGTAAAAGTATCTGCTCAGTTGGATGCAAGGTGAGAAAGGAGGGGATGTTAAGAAATAATGTGTGAGATTTCTTGCCCAAGTCTCTCGCAGACACGAACTATGCAAATAGACCCTGATGAAGTGTTTTAGACTTACTGGCAACACTCACCTCCATCCAAGATGGTGTCAGCTAAGCCATTTACAAATCTAACAACTTTAATTCTAATCCCAACACCTGTCATTTAGTAAAGCTCTTGCTCAATGTCAATCTTTTACCCAAGAGATTTTCAGAGCCAAGTTGTAAAAATTGACGCTTTCTTTTTTCTTGTATTTTCACTTTTGCTTTGGCCTTTTATCTTTTTTTACCTTTATTCACTTGTTTCACTTTTTTCCCTTTTCCTCTTTTTCTTTTCCTCTTTTTGTCTTTGATATCTTTCTCTTTCCTTTCCATTTTCCTATCACTCTCTTCCTTTTTTTCTTCCTCCTTTCATTTCCTTCATTATTTCTCTTTTCTTTTCTTTCATTATTTCTCTCTTTTCCTTCATTATTTCTCTTTTCTTTCATTATTTCTCTCTTTTCTTTCATTATTTCTCTCTTTTCCTTTATTATTTCTCTTTTTTCCTTTCCTTCATTATTTCTCTCTTTTCCTTCATTATTTCTCTTTTCTTTCATTATTTCTCTCTTTTCTTTCATTATTTCTCTCTTTTCCTTTATTATTTCTCTTTTTTCCTTTCCTTCATTATTTCTCTCTTTTCCTTCATTATTTCTCTTTTCTTTCATTATTTCTCTTTTCTTTCATTATTTCTCTCTTTTCCTTTATTATTTCTCTTTTTTCCTTTCCTTCATTATTTCTCTTTTCCTTTCCATTATTTCTCTTTTCTTTCATTATTTCGTTTTTCCTTTCCTTCATTATTTCTCTCTTTTCCTTCATTATTTCTCTATTTTCCTTCATTATTTCTCTATTTTCTTTCATTATTTCTCTATTTTCTTTCATTATTTCTCTATTTTCTTTCATTATTTCTCTTTTCCTTCATTATTTCTCTCTTTTCTTTCATTATTTCTCTCTTTTCTTTCATTATTTCTCTCTTTTCTTTCATTATTTCTCTATTTTCCGTCATTATTTCTCTTTTACTTTCCTTCATTATTTCTCTTTTTTCCATTACTTCATTTTTTCTGTCTTTTACATTTCTTCATTATTTCCGTTTCTCTTTTTCTTCTTTCCTTTTTATTCCCATTTTCCATGCTTCCTCCTTTTCCTTTTCTCTTTTCTTTTCTTTTTCCTTTGCTTCTCTCCCGTTTTCTTTTTTCATGTATTTTCACTTTCTCGTTAGCCTTTTTCTTCTTTCCCCCTTTTTCCCTCTCACTTTTCCTTTCCCTCTCCTTTTTTCTTTTTCATCTTTCTTTTCTATCTTTCTTTCTTCCAATTTTCCTCTTTCTTCTTCCTCTGTTCTTTTCCTTCTTTGTTAGCTTCTTATCCTTTCCGTCATTATTTCTGCTTTTTTAATTTCTTTATTATTTCCCCCTTCTCTTTTTCGTCTCCCTTTCCTTTTATTCCTCCCTTTCCTTCCCCCTTGGCTTCTCTCTCTTTTCCTTTAATTCTCTCATTCATTTTCCTTCTTCCTTTCTCTTTCCCTCTCATTTGCTGCTAAATTAATAGCGATGCATTAGTTTTCTGTGTCAAAACCAAATTCAGTAAAAGAAATCTTAGTGGGGGGGGGGGGTGTAACCATAAAAATTTCACCTGTTTTGTTTATATATTTAATATTGCATTTGGTATAATGTTCGTGCGTGTATGGCCAGCATTTAGTCTTTTTTTTTCTGTATGATATTTTTTTTAATTTTTTAATCCCATTTTATTATTTTATTATTACTATTGTTTTTTTTTTGTTTGATTTCAATTCGAAAACTGTTCTTATCCCTCCCCCCTCTCTCTCTCGCGCGTGTATTATCAGTTGTTTTTGACATGAAATTCAAATGAAGAATCAGGTGTAAAGAAACATATACATAAAAAAGAGAAAAAAAATGGTTGCCTCTGGTTTCTCCTCGTCCCTCTTTCAAAAACGTAGGATATCTCTCCTCTGCCGCTGGGCATCAATTGAAGCAATATACATATCAAATTTTGACAAGCTACGGAAAGAAAAGACCCCCACTACAGGAAAAAAAAATTTCCTTTTTGGGTTCTCGTTATTTCTTTTATTCATTTCATTTCTACAAATGTTGTTGTTTTTGGGTTTTTTCTTCATTTTTAAAAGAGCGTGTGTGCACGTGTTTGGCTTTTTTAACAAAACTCTTCTTGTAGCAATTTGAATGATTTCAAAAATATACGTTGTTTGTCAAAGACAAAAATGAAAAAGGTTGAAACTCAAAGCACCGCTTATTTACACTGACTTCAACGGAACCTGTAAAGCTTAATTTCACTGGATAAATATGAAAATAATAATAATGGACTTGTTGCCAGTCAATAAAGTAAGGCGACTCACTATCAATGGACGTTTTCTCTCACTTCTTTCCTTTTTGCTTCTGTCATCGCCCCCCTCCACAGTCCCAAATCAGCAGATTTCTAACCCTAACCCCAAGTCAGCAGATTTCTAACCCTAACCCCAAGTCAGCAGATTTCTAACCCTAACCCTAAGTCAGCAGATTTCTAACCCTAACCCCAAGTCAGCAGATTTCTAACCCTAACCCCAAGTCAGCAGATTTCTAACCCTAACCCCAAGTCAGCAGATTTCTAACCCTAACCCCAAGTCAGCAGATTTCTAACCCTAACCCTAAGTCAGCAGATTTCTAACCCTAACCCCAAGTCAGCAGATTTCTAACCCTAACCCCAAGTCAGCAGATTTATACCCTAACCCTAAGTCAGCAGATTTCTAACCCTAACCCTAAGTCAGCAGATTTCTAACCCTAACCCTAAGTCAGCAGATTTCTAACCCTAACCCTAAGTCAGCAGATTTCTAACCCTAACCCTAAGTCAGCAGATTTCTAACCCTAACCCCAAGTCAGCAGATTTCTAACCCTAACCCTAAGTCAGCAGATTTCTAACCCTAACCCCAAGTCAGCAGATTTCTAACCCTAACCCCAAGTCAGCAGATTTCTAACCCTAACCCCAAGTCAGCAGATTTCTAACCCTAACCCCAAGTCAGCAGATTTCTAACCCTAACCCTAAGTCAGCAGATTTCTAACCCTAAATCAGCAGATTTCTAACCCTAAATCAGCAGATTTCTAACCCTAACCCATAATCAGCAGATTTCTAACCCTAACCCTAAGTCAGCAGATTTCTAACCCCAACCCTAAGTCAGCAGATTTCAGACATCAAATAATCTAAGTTAATTCTTATTAAATGTACAGCATATGCAGCATAATCATGTTGATACACCCGCCCCCGTAAGATCACCGATGTTTAGTGACCTTGAGCCTGGTTAGTACTTAATGGGGTGACAATTTGGAAATCCCCCAATAGACCGGTATTGTCTGGGCCTTCGGGTCTTGATTTACGCCGGTCTATCGATTGTCCGTCCTGTGCAGTTCTAGGAGGTGCACCCTCCCAGGCTTTGTCTTCTCACCCTTTGAGAAGGGGTTAGTTTATTGCTAATCGCCTGAAGCGCCCCTATCGGAGAATACCGACGGGGCTGCCCAGGCAATTTTTAAATGACCAGAGTGCTCAAATTCTCGAGCGCTGGTTTTTCAAATCCCACTTTCCTGACCTTGTGTCACATCTTACCTTGTGGGAGGAAGATAAATAGAACCAGGTGCTGTATGTGGCCTGGACAGGACATGGGCTCCTCCAGGTTCTATCATGTCCACTGAAAAGTTATGACAGATAAAATATCTGTATGACTCCATTACGTTATGGTATATGGATAGATGGATGCACATTACCCAGACTATTTGGATAAGTATATTTCAGTTTGATCAAACGAAATACATTATCATGGGGTTTGTGTTTACATCAAACATCCATAAAAAAGGAATTATGTTCATTTTTATTTTTAAATATTTTATTTATAACTTGAAAATTATAGAAATTAAAATTTTTAAAAAGGATAGAATCAGAATGGTAATAAAGGGTTCAGGGCTGGGAGCAGGAGTACACATTCATTCCCAGTAGACACTGAGTATACTTCGAACAAAAATCAATAGCTTTTGCCTATTGATACGCTACTTGCATTCAATACTTCTGAGAATATCTTTTAATATCAGTTTAATTTTCTTTGAACGTGTATCTGAAAGGATTTATCAGAAGATTTGTGATAAAGAATCAAAAGTTCTAAATTATGTTTAATCAAACTTTTTTTCAAATTAAAAGATGCTACTTGAATATATGCACACAGATCCTCACGACTGCCGAGCCTGGAGTGGAAGACTTCGATACAAGGCTGACATATATATACACCCTGGTGATACCAGATCAGGCTGCCCTGTGGCTCCCTGAGACGAAATTCACCTACATTGACGTTTTCTTTTTTTTTTTTTTTTGTAAAACTTAATTATGTTCTACAAAACCAAAAACAAAATTTTTAGAACTTGAAGCATAAATCTTTTACTATAATGACCAGATTCGGCATTAAATAACCCAAAAAGGGTTGATATACCGTAAAACAAAACTACCAAACCAAAAACGATGATTAAACATTTGAAGATATAAAGAACTTGAAGCATAAAAACTTTCACTATAATGACCAGATTCGGCATTAAATAACCCAAAAAGGGTTGATATGCCGTAAAACAAAACTACCAAACCAATATATGCACACAGATCCTCACGACTGCCGAGCCTGGAGTGGAAGACTTCGATCAAGGCTGACAGGCAGGCCTCTACCCTCAAAAATAAATCAGAAGAAGATTTTTATTTTTTTATTCTTTTCATAAGTGGCAGAATGAAGAAACCAATCAAAATCTCTCTTCGTTTTTGCAGGTTCTGGACGAAGCTGACCGTCTTCTCGAAGACAATTTTGGTGAACAACTTGAAACCATCTTCAATGAGCTTCCAGAAAAACGGCAAACTCTCCTGTTCAGCGCTACGTTCACAAAATCTCTGGAAGGTGTCATCGAGGCGTCCAAGAAGAAACCGTTTGTCTGGCATGCAGAATCTACGTAAGTAATTAGCAGCCGTTGTTTTTTTTTTTGTTTTATTTTGTCGTTGTTAAGCAGGTCGGACTTCTGCAGAGAGCTCACAAAGATCCTGCCTCAAGATTGTCTAATCTGCATGAAGTTTTCCTGACTTAAAGTGCACCAAACATTGATGTTATTGTTTTTTTTCCTTTCCTTTTGCAAACCACAATTATGTTCTGCAAAGCTAAAAACAATTTTCCTCTACAAAATAACCCAAAAAAAACACCATAAACATTTGAAAATATAAAGAACTTGAAGCATAAAATTTTTTACCAAAATAACCGTATTAAATAACCCAAAAAGGGTTGATATGCTGTAAAACAAAACAACCAAATTAAACACCATGAATAAATATTTTAAGATGTAAAGAACTTGAGGAATAAAAACTTTTACCAAAATGACCGGATTTGGCATTAAATAACCCGAAAAGGGTTGATATGCCGTGAAACAAAAGACCTAAACCGTACCCCTGATACCGAGAAAAGCAAGATTCAGTGGTTGCATGCAAAGTCAGGGAAGGTTTGGCCCAGAACAAACAAAAGAATTGTGCAGAAGCAACGTTGGCACCCTCACTCTATTGATTTGTGGTTCCGTGTCTTTGCTTCCCTCTTTCTCTCCCTTTTCTCCTTCTCTCCCTCTCCCTTTTCTCCTTCTCTTTCTCTTTCTCTCCCTTTTCTCTTTCTCTCTCTCTTTCTCTCCCTTTTCTCCTTCTCTCTCTCTTTATCTCCCTTTTCTCTTTCTCTCCCTCCTTCTCTCCCTTTTATCTCTCCTCTTCCCCTTCTCTCTCTGTCTTATCTCAGTTTTTTCTCTCTCCTAATTATTTGTTATTCACCTCCTTCCACTACTTCTTTTATCAGTTGCCTTTTTTTCTCTTTTATTTCTTTTTTCTTTTTTTCCGTTTTCCTTTTTTCTTTCTTTTTCTTTCTTTTTTTTCTTTTTTTTCTTTTTTTTTTTTTCTTTTTTCTTTTCTTTCTTTTTTTTCTTTTTTGACGTCATCCATTTTCAAGTGAATTCTTCAGGGTTACAATCAAAATCATCAGAGTTTCCGTCATATATAGATCATCGGACGATTAAATTAATTGTTTTCTCATTGTTTCCTGAATAAATCCATATTAATTCAATGTGTTAAATGCTTTTCAAGTGATCAATATTTTTAATGTAGTTAGAAAAAAAACAACAACAGTTAAATAGAGAATTAATAAATTTTCTCGTGGTATTTTACAAATGAGATAAAATAAATTTTTAATCATTTGTGATTACCTCCCTTTCTCAAACAAATTTTTAAAAAAATGTTGTTTCTTTTAGCTCTCTTTCAACCCTCATTTATTATTTAATTTTTTTATATCTGTATCAAAATAATATTTTCTCACTCCCGTATATAGCAACGTGTGTAAATAACTCTCCGTTCCCTCCCTCCCTCTCATCTGCCGTTTTCTCCTCCTCCTCCATATTTACCTCCCTCCAACCGCAAGAAAATGTGGCACAAGGCTGGAAATTAGTAAGAATCAGCCAGGTTCCTCACTGTCAACCAAGCGCCAGTCCCTGTCCCATCGCCGCAATGTTGCATCCTTGTGCTTGTTTTACAAATACTTCAATGGATTGTGCTCCGATGAATTGGCTACTCTGGTGCCCCCTCGACGTAAATTCACTAGACCAACTCGACAATCAACTAAATCCCATCCTTTCACTGTGGAGATCTACAGATGCCAGAGAGCTTTCTACTCCAATAGCTTCTTTCCTCGTGCTGCTGGCCTCTGGAACTCCCTCCCTGTCCCCTGTTTCCCCGACAGTACTGACATGCAGAAATTTAAAATTAATGTAAACAGACATCTCGCTGCGCAGATCCCAGTTTAGGTTGACCCCCCCCCCCCCAACCTTCTCCCCTTTTCTTTCTTCTCAGTAGCCCCTTACGTCTACAGTGGCGGCCTGCCTTGTTTGGGGTGAACTACGTTAAAAAAAAAAACTAAAAAATAAAAAAAACTCTGGCCCTTTAAAAATTACCTTAGCAGCCCCATCGGAATTTCCCGGTGACGACACCCCGTGTAGATAGCTATAAACTAACTACTTTCCTAAGCGAGAAGGCAAGGCCTTGTAGTGTAGACTTCCTACAGCTGTACAGAACAAATACCACAGCCCGACAAAAAAAAAAAAAGCCATCACAATGACCTAGTCTCTGTGGGACGGTTTCCCAACTATATGATTGGCATAAGAAAGTTTTACCCCGCCTAATAAACCGGTATTGTCCTGGCCTTTGGGTCTGGGTTTACACCGGTCTATCAGTTGTCCGTTCTGTGCAGTTCTAGGAGGTTCACCCTCCCAGGCTTTGCCTTTTCACCCATTGAGAAGTGGTTAGTTTATTGCTAATCGCCTGTGGCACCCCTACCGGGGAATGCCGACGGGGCTGCCCAGGCAATTTTTAAACGGCCAGAGTGCTCAAATTCTCGAGCGCTGGTTTTTTCCCACTTTCCCGACCTTGTGTTACATCTTACCTTGTGGGAGGAAGATAAATAGAAGAAAGAAGATGGCTTTCTTCATCTCCCCCTCCTCCTCCTCTCTATGTCTGTCTGCATCCATGACTACTGACTGTGACAATTTTTTGTTGACGTACATATGAAGACGGAAGTATTCATATATATAAAGTTCACCTATCGGAATTTTAAAAGTTGGACCTAAATAGCATTTAAGCTGACATATCAATTTTCAGTCGGTACCATGTTATTGACACTATAATAACATACTTTTTTCTTCTTTTTTTTTTAACATAGTTCACCCCAAACAAGGCAGGCCGCCACTGTAGACGTAAGGGGCTACTGAGAAAAAAAGGGAGAAGGTTTTTTTTGGGATTTGCTCAGCGAGATGTCTGTTTACATTAGTTTTAAATTTCTGCATGTCAGTACCGTCGGGGAAACAGGGGGCAGGGAGGGATTTCCAGAGACCAGCAGCACCAGGAAAGAAGCTATTTGAGTAGAAAGCTTTCCGGCATCTGGGGACCTCCACAGTGAATGGATGGGATTTAGTTGATTGTCGAGTTGGTCTAGTGAATTTACGTCTGCGTTACAGTTTATTTAAAAAATGATGTAGTTCTGCCTGGTCATCTGGTAATATGCAAACATTTTCTAATCATGACTGAAAAATCAAAATCAGCAAGGAGAATAACTCTTTTTTTTTTTTGAAGAATATAAAAATAGTTGTCTCCCTTACAACTAAAATTTTATTTTATTTTTCTGTATGAGTTTAAAGAAATGTATAAACAAATAAGAATTCTAATCTGAAATGACCGCACCTCTGGCAACACCGGGTGGTGCAGCTAGTATTGATAGAAAGATTTCTACGAATTTACTCAGTTAAATTTCTGGCTTCTCTCTGAGGTCGTCTGTTTGATTCCCTGACACAAACAAAAGTTATTTAAGAATGTTCTTCCTATGAATGAAATGTTGCAAACAAATTATCAAAAAAAATTAAGAAATAAATGCCAAAGTTCGGCTCATGTCTCGCACTGACGACGGTGAACTTAAATCACTTTATTACCAGTTAATTCAAGTTTACACGATAGCAGCGCCCTATCTGTTTCGTATACTGCCCCGTTTGTCTCTTGGCAACCACCATTTTTAGACCCAGTCCAACTCTGTTCACATCTGACATGAGTTTATCACTGGACTTCAGTTGTGGTCAGACGGCTATATTTAAAATAGACACCATAAATTAGAGGATCACTTGAGATCCAATTAAGAAGGATATACAGAGCTGGATTTACTTGCTATCAGTCTTTAGACCAAACCTTATAAGTGACCCTCCCTCTTTTGTTAGGGTTAGTCTTTTAATTTTGATGGGATCACATAAGTAATCTACCTTATGAGAATGCATAAGTTTCCAAGAATAATCTGTAAGTATAAATATGAATGAATAAATGCTAAATAAAGACTGTTGGGCATTCATGACTGAGACTTGGTGGACAAGTCAGGCATAGATTGAAGTTTGTTTCTACTGTATAAGGTTGGATTACAGAAAGGATGATGAATGTTATTAACGATTTCAGGAGTGGCAGTTTTTTGTGGTCAACCTGTGCAATAAAAAGAAATACATAAAATAACGGAAAAAGCGTAAAATGGATTTGAGAATTAAATTATTCAGTTTTTTTTTTTTTAAGACAAATTTTCTACTTTGGTATTTTTAAAAATGGTCCATTTTTAAGTGAATTCGCATTTTTTTAAACTTTCATTTTTCATGGCTTGATAAACTGAAAAAAATCCTGCCTCGTTTGTGCTTTTTTGGACGCAAGTTAATTAACGGATTTTTCATTCAGGGCACTGTCCGGCGTTTAACGTAAACATCTGGAAAGTACCGACGCTGAGGCACTTTTAGCGCGGGTCCTAATGTAAAAAAAAGTACTCGTTTTTTTTTGCATAGAACTGAGTCCATGATATGTGGCGTACACATGTTAAATACTTATTTGAAATTCATGTAGGATAACATTTCTCTCGGTATTAATGCTTTTTGCTGAGACAAAAAATGTCTGAGCAGCTCCGTCGGCATTCCCCGGTAGGGGCGCCTCAGGCAGTAAGCGATAAACTTGCTCCAACTAAAAGAGGGGAGGCAAAGCCTGTGAGGGTGGACCTCCTAGAACTGCACAGGACAAACCCACAGACCGACGGAATCAAGCCCCGAAGGCCAAGACGATACTAGTCTATAGGGTGTAGTATCCATCGGAACAGATACTACGCTGTGATCTTAGCTAAAAGGCCAAGAACCCACAGCTCATGCTTGGTATAAGCTCCCACTATAGTCTCTAAGCAAAGGTCTTCATGCATTCAGAACGTTATTTTAAAATCCAGGATGGAAAATATTATTGACATATCGTTGACTTTCAGCTCTGTTTATATACCAGTGTTATTCACCTGGTGTTGCCTGCGTGAATATATATTGCTGGTAAGAAGGGTATTTAGGAATAAATAACATTTGTAATATGAGGTCAAGTAAAACAAAAATCTGTTAGCACGGTGATGCTCTTGAAAGAAAAACTGTAAAGTAGCAAATAGTTTTACTGAAGCAAAACAAATTTTAATTATTTTAAAAAAAAAAGACGAATTATTTTAAATAATTGTTTTTATTGTTATTTTTAAATAACAATAAAAACAATTATTAAAATGTTTAAACCTTTTTAAAGTACATTCTTCACTTAGATTAATATATTTGGGGGTTTTAAAAATGATTTCTTATGTTTATATTCTACGATTCTTTCCGATCTAGAAATATTGGATCTATTACATATACACACATGACCAGCGGTTTCTCTACACAAATTCCAAACATGAACAACAATCTTTATTTAACATCAGAAAAAATCGGCTATCTTCAGGGTTGGTCGTTATAGCCTGGCAGTGAAGAATAAAAGGGGGAAAAAACAATGTACATAATTCATTGATGAAGACCTGTGTTAGCCGAAATATTTGATTTATATTGTTTTCATTTATTGAAAAAAAAAAGGCTTTTACCATTTAATTTGGTTTTAGAAATCATTTCTTATATTTTATTTTTGTTTTATGAAACGAAGAAAATTTATTTAAAAAAATGAATTTCGTTTCCTTACATTCTAATATATTTCAGTTATTTTATGGACCTAACCGATAATAACCTCTAGTGACCCGAGATGGAATCGAAGACAGATTTCAATGGCATCTTTAGATTTTGTGAAAAGTTTAACCTTTACTGAAATTTATTTGAATGTTCTGTTAACATATCCATTTCTATAGCATACAAACATTGACTCAACTGCAAATTGTTTGGTGGTTCCATATATTTTGTATAAGTTTTCTAAATGTAGTTTTTGATTCTGGGTTTAAGTCAAAACAAGAGAATGTAGGGTGATAACCTTGATGCTTTCTTGGTAATTAATCATGGTTGTAGATATCAACATGCAAATGGCAATCGATGCCTTCCGATATTAGACACCATTTTGTCTTTAATATCAAATTAAATGGAAACTGGAGTTGTAAATTAATTATTGAACCTTTTCTGAATCTTCTGTTAAAACATATCGATTTCTGTAAGATACAAACAAACATTAAATTTTATATATATATATATATATATTCATATAAAGTTAGGTATGTGTATATATTTATATGTATAGGATTCTTCTTAAACTAATTAACCGATCGTTATGAATTTTTTAACACAGCTCCCAGGCATAAGGGTGGGTAATGTGGGCTATATTTAGTTTAATTCAGTTTACTGAAAAGGGAAAGAGAGGGTGCACCGTTATAGCTCAACAGTGAAGAAGAAAAAAAAAACAATGTCTATAATTCATTGATGAAGGCCTGTGTTAGCCGAAATATTTGATTTATATTGTTTTCATTTATTGAAAAAAAGGCTTTTACCATTTAATTTGTTTTTAGAAATCATTTCTTATATTTTATTTTTGTTTTATGAAACGAAGAAAATTTATTTTAAAAAATGAATTTCGTTTCCTTACGTTCTAATATATTTCAGTTATTTTATGGACCTAACCGATAATAACCTCTAGTGACCCCAGATGGAATCGAAGACAGATTTCAATGGCATCTTTAGATTTTGTGAAAAGTTTAACCTTTACTGAAATTTATTTGAATGTTCTGTTAACATATCCATTTCTATAGCATACAAACATTGACTCAACTGCAAATTGTTTGGTGGTTCCATATATTTTGTATAAGTTTTCTAAATGTAGTTTTTGATTCTGGGTTTAAGTCAAAACAAGAGAATGTAGGGTGTTAACCTTGATGCTTTCTTGGTAATTAATCATGGTTGTAGATATCAACATGCAAATGGCAATCGATGCCTTCCGATATTAGACACCATTTTGTCTTTAATATCAAATTAAATGGAAACTGGAGTTGTAAATTAATTATTGAACCTTTTCTGAATCTTCTGTTAAAACATATCGATTTCTGTAAGATACAAACAAACATTAAATTTTATATATATATATATATTCATATAAAGTTAGGTATGTGTATATATTTATATATTTACATGTATAGGATTCTTCTTAAACTAATTAACCGATCGTTATGAATTTTTTAACACAGCTCCCAGGCATAAGGGTGGGTAATGTGGGCTATATTTAGTTTAATTCAGTTTGCTGAAAAAGGAAAGAGAGGGTGCACCGTTATAGCTCAACAGTGAAGAAGAAAAAAAATAATGTCTATTATTCATTGATGAAGGCCTGTGTTAGCCGAAATATTTGATTTATATTGTTTTCATTTTTTGAAAAAAAAAGAAGGCTTTTACCATTTAATTTGTTTTTAGAAATCATTTCTTATATTTTATTTTTGTTTTATGAAACAAAGAAAATTTATTTAAAAAAATGAATTTCGTTTCCTTACGTTCTAATATATTTCAGTTATTTTATGGACTTAACCGATAATAACCTCTAGTGACCCCAGATGGAATCGAAGACAGATTTCAATGGCGTCTTTAGATTTTGTGAAAAGTTTAACCTTTATTGAAATTTATTTGAATGTTCTGTTAACATATCCATTTCTATAGCATACAAACATTGACTCAACTGCAAATTGTTTGGTGGTTCCATATATTTTGTATAAGTTTTCTAAATGTAGTTTTTGATTCTGGGTTTAAGTCAAAACAAGAGAATGTAGGGTGATAACCTTGATGCTTTCTTGGTAATTAATCATGGTTGTAGATATCAACATGCAAATGGCAATCGATGCCTTCCGATATTAGACACCATTTTGTCTTTAATATCAAATTAAATGGAAACTGGAGTTGTAAATTAATTAATGAACCTGCCGCACCCATATTTTTAATGATATTTGGGATAATCAATGTTTTTGATTGAATTTCACCTGATCGAATTCTATATTGATCAACAAATTCGATCGAAGGAAGGTTCGGGAGGGGGGGTATGTTTGACATTTCGTTTCCCTCGATTAGACATTTTTCTATGCAAGATTATTTGATTAGTTTTCAAGTGTGTGTACATATGTATAATTATTTCTACAATCAGAAAACGCCGCAGCCCACACAAACCATGAAAGCAACAGACCGGAATTCCTAGACTCGAGTTTCGCCCTCCTTTGGGCTCATCCGTAGAAAATATCCAAACTCAGGATTTAAAACCTGAGTCACTTGCATACAAGTGTTCGGCCACTGAGCCACCATGTCACATGCAAGTGACTCTGTTTTTGAATCTTGAGTTCAAATACTTTCTACTGATGAGCCTAAAGGAGAGCAAAACTCGTGTCTAAGACTTCCGGATTGTTGCTTTCATAGTTTGTGTAGAGTGCAATGCTGTCTGATTGTGAAAATAATTATATATATATATATATATATATATATATATATATATGTAATTAAATAAATATATATATATATATGTAATTAAATAAATATATATATATATATATATATATATATATATGTAATTAAATAAATATATATATATATATATGTAATTAATTAAATAAATATATATATATATATAATAATAATAATGGTAATAATCCAGGTAAAAATATCCACAGGGTGGTAATCCAGAGAATTTTATCCGGGTTTATAAAAAGTGCTCAATATCAAAATAGAGCTTTATATATGATCATTTTTTTTATTTACACAGACATGTACAAAATCTGCGACACTGGCATGTCGGTGTTATCGATACACCGTCTACTATGAACTGAGATCTCATCAGGCAGAGTTAGAATCCGATCTTAACCTCAGATCAATAGTTAGAGAGAATATTTAATTATATATATATATATATATATATATATATATATATATATATATTAATCATATATATTTAATTATATATATATATATATATTAATCATATATATTTAATTATATATATATATATATATATTAATCATATATATTTAATTATATATATATATATATTAATCATATATATTCAATTATATATATATATATCTATATATTAATCATATTTATTTAATTATATATATATATATTAATCATATTTATTTAATTATATATATATATATATTAATCATATTTATTTAATTATATATATATATATATATATATATATATTAATCATATATATTTAATTATATATATATATATATATATATATATATATCCATATATTTAATCATCTATTATATAAACGTCACCTGTCTGTATGGATGTATGTATGTATGTATGTATGTAAGTATGTATGTATGTATGTATGTAAAGCTTCTCCTCCGAAAGTACCCAACACACGGTCACACGGGTGACATCATTCCCACCGGCCAGCCCAGATGCGTGTAATATCTCGGAACCGGAAAAAAAAAATTGACTCTTCCGGGGTCGACTGAGCACTTTTCTCCAATGGGGGGTGGCTTTTAACTCCATTTTTCAACGTTATTTATACTAATTTGAGAAGAAAAATAATGCAAAGTCACGATAAACCAGATATGACGTCAGAGTAAGGGAGTGGCGGGTAGAAATTCACTCACACTACAACCATTTTTTTTCTTTCTTTCTTCTTTCCCACTCACTCCCACACTTTCTTTCTTAATTATTAATAGACGCTAATATTCCTTCCCCCCTCCCTTCCTCACTATGGCCGTTCTGTTATACTTCCAGGCATTACCTCCTCCTTTCAGGCCAAATAGGGGGGGGGGGGAATGTCGGCATTCACCGATGTGAGCGCCACATGCCAAATCTGGGGAGAGGGAGTGTCAGCATTCGGCGGTGGGGCGCCTCAGGCCAAATCTGAGGAGGGGGAATGTCGGCATTCGCTGGTATGAGCGCCTCAGGCCAAATCTGGGGATGGGGGAGTGTCGGCATTCGGCGATAGGGCGCCTCACGCCAAATTTGGGGGGAGGGAGAGTGTCGGTATTCGGTGGCGGGGCTCCTCAGGCCAAATTTGGGGGAGGGGGTGTGTCGGCATTCGCCGGTATGAGCGCCTCAGGCCAAATTTGGGGAGGGGAGTGTCGGCATTCGGCAGTATGAGCGCCTAAGGCGAAATTTGGGGGAGGGGGAGTGTCGGCATTCAGTGGTGGGGCGCCTCAGGCCAAATCTGGGGAGGGGAAATGTCGGCGGTGGGGTTCTTCAGGCCAAATCTGGGGAGGGGGAGTATCGGTATCAGGCCAAATCTGGGGAGGGGGAATGTCAGCATTCTCCGGTATGAGCGCCTCAGGCCAAATCTGGGGAGGGGGGGTGTCGGCATTCGCCGGTATGAGCGCCTCAGGCAAAATTTAGGGGAAGAGGAGTGTCGACATTCGCCGTTGGGGCGCATCAGGCCAAATCTGGGGAGGGGGAGTGTCGACATTCGCCGGTGTGAGCGCCTCAGGCCAAATTGGGGGGAGGGGGAGTGTCGGCATTCGCCGGTATGACCGCCTCAGGCCAAATCTGGGGATGGGGGAATGTCGGCATTCGCCGGTATGAGCGTCTCAGGCCAAATCTGGGGGAGTATCGGTATTCGCCGGTGGGGCGCCTTAGGAAACATTTGGGGAGGGGGGGTATCGGTATTCGACGGTGGGGCGCCTCAGCCGAAATAGCCCGACCCTTGGGAGCGTATTAGCCTGTACTTTAGGGGAGAATAAATGCCCAAAAGGAAAAGGGATTAAAAAATAAAATGATAATCTGATTTTTGATTCGACAGTGTAAAACCGACACCACTTTATCTCAAGGCAAAAATGCCGAGAACAGATACTACACTTTGATCTTAGCCAAAAGGCCAACAAAGTATCCTATATTTACACCTCCCGGAGTTAGGCACAAGGCCAGTTTTATCTTACTCCCACAGGTAAGATGTGACCCAGGATCGGGGTCGAGCAAGTGGGGTTAAAAGCCAGCGCTCGAGAGGTGAGCACTCTGGCCATTTAAAAATTGCCTGGGCAGCCCCGTCGGCATTCCCCGGTAGGGGCGCCTCAGACAGTAAGCAATAAACTTACTCCTCCCCAAAGAGGGGAGGCGAAGCCTGGGAGGGTGGACCTCCTAGAACTGCACAGGACAGGCGTGCAGTATCCATAGGAACAGATACAACACTTTGATCCTAGCCAAAAGGCCGACACCTGAACAGCGGTCTATCCACTAGACACTGTTTAAATTACATTATTAAATTAACAAGTAATAATAACTAGGATTTTCTTTCAACAAACATTGTATAATACTATTTAACAACTTATTACATGAGTTTTGAATATGAACAAATAATTTTAAACTCCCCCAGACCGTTTTTCTCTAATTCAACATAGCTTTTAGACGCCATTTTTTTAAAACCGAAAATTACATTAATTCACTTCTTTTGGCTAAGATCAAGGTGTAGTATCTTCCGATGGATACTGCACCCCATAAACAGGAATCGTCTTGGCCATCGGGGCTTCATTCCGCCGGTCTATGAGTTTGTCATGTGCAGTTCTAGGAGGTCCACACTCCCAGGCTTTGCCTCCCCTCTTTGGGGAGGAGTAAGTTTATTGCTTACTGCGCCTGAAGCGCCCCTACCGAAGAATGCCGAATAACAGCATCTACGTTTCTCTTTGGACTGTTTTGCAAATGAAAAGCGGGGGGGGGGGGATCGGTTAGAGTGATTTCATTAGTGCTCAAGAAGCCTCCTTGATTTTTTAAATACTCGGCGTTGTCTGGGAGAAAACTGCTCAATATCCTAGATAGAGCTACTGTAGTGATAGGTTTAGACAATATTTTAACGCCATCTTCGTTCCCCTTTGGACAATTTTGCAGATGAAAAGGAGGGAGGATACCTAACTGATTTCAGTAGTGCTCAGAAGGCCTCTTTGATTTTCAAAGTACTCGGCGTTGTCCGGGAAAAAAGTGCTCAATGTCCTAGATAGAGCTACTGTAGTGATAGGTTTGGATAATATTTTAACAGCATCTACGCTGAAAAGGATGAGGGAATGGATAAGAATTATTTCAGTAGTCCCCAGGAGGCCTCTTTGATTTTGAAATACTCGGCGTTGTCCGGGAGAAAAGTGCTCAATATCCTAGATAGAGCTACTGTAGTGATAGGTTTGGAAAATATTTTAACGCCATCTTCGTTCCCCTTTGGACTATTTCGCAGATCAGAAGGAGAGAGGATAACTAAGGTATTTCAGGAGTTCTCATGAAGCCTCCTCGATTTTCAAAGTACTCGGCGTTGTCCGGGAGAAAAGTGCTCAATATCCTAGATAGAGCTACTGTAGTGATAGGTTCAGAAAATATTTAAACGCCATCTTCGTTCCCCTTTGGACAATTTTGCAGATGAAAAGGAGGGAGGATACCTAACTGATTTCAGTAGTCCCCAGGAGGCCTCTTTGATTTTCAAAGTACTCGGCGTTGTCCGGGAAAAAAGTGCTCAATGTCCTAGATAGAGCTACTGTAGTGATAGGTTTGGATAATATTTTAACAGCATCTACGCTGAAAAGGATGGGGGAATGGATAAGAATTATTTCAGTAGTCCCCAGGAGGCCTCTTTGATTTTACAATACTCGGCGTTGTCCGGGAGAAAAGTGCTCAATGTCGTAGATAGAGCTACTGTAGTGATAAGTTTGGAAAATATTTAAACGCCATCTTCGTTCTCCTTTGGACTATTTCGCAGATCAGAAGGAGAGAGGATACCTAAGGGATTTCAGGAGTGCTCATGAAGCCTCCTCGATTTTCAAAGTACTCGGCGTTGTCCGGGAGAAAAGTGCTCAATATCCTAGATAGAGCTACTGTAGTGATAGGTTTGGAAAATATTTTAACGCCATCTTCGTTCGCCTTTGGACTATTTCGCAGATCAGAAGGAGAGAGGATACCTAAGTGATTTCAGTAGTCCCCAGGAGGCCTACTTGATTATCAAAGTACTCGGCGTTGTCCGGGAGAAAAGTGCTCAATGCCATAGATAGAGCTACTGTAGTGATAGGTTTGGATAATATTTTAACAGCATCTACGCTGAAAAGGATGGGGGAATCGATAAGAGTTATGTAAGTAGTGCTCAGGAGGCCTCTTTGATTTTGAAATACTCGGCGTTGTCCGGGAGAAAAGTGCTCAATATCCTAGATAGAGCTACTGTAGTGATAGGTTTAGAAAATATTTTAACGCAATCTTCGTTCCCCTTTGGACTATTTCGCAGATCAGAAGGAGAGAGGATACCTAAGTGATTTCAGTAGTCCGCAGGAGGCCTCCTTAATTATCAAACTACTCGGCGTTGTCCGGGAGAAAAGTGCTCAATGTCTTAGATAGAGCTACTGTAGTGATAGGTTTGGAAATTATTTTAACGCCATCTTCGTTCCCCTTTGGACTATTTCGCAGATCAGAAGGAGAGAGGATACCTAAGGGATTTCAGGAGTGCTCACGAAGCCTCCTCGAATTTCAAAGTACTCGGCGTTGTCCGGGAGAAAAGTGCTCAATATCCTAGATAGAGCTACTGTAGTGATAGGTTTAGAAAATATTTCACCGCCTTCTTCGTTCCCCTTTGGACAATTTTGCAGATGAAAAGGAGGGAAGATACCTAAGTGATTTCAGTAGTCCCCAGGAGGCTACTTTGATTTTCAAAGTACTCGGCGTTGTCCGGGAAAAAAGTGCCCAACGTCCTAGATAGAGCTACTGTAGTGATAGGTTTGGATAATATTTTAACAGCATCTACGCTGAAAAGGATGGGGGAATCGATAAGAGTTATTTCAGTAGTGCTCAGAAGGCCTCTTTGATTTTGAAATACTCGGCGTTGTCCGGGAGAATAGTGCTCAATATCCTAGATAGAGCTACTGTAGTAATAGGTTTGGAAAATATTTTAACGCCATCTTCGTTCCCCTTTGGACTATTTTGCAGATCAGAAGGATAGAGGATACCTAAGGGATTTCAGGAGTGCTCATGAAGCCTCCTCGATTTTCAAAGTACTCGGCGTTGTCCGGGAGAAAAGTGCTCAATATCCTAGATAGAGCTACTGTAATGAAAGGTTTAGAACATATTTTAACGCCATCTTTGTTCCCCTTTGGACAATTTTGCAGATGAAAAGGAGGGAGGATACCTAAGTGATTTTAGTAGTCCCCAGGAGGCCTCTTTGATTTTCAAAGTACTCAGCGTTGTCCGGGAAAAAAGTGCTCAACGTCCTAGATAGAGGTACTGTAGTGATAGGTTTGGATAATATTTTAACAGTATCTACGCTGAAAAGGATGGGGGAATCGATAAGAGTTATTTCAGTAGTGCTCAGGAGGCCTCTTTGATTTTGAAATACTCGGCGTTGTCCGGGAGAAAAGTTCTCAATATCCTAGATAGAGCTACTGTAGTGATAGGTTTGGATAATATTTTAACGCCATATTCGTTCCCCTTTGGACTATTTCGCAGATCAGTAGGAGAGAGGACACCTAAGTGATTTCAGTAGTCCTCAGGAGGCCTCATTTATTATTAAAGTACTCGGCGTTGTCCGGGAGAAAAGTGCTCAATGTCCTAGATAGAGCTACTGTAGTGATAGGTTTGGAAAATATTTTAACGCCATCTTCGTTCCCCTTTGGACTATTTCACAGATCAGAAGGAGAGAGGATACCTAAGTGATTTCAGTAGTCCTCAGGAGGCCTCCTTTATTATCAAAGTACTCGGCGTTGGCCGGGAGAAAAGTGCTCAATGTCCTAGATAGAGCTACTGTAGTGATAGGTTTGGAAAATATTTTAACGCCATCTTCGTTCCCCTTTGGACTATTTCGCAGATCAGAAGGAGAGAGGATAACTAAGGTATTTCAGGAGTTCTCATGAAGCCTCCTCGATTTTCAAAGTACTCGGCGTTGTCCGGGAGAAAAGTGCTCAATATCCTAGATAGAGCTACTGTAGTGATAGGTTCAGAAAATATTTAAACGCCATCTTCGTTCCCCTTTGGACAATTTTGCAGATGAAAAGGAGGGAGGATACCTAACTGATTTCAGTAGTCCCCAGGAGGCCTCTTTGATTTTCAAAGTACTCGGCGTTGTCCGGGAAAAAAGTGCTCAATGTCCTAGATAGAGCTACTGTAGTGATAGGTTTGGATAATATTTTAACAGCATCTACGCTGAAAAGGATGGGGGAATGGATAAGAATTATTTCAGTAGTCCCCAGGAGGCCTCTTTGATTTTACAATACTCGGCGTTGTCCGGGAGAAAAGTGCTCAATATCCTAGATAGAGCTACTGTAGTGATAGGTTTGGAAAATATTTTAACGCCATCTTCGTTCCTCTTTGGACTATTTCGCAGATCAGAAGGAGAGAGGATACCTAAGTGATTTCAGTAGTCCCCAGGAGGCCTCCTTGATTATCAAAGTACTCGGCGTTGTCCGGGAGAAAAGTGCTCAATGTCGTAGATAGAGCTACTGTAGTGATAAGTTTGGAAAATATTTAAACGCCATCTTCGTTCTCCTTTGGACTATTTCGCAGATCAGAAGGAGAGAGGATACCTAAGGGATTTCAGGAGTGCTCATGAAGCCTCCTCGATTTTCAAAGTACTCGGCGTTGTCCGGGAGAAAAGTGCTCAATATCCTAGATAGAGCTACTGTAGTGATAGGTTTGGAAAATATTTTAACGCCATCTTCGTTCGCCTTTGGACTATTTCGCAGATCAGAAGGAGAGAGGATACCTAAGTGATTTCAGTAGTCCCCAGGAGGCCTACTTGATTATCAAAGTACTCGGCGTTGTCCGGGAGAAAAGTGCTCAATGCCATAGATAGAGCTACTGTAGTGATAGGTTTGGATAATATTTTAACAGCATCTACGCTGAAAAGGATGGGGGAATCGATAAGAGTTATGTAAGTAGTGCTCAGGAGGCCTCTTTGATTTTGAAATACTCGGCGTTGTCCGGGAGAAAAGTGCTCAATGTCTTAGATAGAGCTACTGTAGTGATAGGTTTGGAAATTATTTTAACGCCATCTTCGTTCCCCTTTGGACTATTTCGCAGATCAGAAGGAGAGAGGATACCTAAGGGATTTCAGGAGTGCTCACGAAGCCTCCTCGAATTTCAAAGTACTCGGCGTTGTCCGGGAGAAAAGTGCTCAATATCCTAGATAGAGCTACTGTAGTGATAGGTTTAGAAAATATTTCACCGCCTTCTTCGTTCCCCTTTGGACAATTTTGCAGATGAAAAGGAGGGAAGATACCTAAGTGATTTCAGTAGTCCCCAGGAGGCTACTTTGATTTTCAAAGTACTCGGCGTTGTCCGGGAAAAAAGTGCCCAACGTCCTAGATAGAGCTACTGTAGTGATAGGTTTGGATAATATTTTAACAGCATCTACGCTGAAAAGGATGGGGGAATCGATAAGAGTTATTTCAGTAGTGCTCAGAAGGCCTCTTTGATTTTGAAATACTCGGCGTTGTCCGGGAGAATAGTGCTCAATATCCTAGATAGAGCTACTGTAGTAATAGGTTTGGAAAATATTTTAACGCCATCTTCGTTCCCCTTTGGACTATTTTGCAGATCAGAAGGATAGAGGATACCTAAGGGATTTCAGGAGTGCTCATGAAGCCTCCTCGATTTTCAAAGTACTCGGCGTTGTCCGGGAGAAAAGTGCTCAATATCCTAGATAGAGCTACTGTAATGAAAGGTTTAGAACATATTTTAACGCCATCTTTGTTCCCCTTTGGACAATTTTGCAGATGAAAAGGAGGGAGGATACCTAAGTGATTTTAGTAGTCCCCAGGAGGCCTCTTTGATTTTCAAAGTACTCAGCGTTGTCCGGGAAAAAAGTGCTCAACGTCCTAGATAGAGGTACTGTAGTGATAGGTTTGGATAATATTTTAACAGTATCTACGCTGAAAAGGATGGGGGAATCGATAAGAGTTATTTCAGTAGTGCTCAGGAGGCCTCTTTGATTTTGAAATACTCGGCGTTGTCCGGGAGAAAAGTTCTCAATATCCTAGATAGAGCTACTGTAGTGATAGGTTTGGATAATATTTTAACGCCATATTCGTTCCCCTTTGGACTATTTCGCAGATCAGTAGGAGAGAGGACACCTAAGTGATTTCAGTAGTCCTCAGGAGGCCTCATTTATTATTAAAGTACTCGGCGTTGTCCGGGAGAAAAGTGCTCAATGTCCTAGATAGAGCTACTGTAGTGATAGGTTTGGAAAATATTTTAACGCCATCTTCGTTCCCCTTTGGACTATTTCACAGATCAGAAGGAGAGAGGATACCTAAGTGATTTCAGTAGTCCTCAGGAGGCCTCCTTTATTATCAAAGTACTCGGTGTTGGCCGGGAGAAAAGTGCTCAATGTCCTAGATAGAGCTACTGTAGTGATAGGTTTGGAAAATATTTTAACGCCATCTTTGTTCCCCTTTGGACTATTTTGCAGATCAGAAGGAGAGATGATACCTAAGTTATTTCAGTAGTGCTCAGGAGGCCTTTATGATTTTCAAAGTACTCGGCGTTGTCTGGGAGAAAAGTACTCAATGTCCTAGATAGAGCTACTGTAGTGATAGGTTTGGATAATATTTTAACAGCATCTACGCTGAAAAGGATGGGAAATCGATGATATTTCAGTAGTGCTCAGGAGGCTTCTTTGATTTTAAAAGTACTCGGCGTTGTCCGGGAGAAAAGTGCTCAATGTCCTAGATAGAGCTACTGTAGTGATAGGTTTGGATATTATTTTAACGTCATCTTCGTTTCACTTTGGACTATTTATAAGATCAGAAGGAGAGAGGATACCTAAGTGATTTCAGTAGTGCTCAGGAGGCCTCTTTGATTTTCAAAGTACTCAGTGTTGTCCGAGAGAAAATTGCTCAATGTCGTAGATAGAGCTACTGTAGTGATAGGTTTGGATAATATTTTAACAGCATCTACGCTGAAAAGGATGGGGGAATCGATAAGAGTGATTTAAGTAGTGCTCAGGAGGCTACATTGATTATCAAATTACTCGGCGTTGTCCAAGAGAAAAGTGCTCAATATCCTAGATAGAGCTACTGTAGTAATAGGTTTGGAAAATATTTTAACGCCATCTTCGTTTCCCGTTGGACTATTTTGCAGATGAAAAAGAGGGAGGATACGTGAGTGATTTCAGTAGTGCTCAGGAGGCCTCCTTGATGTTCAACGTACTTGGCGTTGTCCGGGAGAAAACTGCTCAATATCTAAGATAGAGCTACTGTAGTGATAGGTTTGGATTATATTTTAACAGCATCTACGCTGAAAAGGATGGGGGAATCGATAAGAGTGATTTTAGTAGTGCTCTGGAGGCCTCCTTGATTTTCAACGTACTCGGCGTTGTCCGGGAAAAAAGTGCTCAATATCCTAGATAGAGCTACTGTAGTGATAGGTTTGGAAAATATTTTAACGCCATCTTCGTCCTCCTTTGGACTATTTTGCAGATGAAAAGGAGGGACGATACCTAAGTGATTTCAGTAGTGCTCAGGAGGGCTCCTTGATTTTCAAAGTACTCGGCGTCGTCCGGGAGAAAAGCGCGCAATGTCCTTGATAGAGCTACTGTAGTGATCGGTCTGGAAAATATTTTGACAGCATCTATTTTGCAGATGAAAAGGAGAGGGGGGTCAGTAAGAGTGACTTCTGCGGTATTGCACCCGGGGAGTTCTTCTGCGGTATAGGAACCTGAGGCCTCTGCGGCATGGCCCCAGGGGAGTGCTTCTGCGGTATAGGAACTTGAGCCTTCTGCGGTATGGCAGCTGGCTGGGGGGTGCTTTTGCGGTATAGAAACCGGGGGGGTGTGCTTCTGCGGCATAGGAACCTGAAGTTTCTGCACTATGGCACCCGGGGGTGCTTCTACGGTATGGCACCCAGGGGGTGCTTCTGTGGTATAGAAACCAGGGGGGTGCTTTTGCAGTATAGCAATCAGGGGGCTACTTCTGTGGTATATCAACCGGAGGGTGGTTCTGCAATAGGGAACCATGAGGTTTCTCGGTATAGCAACTGGGGGGTGCTTTAGTGGTATAGGACCTGAGGCTTCTGCGGTATTGAACCCAGGGGGTTCTTCTGCGGTATAGGAGTGTGCTTCTATAGTATGGCACCCGGGGGGTGCTTCTGCAGTATGGCACCCGGGGGGTGCTTCTGCAGTATGGCACCCGGGGGGGTCTTCTGCGGTATGGCACCCAGGGATGATGCTTCTGCGGTATAGAACCACGAGGATTCTGCAGTATAGCAACCAAGGGCGGGGTGCTTCTGCGGTATAAGACCACGAGGCTCCTGCGGTATAGCAACCGGGGAGGGGTGATTCTGCGGTATAGGACCACAAGGCTTCTGCGGTTTAGCAACTGGTCGGGGGGTGCTTCTGCAGTATAGGACCACGAGGCTTCTGCAGTATAGCAACCGGGGGGGGCTTCTTCGGTATAGCAACGGGGGAGGGTGCTTCTGTGGTATGGCACATGGGGGGTATTTTTGCAGTATAGGAACCTGAGGCTTCTGCGATATGACACCAGGGGGCTGCTTCTGTG